>CM031241.1:315812639-316412639 GCA_018340775.1 Taxus wallichiana var. yunnanensis | reverse complement strand
CCTCATCACCGATGCCTTTTCCCTCTCTATTTCCTACTCGGTATTAGTTGCAGCATGCGTATAGGTCCATCTTCAAGCACTAAGTCCACCAAGGTACTTACATAATGCATTGCCGAAGGAAACATTTTGGGCACCTTAGCATCTATGTGTGGTTTTTCTTTCATGATATTGTCCCCAATTTCCTCTGCCATGTTGATGAAAACAATATTCTTCTTCGTGCCAAGTATTTTTCTTGCTTTAGGAATGCTATTTCTACATCCTTAGTTTTGATCTCTTCTCTTAGTACCCTAATTGTTGCATCCTTATCCATATTTTGTCATGCCACCTCTCTTAGAATTTTACTAAAGCATTGCTCACTTGTTCATTTTACATAGTAGTAGGATTTACTATTTTGTGTATGGTCTACGGTGTCTTCTTCAACCTCCTTGATACACATGACTCTTCACATATATCAAAGTTAGGTTCATCCATGTGCGTGTGCATCGACCATGAAAGTTGCTTCCTTATACGCATGGTTTCCATATCTCCATCCATCAAATCCCACCCATAAAATCATTTGGTGTCACTTTGCTTTGAAAATAGGCACGGACAATTTTACTTATGTCCTTAGCATATCCCATGACCGGTGGAACATATTTTCCACTTGTTCTTTTTTGTTTTGGCCCCTTAGGAAAATTAATTTAATTCATTATCCTCACCATATTTATTATTTAAATATCTTAATTTAGATAATATCCACATATACACCTCACCTAGACACCTCATCAAGCCAACTCACCCTAAGACCTATTCTTAGTAAGTTACCATAACTAACTAAGACTTACCAAACCCTAAAAATCAATGCCTACATTCTCTCTAACCACATTCCCGCATGCTTACAAGAAGCTTCCAGTTTAATCCGTGGGTTAACGACATGAGATCGAGAAAATCAAGAGGATCTCCTTAGTTTAGTAAACCTAGGAAATCCCACCTTGACCGACACCGGTTACCCCTAACCATCACGGTTAAGCCGGAACCACCATCGGTTACCCTTTTAACCCCCAAAACAACCTTATTTTCAAGGTTGAAAAAGATTGGAAAAGGTTGGAAAACATTAGCACATCCTTGAGAGATATCACATCTTCTGAGATGAAATTCAGTGAGAACATGCATGCAAGGAGGAGATCAAGCATTTTTCTCTTGCACAACCATCCAACACTCACCCCAGTAATGATCTGATCTAACCAAGCAAAAGGAATGCCCATGCAGCCCATGCAGAAGCTCTCCTATGATTGGTGATCACCTATAGCCTTCAACCTCTTACCAACACCTCCATCCCTCATTCATAAGTGTCAGGACTAGAATCCAAGTAAGTAAAATGTTATACTTCTCTGGTTCATTTCATTTTGTTATTATATTATCACCTATTGTTTACCTAGCCACCCATTGACCTCCTTCAACACTCCCCCTCCATATACCCATTAAAACCTCGCTAAATCCCACCCAAGCTACCAAATACCTCATTCTAACCAACCAAAATCCTTTGTGCAATCACAAAGGAGACCCAAAACTCATTTTGTGGCATTCCCAATTTTCCACAGTAATGGCCGGCGAGTTAGTTACACCCAACCACCATCGGTCACCCTTAACCGGCATCGGTTTCTATATTTTCCCATACAACCAGAACAATGACCTATCCACCTAATTCTACATCACCCTCATTCACTGTGATCTACTGAGACTTTTGTCAGACCTACAGAGACCCAGAACCAGTTACTTGACCTTTGGATCTTATTTTAACCTAGCCTATGTTAGATTAGATCTTTCTTATTGTGTTTTAAGTGAGATACCTAAATCATTTCAAATTACAATAGGATTTACTTCATTTCCCACATTAAATTGTTTAAAATAGTGGACTGACAGCCATCTAGGAAGTATCACACTTCGGATCTAGCACACGCTAGGTAGTTCACTGCACATATTGTTTAACTCTTTCTGGTGGTCTTCTTTTCATTATAGGTAGTTCCTCCTAGCCAAAAGGAAGCTCTCACATCAGTTGTGGATTCAGAAGTCATACACGCGTGCAACAACCCATCAACCAACATTTGAACAGGTATTCCTCCTACACTCGTTACCTATCTATTTCATCAATACTTCAAAGAAACATCTAAGAATCAGGTGAAACATTTTGGCATGCCCGGTGGGACCCATTCGGGGTTCCTTGCATTTTATTCATTCCTAGGAAAAGTTGTGTGTTTTTTCCCTTCTGAAAAGCATACACATTAATTTTCTTCCTTGGTAACCCACCTTTTCTTTCTATTTGCTCTAAAGGAAACCTTTCTTTTGGTGTAATTAAAAAGAACCATTTCTTCATGTTTTTTCTGCATTGTAGTGAAAGAGCATCCCTCTTCCTCTTCATCTTTTTGTGTCATCCAACTTCACACTTGATTTGGGCTTAAAAATAAGTGCATTGCATTCTGATTTATCACATTAGCTCACATTAATTGAGGGCAACCTATACACTGGAAGTCATGACCAGCTGATGGTTGACAAATGAACTGTAGAAAGCACTTTCTTTCTCTTTCTCTCTCTCGAGTCTTACCAAACCTCACAAAAATTTAAAATACACACATTCTTAAACAACATCTTACCTGGAAGAAGTTGTAGGTGATCACACAATCATGAGGCATAGTGGTCACCCAGCTCACTGCTCTGTCGAGTCATACTTCTGAGCGAGGTCCCCCCCCACCATAACATACCTAAAACCTCACCTTTTAGATCTCCTTCTTCGTAGGAAGCCATCCTCACAAAAAACTCTATTTCATAGTTCATGTGTCAGTCCTTAAATAACATAAGCTAAACAAACATAATAGAAAAGGCACTCCTAGGATCACATTTTTCTTAGTGTTTCTACTTGGCTTGCATTTTGAGGTGAAAGATCATGTTCTTCATTTTTCTTGTTCATCCTTGCATGCTCCTCATCACAGTTGGTGTATTCTAGCTTCACCTGAGTGTGCCTGGACCATATTCTCATCATTCTCAAAATTTTGGGTCTGATTCCACATCAGATTTTAATTCACAACCACTATTCTTTCATCACTATTTCAATTTCACAGTGATGACAGTGTCGGTCCAGATGACCATCATCGGTTACCCTCTTACCATCATCGGTTATACCCAACTAGTGTTCGGTTCTAGGTCCTTTTGTTAACCTACTCAAAGGGACATTTATTCATCTTCATCCTTGTTATTTATTCATCTTCTTCCACTTTTCATAGTCCCTGTCATTACTATCATTCCCATTGACGTTGTAAACCTCATCAGATTTGGCATACCTATCAGATTTGACCTTATACCTTGTTTTTCACTCACTTGTCCATTTTCTACAGTGACAGATGTGGTTACCCCTAACCGGCGTCGGTTTTCCCTAACCGGCATCGGTTAGCCTATTTCACTTTCCCACCAACATTTGGTACCTCATACACTTTTTACCACCAGATTCACCTATTCCTGTTATTTTTCTGTGTCATTTACAAAGAAGCAACCCTACCTGATCAGTACTAGTTCACATGGTGTTGACCCAAAGACAAGCAAGCACACTCGTATTTCACACTAGTTGTCAACCACTCCCACCTAGTCCTTCACCACCTTCCATTTTATCACTAGCCATGGATCCCATCCAACCTATCACTATCGCTATAGGAGATGAGGAGTTCACATGACTCCTTGACCAAAACCCTGCCGCTTTGTAGTTTTACCTTTCCCACTCATCCACTCGAGATGCCTTGGGTCAGTTGATATATGACATGCCCGTATCTATCCCCCCAACTCTCACTCCCACTCCTGCATTAGCCCCATCTGGCTCTGTGCTGCCTGCATCTACTTTACCCCCAGTCGTTTCATAGCTAGGTCCTATACCCATTTATGACTTCCACATCTGCCACCTCGTGGCACCCGCCACATCCACCATACCTTGAAAACTACCCAAAACACAACCTCATCACCCCTAATGTCTCACACATACCCGTAGCTACACTACCACCTCCGGTGTGGTGACCCCTACCCCTTTTTAGAATGTGGTCCTTTCCATTCCATAATCATTAGCCCCCATTTCCACTAGGGTTACCATGACCCTTCCACCTCCATATACATACTATCAGTAACCTCCTGTTTCATCTATTATTCACTCTGGGTACGTACCCCCTATTTCACTGCCTTCTTCTCAATCAACCTACATGGTAAAGCACCATACACTAGAGTGCCACCCCATTATATGCCCAAAACCAACCCTCTCACGCTACAGGAGGCACCCAATCATCGTAACCTACCAATGACCTAATCAAATTAATGTTGGACAAGATGCAGACATTGGAGGCATCGGTTTTCGGCTCCTGCAACACTCTCACCTATGATGAGATTTTGCAAATGAGCCCATCCACCCATCCATTCCTATTTGTCCATACCCCATGCATTGGGAAATGCCTAAATTCAATCATTTCAATAGCAAAGAAGTTCGCATCAGACATTTGCGGTCGTTCAAACATGGGTGTTATCTGATCACTCATGATGATGCTTTTCTCTTGAGAACCTTTCCCATGTCTCTGACTAGACCTGCATTAGATTGGTATAGTGGGTTACCTAGACACTCTATATTCTCATTCAATCAGGTAGCCCAAGCCTTCTTGGATCATTTCTCTATCAATATCATCAAGAAGGTTACCATGACCGACCTATACTCCACGCATCAGTATGAGGATGAATCTATCGTAGATTTTTCACTCACTGGTGTAGCTTGATCAATCAACTCACCTTCCAACTACCACAAATAGAACTCATCAAACTCTTCACATGGGCTTGTGCTAGACATATCTCACCAACCTTGCAGGTCCAAACCTTTTGAACATTCGATGAAGCATTCACTATGGCATGAAAGTTAGAGATTGGGCCATCGAAGAGAAGAAAATCCAATTACGCAATAAGAATTCAACATTCAAGTCGAATGATACCTCTTCTTCTTCCAAACCACAAAACAATTATTCAAAAGCTAAGGGCACCACTAATGCAGTGGTACTCAAGGCTGGCCCAGACTCATCCATCAAATAAGCTACCCCCTCATCTAATCTCTCACCCATCTAGACTTTTCAATTCAAGATGAGAACAATGGAAATACACCCCAATTGGGGAACCTTACTCTTCTGTCTTAGAAAAGCTTATCAAAGCCGGAGCCATCACCCTTCCACCTATAAAACCACACACTGGTTTTGACCTGCTTGCCCCATGCCTGCATGGTATAAAGAACATGACTTCTATAACTATCATCGAGTAAAGGGTCATAGTGACAACAATTGCATCACTTTCAAAAATATTGTCCAAGAAATGCTTGAGAAAGGTGAGTTAACCATGGATAATCCTAATGCACCTACCAACCAAAACCTACACATCTTCAAGAAACCATTTCCCAACCATGCCCCTTCATCTGATCAAACCGGTGAGACCTCAACTCATGATACCCATACCCGTGAGGTCACGCTATTTTTAATGATGCATCTGTCACCTCCCAATTACCCCATATTCCTTCCATAGAGGAATTCTAGCCGAAATCCTCCTTCCACATTGGAACCCACCACACCTATTCCTCCACCCATGAGAGGAACACCTTTCATCTCCTTCATCACCTATGGAGGAGTCTTCCACTAACATCGAGACCATTTCACCTTTGGCTTCTCCACTTAGAGAACCGATACCCACAATACTCCTCCACCCATAGAGGAACACCCATTACCTCCTCCACCCATAGAGGAGCACCTATCCATTCCTCCACCTCTAGAGGAGCACCCATCATCTCCTCCACCCATCACAGACCCAGTTGATATACCTTTTCCTCTTGGTGAGCATTCTCCATCAGCTACCCAAAATCCTGCAAGACCTACTTTCGGCTCTCTTACCCATGGAAGCTGAAGCTAGCCAATTTCCCATCTCTAAGACACATTTTACGGGAATTTCCATTAAGTCCTCATCAACTCCACCCATAGAGACATGTCATTCTCATGTTTGGTTGATCACTTAGATTATGTGGATAGGGCTTTATTATGGGGGCACCTTTTGCTTCATGTCAACATAGATGCAGATGTCACTTGTTGATACCTCACTATCTACCCAAAAATATTTTGACCAATCAAACCAAACACAACCACCTCTATCACAACTCCTTCCATGACACCTATCATAACTCAAACACACCCTTACCCATAACCCAACCTATATCTAAACCCAAACCCACACCTATGGCATCTTCCTCGACTAAACCTATTACCACTTTAGGGGTCACCCCAACCACCAGCCTTACTCATCCACCTATCAAACTAGATTTAGCTACATCCTCCAAAAGTCAACACACACACACCTACTCGACACCCAAACAAAAAGCACCAAACCCATAGAACTCATACCCAGTTGGTTATGCCAATCACACACACACTGTCCCATCTATGTCTTAGGACCTTACTTCCCAACATGGCCAAGAAACCTCCACCCATCAATAAACCAAAAACACAACAACCCATTCCTTCCTCACAAACCTCTAACCTACCCAGGCATGCCCAACATGACTTACCCACACCCACAACATCTTTACCACCCATACCTCCAATATCTTTAGCAATTCCTTCACTACCCACTACACTTCAATCTCTTTGTCCCCTACACCTCCTACACGACCCGCATCCTCTACCTTCATAGCACCTCTCATTATCCCCATGGGTAACTCATCCTCTTCCCCCATCTGCCTTTCCTTCTAGACCTCATACACCCATATCACCTTTACCCAAGAAGGTGCAACCCAAAGACAAAACTCCACTACCCCACAACAAGGTAATCAAAACAACCACACACCCTCCTGCCAGTTCATCCACCATACCCCTACCCAAACAAGACATGACCAATGCCCAAGACCACACCAAGCACCCAAAATCATGACTCGACCTACTCCCCCTCCTGCAAGGACCATTCCTCAACAATCAACTACACCTACACCCAAACCCACGTTCACTTCCCATTGTGATCCACTAGTAGGGTCTTATGCCAAAATTTTAACCAACCTCCTTGAGACTTCTGTCATCACATTACCACCACTCAGACCTTATGATCCCCTCAAACCCAAGCCAAAAGGGTTTGATGACACTAAAATTTTTGCATACCATCGTGTGCCAGGCACGATGTGGAGAACTGTAAGGCCTTTGAAAACCATCCTTATCTAGTTGTGTCCTCCTGAAGCCAACTTTGACATGATGATGACCTTCTCGATGAGGACCCTACTTCACCGACACCCATTCCCACACTACCCACTCAACAACCATGACCTCCACCCCATAACTCCTAGAACCACCCCAAGATTTGAAATTAACATGGTTCGCATCAGAGAACTTTCCACGCCATCACCTAAATGTCGTGTGCTCAGCTCACCTCAAGGGTTTTTCTCCTCGGTAGGTTTTTCCCGTCGTGTCATTATACCACTCACCCTACACCTTCTCCATTTTCCAACTCCCCTCAGATCAACATGATACACATCACTCACTACATGCACTTAGAAGGATAAGGGAAAAGAAAAGGCAACCGACCCACCAACTAATCCCATACCCAACATACCATCTACACCCATGCCTAAAATCACTATCTCCGTGGCCCCACATATCCTATTTCCAATGGGGTTACACATCGCACCATGCTCAAACAATTACACCAATCCCCCCTCAAAATGTCCTTATATGACCTCATCCAAACCTCAAAATCCCATCGTCAAGCTCTCATGGAGGTTCTTCAATCTATTGAGGTTTTACCCAATGACCCTACACCCGTAGCCTCCATTATCACACCCCATCATGTAGCCTCTCTCACTAAATTACCACCTTCATCTTCACCCCACCCTATTCACCAAGTAGCCTCCCTTAGCTTTTCAGAGGAAGAGATTGTGCCACACCAAAATGATGACCGGACCCAGCCCTCTTCATCTCTGTCCACATCGATGACATATGGGTACATGTGTGATGATTGATGGGGGCACTAGCATTAATATCATTTCATCCCATGCATTCGCTCAAATGTGCATACCTGATAATTACATGCATAAACATCCTGTCATGTTTTGCATTCATTCAATGATGCTATTACCTCTACACTAGGCATTGTCATCCTCCACATTCGCGTGGGCCCCGCATTATCCCAAGAATTATTCTACGTCTTGGAGGGGGAGTTTCAATATAACTTGTTGCTTGGCAGACCCTAGATTTGTGTCATGGGGTGCATTCCTTCCACTTTGCATCATTGTGTAAAGTTTGAACATGAAGGACACACCTATACCATTCTAGCTGACCCATCACCTTTTAAAACATGCAACATGCTTTACCGACCCAATGATGTGCTCATACCCATTAAAGCGTCTACCTCCGCATGACCACCACTACTTCACCTACACCTCCACTTACCAGTATAGCCGCTGCTTCAACCACACATACCTCCTCCATTCCTACCATTGCCACAACCTCCACGGCTGACCCATTAGCCTCCCAATCCATTAGCTCTACCTCCGCATCGACCTCGACACTTCATCCATTCCAGCTACCTACATACCAACCACCGATCCCTTGGAAGGTATTTTTCAATGCCTCACTCTGGGGGAATACCACCTATATAGTGTCAACACATTCCTTACTCCACAAGAGTATGGAAGCCTTCACCAACACCCACGTTATGATCACCGTATAGGAGAACATCTCCTTTATGGTCCTCCTCACCTTCATACTAGTCTCACCTATGGGGGACTTGATACTACCACTTATACACCCGAACCACCCACCACAAACTCACCCATTTTTTCTTTGACTTCCAATCACTTACCAATCACCATTTTCCCACACCTTCCTGCACCGATGTGTGTGGAAGGGTTTTGGTTTTGGATTTTATGAGAAAGGCTGCCATACATTATTCCATGTACCACCACAAACATAACGACCATAGTGGTATCGGCTTTCCTGAACCACCTACCAAACAGGCCCGCATTGAACTCATCAAGGACACTAGCCCTTCTCCACCTTCTTCACCCACTCCACCTTCATCACCACCCTCACCGATGGAGTCGATGGATCTGAATCTATCCCTCCTAAATTTTTTTCATAAACACCATTTCCTTGGGGCCTCTGACTTATCAACGTGAGGGCGAGGCCCCTTCCACTCTTCCCTTCCTGTATCCTGAAATGATCGATGATGATACACCTTCAATTAATGTCATTCAATGTCAGGATGATGAATCTATACTCACCTACCTTGGTGTAGAAGACTCATATATTCATCGGTCGTTACCTTTTGAGACACAAACCATGTTGAATGAATCGACTATCAAGATCAACATTCATACTCAGGATGACCGCACATCCTAAAGATCGGTCAATCTTTAGATGTTACTAAATAGAAGAAGCCATCACTTCTTTTCTCAAGAGATCATAACCATGCTTTCACTTGGTCTTACGCAGACATGCCTAGTATTGACCCCACCATAGTGGTCCACAATATCATAACCATTCCCGATGCCAAACCCATCAAACAAAAGTTGAGGAAAATGCACCCTCGCATTTGCCTTCTTCTCGTCAAAGAAGAACTTCAGTGCCTTCTTTCTATTTCCTTCATCTTACCCATTGATTATCCTCGTTGGATTTCTAACATTGTCCCTATCACTAAGGTGATAGGGGACTCCGTATTTACATGGACTTCGTGACCTCAACCTAGCATGTCCGAAAGATGACTTTCCCTTACCCTAGTATTGACCAGTTGGTTGACCTTACCGCTGGCCATGAGATGCTATCACTCATGGATGGCTTCTCGGGTTACAACCAAATCTTGCTTGCCCCAGAGGATCAACACAAAACCTCGTTCATCACCCCTTGGGGGACCTTCTGCTATCGAGTCATGCCTTTCGGCCTTAAAAATCATTGGTGCCACATATCAGTGGGCTATGACTTACATCTTCCATGACATCATGCATCACATATTGGAAGATTACGTGGATGATCTCTTGGCCAAATCTAAATGCCGCTCTCGAGCACCTTACCATCCTCAAAACCATTTTTGACCACCTCATTAAATATTGTTCACCTTCAGCCAAAGAAGTGTGTCTTTGGGGTCTCTCTAGGAAAGCTCCTGGGATTTATCATTTCCTACATGGTATAGAAGTTGACCCTGCTAAAGTCAAGGCCATTCTCAAAATGCCTCCACCTACTAACCTTAGACAACTCCATAGCCTACAAGGTAAATTGCAGTCTATTCACCATTTCATTTCACAATTATCGGATCGGTGCCAACCATTTCATCATCTACTCAAGAAGGATGTCTCCTTTAAATGGGATGATGACTACCACAAAGCTTTTGAGGCCTTAAAACAATACCTTCTCCAACCACCCATACTCATCCCACCTAAAGACGATCAACCTTTTTACCTATATATCTCAACTACCGATCATTCCTTGGGAGCCATGCTCGCTCATCGTGATGAACAACACAGGGAGTAGGTGGTTTATTACATAAGCCATACTCTTTTGGACTATGAAACCTGATACACCCACCTTGAAAAAACTTTTCTTAGCCTTAGTTTTCATTGCCACCAAACTCCGTCATTACCTACTCAACCACAAAACCTATGTTGTGACCAACACCGACCCCTTACACTTCATGTATGCCAAACCTTATCAAAATCGTGCCACATGATGGCTTATGATTTTAGCTGATCTTGACCTCAAATTCATTCATCAAAATTCCATCAAGGGCCAAGCTATCACCGACCAATTGGCCGACACACCTATTTTTAGGGATCAACCCTCTAATTTTGACTTTCTAGATGAGTCAATTGCTACCCTTTCCTGGATGAACCCCCTTACCAAATGACACTCTTCTTGATGGTTCAAAGTGTCAGCGTGGGGGTGGGGCTGGTATTATCCTCATTCCACTTGATGGTGAGCCCATGCCTTTGTCTTTCAAACTTAGATTTTGAATGCACAAACAATATCACCAAATATGAAGCACTCATATTAGGTCTTCAAGCCACCTATGCCCTAGATGTCAAATCAATCAACATCTTTGGTGATTCTCAATTGGTCGTAAACCAAGTCAATGGTATATACCAATGTCATAATGAGATACTTCAAAAGTATAAACATCATGTAGATGTACTTTTGACCACCTTTGACCATTACACCCTTCAAACCATCCCACGTTCAACTAACAAATTTGTAGATACCATGGCCTGCTTAGCTTCCCAAATACCTACTTCACCCCCACCGATTCTAAAATATTTGTCACCATCTGATGACCTCAATCACCTTCTTATTTACCGTGTGAGGTTTACTCTATCAGAACCACTACCCCGACCCGAGTGACCTTTGGTACAAACAATACTCCGACTACCTTTCTCTCTCCATCTTACCTCTTGATCTCACCTGTAATGGACAATGCGCCTTCCTTAAAAAGGTCTCTCATTACGTCATCTGGGGGACTCCTCTATAAGCACGGGCTTTGATGGTATTCTCTTATGATGCCTCACAAGTTCTGAAATTCCTTATACCATTAAGGAAGTTCATGATGGCATATGTGGAGGTCACTTTAGTGGCCTTATTGTTGCTAAGCGTATTCTTCGCCTAGGCTATTACTGGCTGACCCTTAACCATGATTGTTGTGACTACGTCAAACATTGTGTAAAATGCCAACAACATTCCAATCTTCATCATACACCCAGTCATGCCTTATAGGTCACCCGTGACCTTTGGCCCTTCTCTCAATGGGGTTTGGATCTTGTCGGAGAGATCAACCCCCATTCTTCCCAATGCCATCAATGGATCATCACTGCTACCGAATACTATACAAAATGGGTGGAAGCCATACCACTCATCTCCATGAAAGCTGAGAAAATATGTGAGTTTATCAATCATCACATCATTTGTCACTTTGGTGTTCCTCATCGCCTCATCACTGACAATGGAAAACAATTCAAAAAAAAAACATTACAAAAACTATGTGACGCCTTGGCATTCAACTTAGTTTCTCATCACCTTATTACCCACAAACCAATGGCCAAGCTGAATCCACTAACAAAACCCTAAAAAAATTCTTATGAAAGTGGTTAATGATACTGGGAAGGATTGGCATACGCACATTCCTTTTTGCCCTGTGGGCATACCGCACTAGTATTCGCACTTCCACTACAGCCACACCCTTTTTCTCTGGTCTATGGTACAGAGGTTATTCTACCTCTCGAAGTCCAGATTCCCTCACTCCACATTTCTCTCCATGACATGCTCAATGATGATGAATTTCATCAAGACCATTTAGCACAACTAGAGTTATTAGATGAATGTCATCTTAATGCTCTGGATCACCTTCAAGTTTACCAAAAATGTATCAAATGCCTATGACAAACATGTCCATGCACGAACCTTCCAAGTTGGTGACCTTGTCCTAAAAGAAAATCAACATGTAACTAAAGAAAAAAAAAGAAAACGGGGAAAATTTTCTCCTAATTGGCTTGGACCATACATCATGACTCATACTTATGGATCAGGTGCTTATCATTTATCTTCACTCGATGGTAAACCCAAACTGAGCCCCTTAATGCCTTGCATCTTTGACCATTCTATTGTTGACTTTTTAAGTCCTACCTCACCTTTGTCTCTTTCCATGCTCATCCCTTGAGTGCTATCCACTTCATACACCTCACTAATGATTAAACAAGAATCATGTGAGTACCCGTCACTTGTTATCTTCTCTTGAATATGTGTACCACGGTGCTGCACATAGCATGATTCTCATGGATACTTTTCATCTACCTTAGATGAGATCCCATGGTCATTTCACCTTGCCTTTTGCATGAGAGTCCTATCCTCACCTTGGTCTTGTCCATGACTTCAAAGCCCTCACATGGGATATAACTCCTTGAGTCAAACTTCCACTCAAAAGATGACTCCCTCAAAAGGACATCTTCCTCTCGATAATGGCTCCTATAAATAGACTGCTCCCTCGAAGGACAACTATGTAAAGCTCTTCTTAAAAAAATGAGAAAACCGAAGCTTCCCGCATCGATCAACTTCATGAAGACCTCAAGGAGTTACATTTTCTTCATCCCATATAGACTTCCCACATCGATCAGTCTATCTCAACTATAAGTCAAAACAACAAACCTTTTAGTCATGGACTTGCCCATTGTGACCTAGGTTCTCTTGTTCCAAGTGCATGTTACCTCATACCATATAAAAATTAACTACCTTTCACCCTTCTTACCATTCCCATTCCCATTTCCTACTGCCTCAAGGGACCTCTTGGAAACCATGACATTTGGTGATCATGTGACTACTTTTCACCATAGAACAATCAATCATGCAATGTCTTTAGGGTCTTACATTCATCACCTCTTTCAGGGTGTGATCTACTCGGTATGATCCTGCCAATCAGGTGGCTTTATTGCCCCCTCTTCTCTTTTAGCCATCCTTGTTTACATTTTGATTACCTTATACAGGACTTGGTCCTCGATTCTTACTTTTGGGGTAATCTATCTTCTTCTTTTCCCACATTCAAAATCACCATTGACATCACTTACACTAATTTTCCTATAACCCACCCACACCTAACAGACCTAAACCCACACCATGCCTAAAACCTACTAACTCATTTTCATACCTCCTCATCTTCTTCCCTAGCTCATGGGAGAACTACATCGGCCTGAGGTCCCTTTTCACCGGGACTATGTAGGTAGCACTCGAGGGCATGGGGCCCTTGGAGGTTAGCTCGGCCATTCTCTACCCTAAACAATTCATCTTCCATGTTCCTCACATTACATCACACCTCACTTAGTTTCCCTTTTATACCCAACATTGGAAATTAAACCACATACATAACAAGTTGCTTCATATTTTAATCCTTATCACAACATACATTTATTATGCCTACCATTTCTTTATCATCACTATGCATAGATTATACCACATCTCACATATGACCCATATTATCATTCATTGCATAAAATAATGAATCACAACCATACCTAAGACCTAACTCCACCATGCCTAATAAACCTAACTCAACCATACCTATAACCTGACTCGATCCATGCCTAAACTGACTCGATCCATGCCCTCGATCCATGCCTAATAAACCTAACTCGATCCATGCCTAAAAACCCGACTCGATCCATGCCTAAAAAAACCATGCCTAAACTCGATCCATGCCTAATAAACCTAATAAACCGACTCGATCCATGCCTAAGACCGACTCAATCCATGCCTAAACTAACTGACTCCATCATGCCTAACTCATCATGCCTAACTCACCTAATTTCCATCTATATCAAAACAACAAATCAAAATCTCATCAATGCACCAATAAATTGAAAATCTCATCACCACATCAACAAATCAAAAAAAATATCATGTATCTCATCATATAAATAAATGTGTATCTCATACAATATACATGGCTATCTCCTCATGTCCATCATCTCCAAATCATTCGGCACGTAGGCCAATACACAATACAAAATGTCATCGGCACATGCGCAGTTAGTCTCATATATATAATAAAATAATGAATCAATACAAAAATCTTTGACATCGTAGCGGTATATGCTCAAAATATACAAAACCTCTCATACATCCTCACTATCTTGACACGTAGGCTAGTATGTGATCAAAAATACAACTATCTCTCAAGCACGCAAGCGGTATATATATCACAAAAAAGACTATCATACATAAAAAACTAGGTGCCACATATCAGGCATCTCGGTGGATGTCCTCCATCTCTGTATCACCTATACCCTTGGCCTCCTGGGTCCCCCTGTTGGTGCTCAACTGAGAGCTAGTCTCGTGTGCTGGTAGCCTCTGCCTGATCGGCCTCAGAGCTCTTGACCCCCTGTGCTCTCCACATTGTGAGTGTGGGATCTCGTCCTCTCACTGGACACCTGTTGTGCCTGTACTTGGCATAGGATATGAAGTCTATCCCAGCCTGCCATCAGCTAGTCCTGGTAATATCTAGCCTCACCTAGGGCATCCGTAACCTGGATATAGGCATGGTCTATGGTGGTCCCATAGGTCTCGGCCCCTGTACCTATCTGCGGGACCCTACCCCACTCTTACCTATGAATTGGGACCCGGTCTCGGTGCCTGTGGTGGTGTGCCCCTGCCCCTGTGCCTATATCTGGGCTGTAAGACCCCAATCTATGCCTAGGCTATGGCCAACTAGCCCTATAAACCTGCCACCTAAGCCTGTAAGGCTGCCACCTAAGCCTGTAAGGTTGCCACCTAACCATCACCCTCCTCTCCATCTCCATCTCCTCCACCACCATCTGGGCCTGCAGAGGCAGCCACTATACATGTAGCTCTACTACCTCTGCCTCAGAGCTCTCCAGTTGTGTCTGTAGTATACCTAACTGGGTAATGAGAGTAGCCACCTGCCCCTGTAGGGTGTCTCTCTGCACCGTGATGGTGGCTAGATCTAGCTACCCCAGTCTAGGTGGTATGGCTCGTAAGTGAGCCACCCACCACCTGTCTGTACTTTTCTGTGACCCCGGCATCATCTATCCGCCGGTCCACTACCTGCTCCTCCTGCCCTGTGGGCACTGTAGGCTATGGTAGAGGTAAGGGCCTCTCCACATCATCTCTCTAGTACTATGGGAAGGGCAGAGGTACATCTTGTAAAATCCCAAACTGCCGCCTGGACTCTATCCACCGGGATCATCTCATACTCCCGACACGGTGACCCTATATCCATCTCTCTAACTGGAGCTCAGCTAGCTCCTCGTGCATATGCCTATATGAGGGGAATCCCACATATGGCCTCCAGATAATGTCCACTCTAGAAAAACCCTCCAGTAACTACCAGAAATAGGCCACATCATGTGTGGGCCTCTCAAATCTCCACTCTCCAATAGCCGACACCCATCTCCTATACCCCACCCACACAAATCTCGGTGGGAATGCATCTGCTTGGGGCATCCCTATAGGCTACACACAAACTATGTGCTCATATGCCTAGTAGTGTAGTAAAAATGTACAACACAAGTTGAACCCATGCAGCCACCCATATGCCCACAACTCCCTGTACAGTTGCACCAAGAATGTTGGTGCCTAGGAAAAGTGAGTCTCCTCTATCATCATATCATGGAGTATCCCCATCAATGATGGGGAAAACATCCACCCTCTGCATCTGGTAGTGCAAAGCAACACACTACCTCCATCAAAAGAACCACTAGCCTCGTCTCCTCTAGATGGGCTAGGTACATCTCTCCATAGCTCAAGTTGGCACTATGGAATGTCATCTGGCCATCCCCTCCAAAAATAGTCACAATCAGCTCCTCTAAGGCCTCGGAGGAGACAGAGTAGACTATGTACCCAATATGGGTAACCGTAGAATCTGAACATGTCCTCCAGGGTGACAGTAATCTCACCCGTCGGCAGGTGGAACGTGTTGGTCGTGGAATCCCATCTATCGATGAGCACGACCATCAAACTGGGCTACCGGACTACATGTCGATATCGCTAGACTCCACTCAAGCCAACTACCTCCACATGTTGCAGCTCCTCGGGGTTGTTGCGCCACGTACTATCACCAATAGAGGCAGAACCCTATCCCACATATGTAGCTGATCTCTCCCCTGCATCCAATACAAACAAAACATTAATCTACATTTACCATACCCATACTCACCTACTATCATTTTCCCGCAACCTATTTTCACCCTACCCATCTCAACCACCTAGCCCACATCACTTTTTGACCCGTGTCCCCCAAAACTGACCGGTCCGGTTTAACCGGTTCCCCTAACTAACCAACCTAGTCACCCTTTAACCAGAATCGGTCACACTGTTTGGTACTGATTCACCAACCCCGATCACCCTTTAACGACATCGTCACCTATTTGGCTTGATCGACGCAGCAAACTTATTACGAACGCTGACCAATCAACCGACTACCTTACTGGTCAGTGGTCACTATCGTGGTAACAATCTGTGATTCCCAAACCCCCTTTCTAAAAAACCTCCCCCTTGCCCCTTTTACCCACCTATAATGACCTAAACTACCCTTACACCTCCACCCACCCCCTATCCCATTTATTACCCTCCCCATTCCTCTTTTTACCCACTTTTCCCCCATTCCCAAATTTAATCTTTTCCCACCCACAAAAAAAAAAAAACAAAAAAACTACAAAAACAATTTACTACTCCCCTAATCTATCTAATCAAATACACCTAGAGTAATCACTTACCTCATCGCACTTCCATCATCTCGGTGGCACATTTGGCGCACTACACCGGTGGCCCCCCGATCCCTCTCTCGGCCTCCGCCATCACCAAATCACTACCCACAACCTCTACCTAATCAAATCCCTCACACTGATCCTGTGGACCCGCTTCTCACCACCCAATCACCCATCATTCACACCACCAACTCAATGCTCCATTCCGTCTAGACACTTTTCTCTCTTTTTCTCTCTTTTTGTCATTTTCTCACTTAGCTAAATGACAAATGAATAAAAAAAAATGTGGATTTTTTGTTTTTATAACAAACCCGACCTAACCGATGTCGATTACCCTTGACCGGCATCGTCACGTGCCCTACCTTACCATCGTCGGTTGACCTATACCGACGTCGGTTATCCTTGACCGGCATCGGTCACCATCACCTGCACATTGCCCTAAATTTTAGCCTTTTACCCTACCCCTACCTCCTTTTTTTACCTCACCCAACCTTCACCCTGATCATTTACCCCACCCCACCTTTACCCAAACCATTTACCTCACCTTTCCTGACCTCATCATTTACTACCTCCCTTTTTCCTCCTTTGGGGACTCATTATTTTACCCCTACCTTGGCCTTACCCATGCCGTGACCTAGATATTTGGACCTGGACCATCACTAGTGACCTTTGACCTCATGTGTTTACTATACCTTATGGCACTATTACCTGTGTTGTTGACCTAATGACCTTACCTAGCCTATTACCATGACCATTTATCCTAACCCTACCTTTGGTGTACCTAGAACATACCTAAACATTCTTACACCTAACCTATGTTGTGTTTCCTGACCATATCCTATACCTTGGATACCGAAATCACTTCAACCTCATTTGGATAAACCTATCGACCTTAGACAATGTAGAGTTTTCCTGCTCTTCAACTAGTGGTAGCATCTTTGCTGCAGTTTATACATGTGCATGCATTTGAATGTTTCTACCTTTGACCCTGACCAATTACCTCGATTTCCCGAGTAGACCTTTAACCCTTTTTCCCCGTTCCCCACCTTCCCTTTCTCACATTTACCTTTTATCAAACCACTCACCGCTTCTGCCTTCACCCTCGTCAGTTCCTGGTTTGAGGGGATCACCTTCACCCACACATGGGGCAACCACATCTTATTTTTGTTAGCATCACTTACCAATACAAGCTATGCAAAAAAGGGGCAAAATGTAGACACTAAAATTAGGTCACACTCCCCTTTGGTCCCTCGAAAAATAAACACCCTTCATCACATTAACCTAGCCATGGCCCCCTTCACCTCACTAATATTAATTTAATTTAATTAATTCATTATCCTCACCATATTTATTATTTAAATATCTTAATTTAGATAATATCCACATATACACCTCACCTAGACACCTCATCAAGCCAACTCACCCTAAGACCTATTCTTAGTAAGTTGCCATAACTAACTAAGACTTACCCAAAACCCTAAAATCAATGCCTACATTCTCTCTAACCACATTCCCACATGCTTACAAGAAGCTTCTAGTTTAATCCATAGGTTAATGACATGAGATTTGAGAAAATCAAGAGGATCTCCTTAGTTTAGTAAACCTAGGAAATCCCACCTTGACCAATGTTGGTTACCCCTAACCATCGCCGGTTAGAATTTGGAACCGTCGTTGATTACCATTTTTAACCCCAAAACAACCTTATTTTCAAGGTTGGTAAATATTGGAAAAGGTTAGCAAACATTAGCACATCCCTGAGAGATATCACATCTTCTGAGATCAAATTTCAGTGAGAACACATGCAAGGAGGAGATCAAGCATTTTTCTCTTGCACAGACCATCCAACACTCACCCAAATAATGATCTGATCTAACCAAGCAAAAGGAATGCCCATGCATCCCATGTAGAATCTCTCCTATGATTGGTGATCACCTATAGCCTTCAACCTCTTACCAACACCTCATCCCTCATTCATAGGCATCCAGACCAAAATCCAAGTAAGTAAAATGTTATACTTCTCTGGTTCATTTCATTTCGTCATTATATTATCACCTATTGTTTACCTAGCCACCCATTGACCTCCTTCAACACTCCCCCTCCATATACCCATTAAAACCTTGCTAAATCCCACCCAAGCTACCAAATACCTCATTTTGACCAACCAAAATCCTTTGTGTAATCACAAAGGAGACCCAAAACTCATTCTGTGGCATTCCCAGTTTTCCACATAAGAATGGCACCGGTTACACCCAACCGCATCGGTCACCCTTAACCTTAATCGGCATCATTTTTGTATTTACCCATACAACCCAAAACAATGACCTATCCACCTAATTCTACATCACCCTTATTCACCTATGATCTTCTTGAGACTTCGTCAGACTCTGTAGAGACCTAGAACTAGTTACTTGACCTTTAGATCTTATTTTAACTTATCCTGTTAGATTAGATCTTTCTTGTTGTGTTTTAAGTGAGATACCTAAATCATTTCAAATTACATAGGCATCTCATGTAACTTTAGATAATTGTGAAATCTCGACGGGTTCCACCTATAATCATAGCATCTGCACTTAGATAATTGTGAAAGGTATAATCGATTCATGTATACCATAGGTTTCGATTCATGTATACCATACTTCCATGACGACACACTCGTCATTAGGAAATTGTTGTTTCACCTTAATCACTTTTTTGGTTATAAGGATTTGCAGTCAATGATGTTGTAAACAGCTACAAGTCTTATACAAGGTACAAGCCTGGATTAACCTACACGAAGCTTTACCTCGATGTCATCCTATGATGCCTATGGGAGAGCAAGTGTCTTTGTAATGATTCTCATCATTGCTAGACTGCTTCCCTTCCCGTAGCCATCATATGTTGGCATCGGGTACCAACCCATGGGGTTCCATCCACCCTTGTAACTATAACAAGCTTGTACTTAAGCAATACCACGCTACATTTTAAGGTCTTGAAAAGGGAACTCAATATAGCTGTTATGTGGTAGTATTCAAATAACGACAATGTCATTAAATGGATACGTCCACGTAACAACGGTAGTGAGTCGACCTGTCAAGAGTCCTAAAATGAAACATGGTATCTTAATAAATTAAACATGACACATTGTTCTAGTTCCTGTGTCTTCATCACTTAGTGAAGAGTATCTAGAGTCCTATCCCCTAGAATCATGATAGGTTAAATGTAGTTCCAAAACTACTCATTTCTTCCTATCTATTTAGATATAAGATAGATCAATCTTTAGACCTAAATTCCCAATTCTACGGTTTGTTAATGATTCAATTTCCACCGCATCAGAATAATACCTTACATTATCATGGAGTAATAACTACTAATGTTATTCTTACTCCCATTAGTAATCATGCAACTATATAATTACTAATTATTGGGTACATACGGAGTCGTTCCCGTTACCCTCCTTTCAATAACACTTATGCTATATTATTAGAATCATGTTACTCAGTTTTACCTCAACATTTATTCTTGCCAGGTTTGATTTATCGATAGATATAAATCTTATCCATTTTACGGTTCTTGTTTTAGTAGAATTCCCAATTCTCTTGAGAACTTCTATAACCATTTCCAAACCTCAACTTAGGTTTATTTGTATGGCTACTATCACCTTGGCAGTGTATTCATTTTCCTTGGATCCTTGTACCAATTTCCTTGGCATCCAAAATACATTCCATTAATTCCAGCTATATCGATCGTTGCTATCATTTATATGACTACACCGTCATATCCTAATCATGGTTGGTTTCAGCTCACAATTTTTAGGAGCGTAGACACCAAACTTCCATAGTGAGTGAGATGGCGAGTACTCATGTTGAGCACAATCTGAATGTTCCCATCAATACTCTAATCATTTTCATTGGGTAGTAAACCCATGGTTTCATGGAGGTTTAGTATTCTGGGATTTAATCATCTCCCAAACAATTCTATGCCAACTGTATCCCATATCCTATGGGCCCTTTTAGCATTTAGGTTCAACCTGATTATTAATGAATTATCTTTAATTCATCTTGTTAGTTGGAGTAGCTCCAACATAAACATTCATCACATCATATTTTATACGATAGCAATCTGATAGATCATATACTTTATTTACCCATTTTATGGAAAGACAGTTTGCTTAAGCAACAAGGAATGATCTATTCTCATTTATTATTTCACCTTGAGGAATTAAGTTGAACTCTCCTTCATGTTAAGGGAGTTGGGTTAGTTTTATCAATTATTTCAACTTAATTTCCTTAAAAGGTTTAAGTGCTGCCCAAAAGGAACATCAACAAGTTTTTGGGACTTAATCTTTATATGATGAATATTAACATTTCATCCATAAATTTCATCATAACAATTTATTTCTAATATAGTTACTCAAACTTTATCAAAGGAATCTTCCTTCAGTATGCACACATAAGCAAACACATCAAGATTCATAACTAGATGATTTCTCATCTACCATGCATTTAACCTTTACCAGTCTTGTGAGGAATCACTACCTCTTGCTAACAATAATATTGATTTCCCATAAGTTAATCAATCTAGATTAAAGAATTCAACAACACTACTCCGTAGTGTAATCCATTAACCTATCCATTATGTTACTGATTTATAACTTCACAACTCACCCATTGAACTTGCTAGGTTCACCTAGTCCATAAGATAGTTGTTATATTCTAAAACAGAGAGAGTTACAACAGCCCTCCATTACAATCATCCAATGATCCAATTTTCATAAAATATCATAAGTATAAAGCCATTCTTATACCGACACTACTACAACATAGTGGGATTCATTACAGAAATTACAGAGAGGCATCAACATTCTTCGATAATATGAAGTGAGTATTTATTGAACAAAATATGGAATCTTTTCCATGTTACAATAGATCGTAAATGTACACAGTATATTTTCACAAGAGAACCTTTACTCGAAGTCAATAAATAACTTCCTCAACATAAATAAGAATATCTCAAATCAACAATTGGCTGCAACTTTATCCTTTAAAAGTAAGCATGTGGTACAATTAGATAACCAAGACATTTCTTTACTTCACGCCAGTTACCTTCGCTCAATTTCCTGCAATGGTTAGGCAAGGTCAGTTCGACTGAACTGAGCAAGAAAAGTCCTTTATCCCATTTATCAATTTATGTCATTAAATGTTAGAATGAATATATATACTGCAATAATAATCTCATTCTTACAATTTAATCATGTAATGCCACAACATCATACTTTAGTAACTTGCTTTGCAATCATTAAGTACAACTCTTTTTACCTTTTTAGTATTCTATAATGACAAGGTCTTGTTACCACTTCACATAAATAAGTTAAAACAAAATCGGATAAATATATATATTCATACCCAATAATGACCATCAACTAATCAATAACACATGTTATTAAAAATACGATCGAATCACATAAAGTAGATAGAGTAATCAGACTCTTATCAATCACGGTACGAATCTATATCATCCCATTAATAACTAGAAATTGTTGCAACTATTGTTGTTGCTCCAGCAATTCAAACAAGTATTATCCTTGGACACACAAGGTAATCCAAGCTAGGGAAATGGAACCAACCAGTTTCAGCGATACCAACATATCCATCAAATAGATCCGATAAATACACATGATGTTTATATGTCATAACTACATAAAACAATATATCCTGCATTATCCATTATATCCTAAGAAGGAATGATATCTATACATCTCAAGTTACATATCGTAGTAACTTAAAGGAATTAAGGCAATATAGACTTAGTTGCCTACTTATTCTATATTGTACCTTCTTTAATAAAACTCATCATCTCCAATTATATCTTACCACATTCATTGCTGCAATAAGAATCTGAAGACACAACCATTCCAAAGCTTATTTATGCTTATGTATAGGGGCTAAACTCCCGAATTTGTCTCAATGACTAGCACATATTACTCCTCAATAATGGAGATATGTTACACTTGATTTAATCATCCTACAGAGATTCAATCAGTTACATAAACTTCACATAATATTAATATTAAAATCTTTAGTAAGGATTGATTTAAAGAATGGGAACAAAACTAAGTTTTAGTTCCACCTTTGTGCCATATAAATGGAGCAACAATACTTAAGACACGCATCCGAGGTGCCAACCAACCAAGACCCTTTGGTTTCAATAAGGCTTTTTAGCCTTCCTTATAAAAATGATACAATCCATCATTTTTCCAATCTTTATCCATCAAGACTTCCTGGAGGAGGAAGAATTGGTGTGCCATACCCGGCGTAAGATAAATTAGGCTCAGTCCTTTGAAACCTAATTCCCAATTTCATTTGTTGTTCTCCAGTGTCAATTCGAACTAGTTTAGACAACCACTTAAGAGCAATTAATTGAATTCTTAAAATTTGGATTGAGCTGAAGGTTCCACAAAATCAACATTTAATTATATCAACAAAAGGTAGTTCCTATATCCTAAGGAAAGGAACATTCCTGTTGAGATTACAACCTTCATGAGGCTAAATGATGACAACATGAGATACTTTGCAACTCAGCCATCTATTGTTTTCCAACTACTACAAAACCAAGAGTAACCCCAACTATTTCCCAATAAACTTTCCTAGGAGTTGCAAGGATCCACATATCAGACAAGGATAACAAGAAGTGTTGACAATTTATTAACACGTCATTCAAACTGAGCCTTGCCAGAAAGGTTTATGCCCAGGTTTATTTTACAAGGAGGGAGTGGTAAATGTAATTTTCTCACAGACCCACTAATGGTAAAAGATTACGATGGGTGACTAGAAAATCCTAAACCCAGCAGTAATCCTATTCTTCTCTCAGTCTAATCGATGGAAGAATAAGTCTATAAATTATCCTATGCATGAGATAGAAATACCAACAGGATATCACCACTCAGCACCTCGGCACATGCCCGCATAAATCTCGATTTTCTACAAACGTTAAACACAGACCAGAAGTAAAAGAATAAATGCCATCATCAGTAGTCGGTCTATTGCAAGATCCAAATATCAAGATTCGGTCAGATAAAAGAAAACCCAAGAATCCAAATTTGATTATGCATAATATTATAATATTTGCACAATAACCCACCACTATCTGAGTCAACCTAATCAAACAATGCAAACAAATTACAAAGTGGTTCCAAAACCTCTCCTGGTAGTACCATCTACAGTCATCATTGTCAAGCATGATTCAAGCAGAATAAAAGATAAAAAGATAATAGTTTCCCAGGGTTACAATCATACGATTTTCCATTTCTTTTCACACAAAAATAGAGTATAACAAACAACAACCCCAACTATCATGTACCCAAATTTTTCTTAGCTCAAACCAAAATTGCCAATATGTATTCATTATAACCTCTGATGAATTAAAAAGATAAAAGGGATAAAGAATGTTTCTTTCCTCGTAAAATGGCATGTCAAATTCTTTTCTTCCAGGCTTCCTTCACATGACCCCCAAATCGAGCACAACTTTGAATCAAACCTAGATCCCATATTTTTTAACAATCCTTTCTCAATGAAACATTTTTAAATAACAACTGATTTTGAATTTACATGAATTTATAGCCTTCTACCTCAAGAAATTTTCCATGCAAAGATACCAAAAGTGAATTTTTTTTCCAATTTTATCAACAAAACTAAATGAATCGGTTACATGCAATTCGCCTCATTTAAGAGCTTTACGGATTTCCGTATATATTAAATGCATAACTTTAACGAAATTCAATGCGAATGCCATACCGGTGGCTTATCCATCTACCACCGCCCATTACTCTCCTCCAAAATTGGCGGGGTTATTTCAGTTTAAAACCTTATTTACCTTTTTCCAGAAATTTGCTAAATAATAATAACTTAATTACTTTCTATAACCTAGGTCGATTAACCTTTCAAAAACATAGGTTATAATATTGTATAAGACCAATGCTATAGCACATGCATAGCCTTATTGTTATTATTTAAATGCCCCATAACTCCCATAGAGATACATATTACAAAGTGAAATCAGCTATAATAATTTCATAATTCCAATGTAAGTACCATGGCCTAGGATTCATAAGCCGGAGTCCACTGACCACAGTGGTTGATCGTTAGAAGGTTTGTTAGACAAATCCATAAACTACGTTCCCTTGTCTAAAACATATTACCTTCTAGGAATGGAACAATGAAATATACTATTTCACAGGTATCATATTATCCTTAGAAAACTTTAACCCGTCCCATTGTGATATCATGACCCAATGCCACCGGTATGACATATTAAGTCATGTCGTCGATGGCTTATTACACATATTTTAATCATAACCAATCGTACATGTTTACAATACTTCAAATCTCAGTTACAAGAAATTATCTTGATTGCAAGAATGTTTTTCACAAATGCAATCTTAATATTTAAATATGAAATCGGGGTTCAAAGTGAACATTATTAAAAATACCCAATTCCCATCACTTTAGTAGGAGCAACATAACACTTCCTACCCTTATTAAGTGCATGGTTGGCATTATCCACACAACCTGTTATGGCAAACATGTTGTGGCAAGTGAAGATGCACGTTAGAATCTAGGAGTCACTGCATTAAATCCTTTGACTTAGTTTTATCATTCCATGGATAATTTCAACTCCTTTATGATCTTGAACTAAATTTGCGGAGTGTTACAACTGATATCCATCTAGGAAGTATCACACTTCCCGAAGATCTAGCACACGCTAGGAAGTTCACTGCACATATTGTTTAACTCTTTCTGGTGGTCTTGCTTTTCATTACAGGTAGTTCCTCCTAGCCAAAAGGAAGCTCTCACATTTAGTTGTGGATTCAGAAGTCATACGTGTGTAACAACCCATCAACCAAAATTTGAACATGTATTCCTCTTACACCCGTTACCCTATCTGTTTTGTCAATACTTCAAAGAAACGTCTAAGAATCAGGTGAAACACTCAAGCGTGAACTTGTTCTCCACATACCTATTGTTCTCCATTTTGGGCTTGAGTTGAAGATACACAAGCACTACTCCAATGTCTCTAATGGCAAGGCTTACTAGATTCATATTTAATACATCTGAGATAAGCCTTTATGTGTGGGTAGTTCATCCTAGATATACATGTCTTTCTCAGTGTATGGTAATCAAAATCTAACTTTTCTACATTGAAGGTTAGGCAGTGCACATTTGAAAACCGGTGAATTGATGCTGGAAATATTGTGTTGTGATGGTATATGGTAATTTACACCATGGGCTCCAAGCCCCATCCTTCATCGCAAATCGATGCAAAAATGTTGGTAGATTGCAAAATGTACTACCTTAACCACCACCCAAGGCAACTCCTTGGGTATGTGCCACTCCTCTTCGAAAGCTACATGGAGTCTATCATACCACTTCTCTACCATCTCGCTTGACTGGTCCATTCATTGATCCTTTAGACAAGTACTTTCCAAATATTTCGCACGTGACTTTTTATCCATACGGTATTCCCTATTTTCTCCTTTGTCCCATCGGGCACCCCGATTTCCATAAACACCAGAGACAATAGAACAACCCTGAAACTGATCTTCTCTCTTATGCACGCTTCTTCAATGATAGTCTCCATGATGTAATTGGAGGTGTTGTAAACCACTCCTGGTGACGTCTTCTTTGCAACATGTAGCCACATTATGTTTACTTGTGACCATCTTTCTTGGTCATTCAACTTTGTCACTAAGTGTGCAGTTGCTTGTATGATTGGGTACTTCTTTAATTTATAAATGTCCATACCACATGGACCCTTGGTATACCCCAAATCCTTCATTTTATCTAGGATTGTGGCCTTATCAGTTAAATCACCATTTAGATCTACCCCCATGCCTTTCAACTTTGTTACTATTGAGATGAATGTGGTGTGATCCTTAACCTTTGTCTGCAAAGTAGAATAGATCTTCATGTACCCTTCTCATTAATTAGTGATACAATGGTTCATATTTCCTAAAGTAGGAGAGCTCATGTAATTTATAAACTTCAATTTGCTTCAATAACTTCTCCCCAACGTTATCATACACATGCATGTCTTCTGTTGTGCGCTTATTCATCTTTGTGTTTAATAACGCATCTAGATCCTTCTTATTTTCAGTTGTATGATGGTTGTACTCACTGATCTTGCTCTTCCAGATGTGGGAATCCCATTCCTAACCATCAATCACACTCTCCAGGATACTACATTTATGAGAAATTACTCTCAGGAGTCATTTCAACCTCCATTTTGACATTCTTTTTCCCTTTTACTCTTGTTGCAGTGTGCTTTAGCGCAATATATAACCTATAATCTTCTCACTTTAAATACTCATCTTTTATCTCCTACAACATGCAAACCCAAACCCTATCTCGATTTAGCGTGCCCTAGTTGAGCTTACATTCCCTAGCTCTTTTGCATTACTTTCTTTGTTCTCAAACCCTTTGAATCGGGACGATGCTTCCTCTCGTGCACAAATCTACTTGTCATGTGTTGATTCACACTCTTCACACTGAATACTCTTCTCATGCTCGGTCAAAATTGGCTCTTTCAAATTATCACAATTGCAATGGTAAGAATGAACTTACATCTCGTTCTTATATATATTTTTAAAAAGTTAGTACATTTATTGCTCCTTCACCTACCAATAATCCTCTCATTAATCAACCATTTTTGTTCTTTCCACGCGGTACATCTTCGCACCCAAGATATAACCTTATAGCACACCTTCCTACCTTCTAGCCATAGACTTATCTTCAACACACCTCCATGCGCTTGAGTACCTCACCACTATGCCTTCCTTGGTAGTTCCCATGGCCCCTTCTTACCTCACATTATACTTGTTTCTTCATTCATCTCCACCTATGGTCCTCATTTCTAGAAGCAATTTTTTTCAATTCTCCAACTTGAATAGCACACTGTAGTAGTTTGTTCCTTTCATGTGTACTTATTTTCAATAGTCCTATACCTAGATATCAATAACCTACCCCACACTAAGGGTATGTGCAGTCCTCTATGCATAGAAATTCTTCAAATAGTAATTAGCTTTTGGTGCGTAAATGCGCTTATTACACAAAAAACCAACTAAATTGACAAAGCATAGCGACGAAGAAGGAAATATAGAATTGAAAACCTAATCTAAATGGAAATACTTCCTTATTACAAACACCAAGAAGACTTATTTATAGTAGGGCTTCATCCTACTCCCGTTGAAGTACCCGGGTAACCGTAGTCCATCAAGCACCTCTATTTGACAAGCACCTATTTCAAGTATGTGAGTGACAACATATGGCCCCAACCAATGCACCTTGAATTTTCTGGATGGCAAACTTAGAATCATAAAGGAGCACCATCTATCTCGATTTAAAAAAATTTATCTACGATGTGCCTGTCATGCCATGATTTCGCCTAGCCTTTTATTATTTTTGAGTCCAACGTGCAATGGCTCATCACTTATCTAGCTTGATTAATTTTTCAATTCATTCTTCTAATGCTTTCTCATCAGCTAGACATCTAGCACACATAATACACAAAGATGGTAACATGAATTCCATAGGAAGAAGCTGCATACGTGTCAAACACTAATCGAAATGGTGTGGATTTGTTCAACGTTTTATATGTTGTTCAATATGCCCAAATCTGCGTGAGATACTTTATCATCCCAATCCTTTCTTCCAACATCACATATTTTGGTCAATGTCTGGCTCAAAATTTTGTTGAAAGCCTCAATAGTCCCATTTTCTTGAGGATGATATGGTGTAGTCTTATGGTGTGTAATCATGAATTCATCCAATAAAATTATGATTCTCTCATTAATAAAATGTGCACCCTTATCATTGGTCAAACTTAAAGGACATCCATACCTTGTAATAATATTTTCCCATAGAAACCTAGCTATTGTAGCCATTGTGCAATCCTTTGTAGGTGTTTGCTTCTGCCCACCTTTTTAGATAGTATGTGCAAGTGATGATATAGTGTGATCCAGTCCTGCACGCGCAGTTGGTGAAATAGGACCCACAAAATCTATAGCCCATTTCTAAAATAGTTATGCACTAGTAATAGGTCTTAGAGGCATTTCATCTCATTGACCTGGTTTCTCAAGATGCTGACAGTGATAAAAAAGCCTTGCAATATGCTTTAAAATCTTTATATAAGGTCTCCCACCATAATCCAGCGAGTAGAATCTTGTGAGAAGTGGTGTCACCTGCATAGTATCCACCTGCAATACCACCATGAGCTTCTTCCATAATATATGTGCACTCATGTTCCAGTACACAATGACATAATACTTCATCCCGACCTAATTTGTATAGGTCACCGCTAATAAACATATAGGGTGCCACACGTATAACAAGTTGTTTCTTCTCTAAGGATTTCATTCCTTCTAGTGCCATACATGTTCGTAGAAAGACAACAATGTCTTCTGATTCCGATGGCACTCATTGTAACTTGTATAACTGTGCATCAGGCATGGTATCTTCAATGTCCTGTGCTTCTTCTCCTGATTGTATTCTGGAGAAATAGTTTGGTCTAGAATTACTTTCCCCTAGTTTTATCACAACTGTGAAATCAAATTCTTGAAATAAGAGCACCCATTTGTATATACGCCCTTGTAAAATGGGCTTGTTTATCAAATACTTCAATGCCATGTGATTTGTATAAAATACAAATGGTTTAGCTAGCATGTACTGTCTGAATTTATGTAGTGCATAGATCATTGACAAAGATTTGTGCTTTGTAGTGGTATAATTATGCTCAACAGAGTCGACTTTCTACTAGCAAAACAGATAGGATGATCTATAATACCTTCTCTAGGATGAGCCAATACCGCGCCAATGGTCATTCCAGAGGCATCCACATGTACATGAAATGGTTGGTCCCATGAAGGAAAATGTAGAATAGGCATGGTAGTAAGTTTCTCCTTTAATTTCTTGAATGCACACTATTGTGGTTCTCCCCAGTAGAATGTACCTTTTCCTTTTAGTAAATCCACAAAAGGTGTAGAAACCTTGGCATATCCCTTTATGAATTGTCTATAATACCCCGTGTGATCCTAGAATCCACTAACCTCACTGACTGGGTAGGATCTTTTAGGCCAATAATGACCTGTAACCTTAGTGGATCAACTAACAAACCTATTATTGCAGATGATGTGTCCTAATAGTATTCCAAATGGTGTAGCAAATATACACTTCTAAATGTTCAATGAGATACTCAACTATTTACATCATTAAAACCCTAAGCAAAAATTGTCACAATGATCCTTAACAAGTCCATACACTATCCAATCGTCTAAATAAACCTGCAATAAGTTGTGAATAAAGTCCTTGTACGCTTAAACAACTATGCGTGAAAATACAATAGGCGCGTTTTCCGGACTCAAAAGGCATCATAGTATAGGCGAAGCTACTCCATTCGAGAGTAAAAGGAGTATTTCCCCGATCCTCCTTGGAAATCCTAATCGATGATACCCAGAGAACCCATCTATAAAATAATAGATTTTGTGCCCTACAATGCCTTCTAGTATTTCCTCAGTGAATGGCGTAGGAAAGGGATTAGTCACACATGTAGCATTTAGCTCCCTATAGTCCACACAGATCCTAATCGACCATCCTTTTGATATTGATCACCATTGGACTAACCCATTCTCGACTCGTCAAGGGGCTTAATGATTCCAGGACTTCAACATTTTTCAATCTCTTCCTTAACCTTTTTACGTAATTTGGGGTTCATCCTGTAGGGTATCTTTCTTACTAGCGCGCACCCTCTTTAAGATTTATCTTCATTTCCCCTAATGATTCATGCATTCCTTTAAGTTCATGGTACTCTTGAGGGAATAATTCTTGATAATCTCATAGTAACTCTATTTTTTTCACTTCGGATTTGACCAATAGTCTCTAATTATGGCCTCCTTAGGCTCAACATCTAATCCAATATTCACTTTCTTTGTCTTCATAGGTTCATGATAGGCACGCGTGGTCTTATTTGCACTTTCCAACACCTCACGCCTACCTATTGAATGGTTTACATCCATATTTTCTACTTCTTTGTCATCCACTAAGTAGACCATTTTTCCTTTTTCTTTCTCAAGGAAAGCACATTGAAGTAGTGTGGCATCAGCCTCTGTTTCTTCAACAAAACATGCTCTTGAATCTCCCTCATCCAATAACTCCTGAAGAAGATCTTGACCTTTGCACTATCTCCCATAGTTAATTGCTTGATGACTTTTAATGCTTCTTCCACTAGAGGCTTGGTAGAGAAGAATTCAAATGTCTAAGTCATTCTTGCAATTAAATCCTACCAATTTCTAGTCTCTCTATAAAGTTTTACATATACATACCAAGCACACATGCAGCCTTGTAAAGTGGAATAAAACTTGCACACCCGGATCGAAGGTGGTAAAGCTTCCTACCCCTCTCTCTCCGAGTCTCTCAAAATTCTAAACATGGTGCTAAACAAGTTGATTATCATGATAAGTGGAGATTTGAGTAGGTGTATTTCTCTGAATAATCTAGTGGTAAGAGCAATCCTAATTTCATTCCATCCTACAAGATTATCCTTGTGGGCCACCGACCATCATGCTATCTTGCCAGTGTAGGGTATACGATAGCATATTCCTTATCTCTAGTGGGTCTATCCACTATTCTTCCATGGCACGTAGGAACACCATAGGGTGTCCTTATCCAAAGGTGTAACAAGGTACCAAGTTTTTACCTATTCTCCTGATATAACGTGGTTTGTTGTCTTTAGAAAATATATGCTTTACTTCGCACCCCACTAAATCATAAGTGCTATGAGCTCGTTATCACAAGAAAAACTTATATTATTAATGATAGACTATGCATCCTCCCACTTAATGATTCCTTATTTATATGGATCAAGCACCTCTAGATCTCGGATGGCGCATACATAAATTTGATTCAGGTCTTCATCACTCAAGGGATCAACATAGGGCACATATTTTCCATATGTTAATGGGATAATGACACTTTCTGCTTATTTTAAATACTGATATAATCCTTGTTGAATCTGAAGATCAACATTATTTGCATAGCACTAAGGATGCCCCAATAGATCACGGGAAGCTATTTGAATATGCTAGTGTTAAAACCTCAAAATATCTAGTGAACATGGCTCCTTGTATGGTAATAGATACATCTTTTAAAAGCGTGATGGGAGTGGCCTTAATCTGACGATTAGCCATGAAAAATGCATTAGAGGATGAATGTAATGGAGGTCTTCCGTTTATACCCATGCATCTAAAGTAAGAACATTGACTTCGTACCTATATCAATCAATATATTACTCAATAGCCACCCATCCACAACAGAATTCAAAGTGATTTCCTTGTCATAATCTAGGCTATGAGGGGGAGATTTGCATGCAAGATTTGTCGTCTAGTCTCATAACTTGTGTGTGGATTGTTTCCATTTATCCAATTCCCTAATAGTGGAATGATATTCTCTGGCATAACATTTTGCACAATTCTCTATAGTCATCCATATTAGTTTGGACCGTCTCTGTTGCTTTCTTTTGTTTCACCTTCGTGATTGCTCCTTTAACTATTTTATTTCACCATGAATATTCTGAGTACCTCCATGGTTTCTGGTAAACCTCCTTCTAATGGGCGGGATCTAGGTACCGCGCATGTATGTTAAGGGTTAACATACTAGTTAGCATACAAACAATATATCATATCTAAGCATACATGCAAATAAAAGTGGATATTCTACCAGAAGAAATATACAAAACAAGAGACATAAATCAACACCAGATTTAACGTGGTTCACCTAGTGTGGGCTACGTCCACCAAGAAACAAACCAATATATTATCCAAAGCTTTGACAAGATATACAATGAAGATTTACAATCTTCCAAACCTCTCAGATGTACAGTACTTTCTTTCCTCAAGCTTTTTCTTCATCACCAAGAATTCTCTCTCTCCAACTTTTTCAAGTTCTTTCTGATTCTTGTTAATCTCTTCCTTGTTTACTTCTAAACCCTAGCTTTATGCTTATATAGTAATTTATAGACTTAGGGCACTTAGCCATGCAATTACAATAAATAGAAATACTTTAATGCTAAAAATAGATCTAATTCCTGAGAGTTAATTAAAACATCGTCGCATAGGTAACCGATGCCGATTAGACCTAAATGATGCCGGTTCATTCCTTTCCTAACCGCATCTTGGTCCTTCTCGATCAATGCCAGTCCTAGGTGTGATGCGGTTCCCCCTTGACCGATGATGGTTCTTTGTATTTTCCAGCAAGTTTCTATTACATGCTAAACTGAAGTAATTGAGCTCCACAACTCAACAATCTCCCACTTGGAGATTAATTACTGCACCATACATGTACAATTTCATTCTTGGATCCTTCCTTAGCTTTGTTTCTTCCTCTTCGAGTCTCAAACTCGAAGACCAACAAAAGTGGAGTGTAGCTCCAAATTCTCCTTTTCTAATGGCTTCATTAGCATATCTACAGGGTTCTTGCTTGTATGAATATTTTCCAGATTCAACTGTCCATCCTCCAATACATGTCGTATGAAGTGATACCTCAACTGAATGTGTTTTGTTCTCGAATGAAATGTTGAGTTCTTTTCCAAATGAATTGCACTTTGATTGTCACTGAATATTTTACAATCACCTTTCTCCTTTCCCAACTCTTCCATGAACCATATCATTTCATTTCCTCGCTAGCCTTTGTAGTTGTAACATACTACTCGCCTCTCTGTAGTAGAAAAAGCCACAACCTTCTCGCAATCTTAAAATCCAATTAATTGTCGTTCCACCTATTGTGAAAATATATCCAAAGAGTGCTCCTCCTACCATCCAAATCTTTAGCCATATACGAATCAACATAGCCATATAATGAAATATCCGAACCTCCATAGCATAACCGCATGCTAGATGTCCCTTTCAAATACGAGTATCCATTGGACTACTTTCTAATGCTTTTTAATTAGATTAGCCATATATCTACTCACAATACCCACTTTGCTGTGTAATGTATGGTCTGTTACAAACCATAGCGTACATGAGACTTCCATATGTTGAAGCATATGGCACACGTGTCATGTATTTAACCTCCTCATGTGATGAAGGACACTAATATTTTCTCAATTTGAAGTGTCCAGCCATAGGTGTGCTAATGGTTTTACATTCGGTATATTGAACCTTTCTAACACCTTGTAGATATAATCCTCCGAGACAAATACAATTTCTTGTTTTTCTTGTCTACCGTGTATTTGCATGCCAAGGATTCCTTTTGCAACTTCTAAATCCTTCATAGAAAATGTGTGAGCTAGCTTTTCCTTAATCTCACCAATGTCTTGCATACTAGATCATGTAATAAGCATATCATCCACATACAGTAACAAAATAATATAGCTCCCATTTTCAAGCTTCTTGAAATAAACACAATGGTTAGATTCACATCTCAAGTAACCATGTTGGGTAAGTGTAGCAAGTGGGGGACAAAAAAGGGGTCATAAGTGGACGTCATATATTGCAAACAACAACATAATATCAACTTGTAGGGATTATTAGCAATGCATACACTCAAATATAAAAATCTTATATTAATATGAATCATATCATCCGGAATCTAGTTTCTAAACTACTATTTTTTTAAAAAAATGGAAAAGTTTAGCTATATTAAACACTCAAACTTCAATGACTTGGTTTTTTTAAAAAAACACCTATAATATTATAGTCCGTTTTCCCGTAATTTGGATGACCAAAAATTGATATAATTTTTTTCCTTTGGTGAGAAGTTAGATGTCACTATTTACTTTGGGATAGATTTTTATTCTGTATTTTTTTTAGCAATATTTTATTTTTCATGATTTTTTCCGTGAAAGTGGTCTAAAAACATAAAGAAAATAGAGCACTTTCCGTTTTCCCGCATATAACTTCATCAAAAAATATTGAAATCAAATATTTTTTTTTTTTGAACATGTATATAATTTCACTTTGCAATTGGGATGGTATAAGTTTTATCACATTATGACAAGTGAAACAAAATTTTCATTCTTAAACATAGACATAAAAATTCATGGGAAAAGTATCTTAAAGACCTACTATTAGTAAAAAATTTATAAAATGATAGTTATCATATTCTATTCACTTTGAAATCAATATTTCTACAAAGCTAACTATATCCCCTACGTGATGGTATCATTTTTATGACATATTTTTACTTTTGGCATGGTTCAAGTCCGCGGAAGACTAAATTTCATGTTTTATTATTTTTGATGTAAAATTCAAGATTTTATGTCCACTTAATTGTCCCTCAACTTGTTGCACTTACCCCGCTCTTGCATAAAACTATCAAACCTCATGTACCATTTCCTTAGAGCTTGCTTGATCCCATAAAGTCTCTTTTCAACCAACACACTAATTTCTCCTTACCCTTGACTTCATACCCAAGCGGCTCTGCATATAAATCTCTTCATCCAAATCACCATGAAGGAACACCATCTTCACATCTAGTTTCTCTAAATGCAAATCCTCTACTGCAACTAAGCTCAATACAATATGAATAGAATTCATCTTAGCAACGGGAGAAAATATTTCACTAAAGTCAATACACGCTTTTTGTGTAAATCCCTTTACTATAAGTCTTTCCTTGTACCTTTTTTGTACCCTTTTCTTCCTTAATCCTATAAACCCAATTGTTCGTAATGATCTCTTACTGCTTTGGTAACTTAACCAAATCCCATGTTTGGTTCTCTTCCAAGGAGTTCATCTCCTCATCCATGCCATGCTCCCCCTTTGAACGTGAGTTTTATCCTACATTGCTTCTTCAAATCTCTCGGTTCACCATTATCGATCAATAATAAGTAAAATAGAGAAGGTGTAAATCTTTTCGGAGGTTTACTTACCCTTTGTTACTTTCTCACAGGATTTTGGGGGTACCTAGGAGGCTCAATCTGGACCTCCTGGACATTCCTATCCAAATCTGATAGTGACCACCGCCTTGAGTCACCTCTAACCGACGTCATTTTGCTATCCAATGCTAGTTCTAGTCCTCTCTGTAATCGTTGGCGGTTCATCTAAGCGATGTCGGTTAGGGACTAATCGACCACCTTTATTCTTGTGTATTTCTATAGGTGTTTCTTTAAAATCGAGAGTTTTTTTCATCAATAAACTTCTCAATTTTCTCATCCATGGGTACCAAAATTTGATCCTGTACATTCTCTTTTCATTCTATTCAACATCACGACTCCTAATAATTTTAGAATTCTCTAAATCCTAAAAATGGAAGCCGAAATCACTAGATCCATAACCAATGAAAGTGCACTTCTTGGATTTTGCATCCAACTTTTTCCTATTTTCCTTATCAACATACACAAAAGATTAGAACTAAAAACTTTAAGAAAAGAAAGATCTACCTCTTTTCTAGTCCAAGCTTCCTATGGTATTCCTCCATCTAGTGAACTTGAAGGACCATGGTTAATCAAATAAACCGCTGTATCAACTGCTTATGCCCAAAACTACAAGGGCAATCTAGAATGTATCCTCATACTTATAGCACGTTCCATGATTATCCTATTATTTCTTTCGTAACACCATTTTCTTGTCTTTGTTCTTGGAACCGTTATTTCTCTACATATTCCATTCACTAAACAATAATCATTGAAATCCTTGCTACAATACTCACCACCATTGTCGGATCTAAGGCACTTTAACTTAGAATTTGACTCATTCTCAATAAGGGATTTCCATCTTTTAAAAGTCTCAAAAACATCAGATTTACATTTAATACAATAAACCCACACCTTTCTTGTAGCATCATCAATGAAAGTAACGTAATAGTGGGATCCTCCATGAGAAGCTACTGAGTGGTATACATACATCTGAGTGTACAAGCTCCAATTTCTTCTTCTTCTTAGTTGCCCAAAATTTGAGAAATCTCACTCCCTTTTCTTTCCAAAGATACAATGCTCACGAAATCAAGATATAAATCTTTAAAAATCGATAACTTACCCTTAGCCTTTAAGATCTGCATTCCTTTTTACTCACATGACCCAACCAATTATGCCACATGCATGCATCACGAATATGAAGTAGATAATGCAGAAAAGGAATCGATGTCTGAGGTAGATAAATATAACGTTCCTACCTTCTTACCTCTTGCCACAACAAAAGCACCCTTGGTGATTTTCCAAGAGTCTCTGTAAAGTAGCCATGCAACCAAATTCACCTAGTTGCCCTACAAAAATAAGATTCCTCCCGAGGCTTGACACATGCCTCACATCTTTTAATACCCATTTATTTCCATTATGCAATTTTAGATGAATTTCCCTTTTACAAAGTAATCTGCAAGGTTCATCATCACCCAAACAAACATGCCTAAAATTACCCTAGACATAATTTCTTAGATAAACCTTATTAGGGGTTGCATGGAAAGAAGCTCCTGAATCTAAAACCCGTGATTCAATTCTACTATCTAAAGAAAGAATAAGAGCATCTTGCATTACCTATAATGCAACAAGATTTGCTTCTTTACCTTTATCTGTTTGTTGATTATATTTATCCTTTGACAAAAATCTTTTTTGCATGTCCTTTCTTTCCATATTTCTAACAAGTAATTCCTTTACTTCTAGATTTAGATTTTTATCCCTTGACTTTGATTTCCCATTACTCTTACTCATGGGTCTCTCCTTCTTCCTGCCTCTACTTTCTACATTCAAAGCATTTCCAAATGATGTTTCCTCTATACTCTTCCTATGAATTTCTTCATTCAAGATTATACTAACCACATCATCAAACTTCAAAATATTATTAGCTAATGTTGTATTACTAACATCCACTACCAAGTTATCCCAACTATTAGGAAAATAACATAAGAGTAAAAGTGCTTTTACTTCATCATCAAATGGTATTGCAACCAATTTTAACTGATTTACAATAGATCAGAAATCATTCAAATGACTAGATGCAGATCCACCTTCATGCATCTTAGAACTAAAAAGTTTCTTCATCAAATAAACTTTATTTGAAGCACTAGGTTTTTCATATAAATTAGCAAGAGATTTCATTAACTCTATCGTAGAAGCCGCTTCTGTAATATTGGAAGCCATAGATGTTGCAAGGCTCAATCTTATAGATCCCAAATCCTTTACTCGTCAAGAATCTTCCATTCTTCACGAGTCATCTTCGTAGGTCTAGACTTCTCATCCAATGGTAAATACAAATCTCTTTAATATAGATAATCCTCAATCTACCTCTTCTATAATTGATAATTTTGGCCATCAAATTTCTCTACCTTTTATTCATTATCTTATGCCATTGTTGTAGCTCTCACTCAATTAGAAAACCCTCGTGAGTAAATCATCAACACACAAAACCCTCAAATAAAGCTACGATACTAGTTGTTGGGGATAGCAGGTGGTTGTATAGATAATATGTCAGATCTAAGCACACATGCAAATAAATGTGGATATTCTACTAGAAGAAATATACAAAAAAAAAGACATAAACCAACACAGTTGATTTAACGTGGTTCACCAAAGTGTGGGCTACGTCCTCAAGAAACAAGCCAATCTATTATCCAAATCTTTAACAAGATATACAATGAAGATTTACAATCTTCCACACCTCTCGGATGTACAATACTTTATTTCCTCAAGCTTTTGCTTCATCACCAAGAATTCTCTCTCTCCAAATTTTTCAAGTTCTTTCGATTATTGTTAATCTCTTCCTTGCTTACTTCTAAACCCTAGCTTTATGCTTATATATTCATTTATAGACTTAGGGCACTTAGCCATGTAAGTACAATAAATAGAAATAATTTAATGCTAAAAATAGATCTAATTCGAGAGTTAATTAAAACATCCTCACGGGTAAGCGATCTTTGGTTAGACCTAACCATTGTCGGTTCCTTCCTTGCTGACCGATCTTTGGTCCTTCTTGACCGATGTTGGTCTGGATGACCGATTTGGTTCCCCTTGACCGATGATGGTTCTTTGTATTTTCTAGCAAGTTTCCATTGCATTCTAAATCTGAAGTAATTGAGCTCAGTAACTCAACAATGTAGAACCTCCTCCTTAGTGATGGTAGGATTCTGCTGCAATGCTTCTTTGGCATATACCACCTCAGCGTGGGTAGTGATCCTTACTTGTAAAACCTTAGATTCTTCTTCCGACTTAGGCATCCATTGATTTTCCATAGTGCGTTGTATTCTAAGCATATATGCGCCTTTGTTAACTGTTTTAATGTTGCTTTCTAAGATGGTCATACAAGTTCGGGCATTCCTCGTATCGTGATTCTTTACGTAAAAAGAACATGTAATATGCAGGGACATTCATGCTGTATTGGTTAGGATATCCACATGTATAACATGTTCCGCGAGGAAACTCACCTCTCTCGCAGCTAAGGCCTCATCCTCCGTATCCACCATGGTATCCTTAATCTCTGCTTTATGGCCGCCTTCAAAATGCCTTTCATTTTGATCATAGTGCACCTGATTTTGATCCACGATCCGATGCTCATTCTTACCTTTAGAGTTATTTGAAACTCTTTTCTGTCGTACACCAATATCTATAGCATCCTGGATCTGACCAATCATCTAGTAGTCTTCTGTGTCATGAGTTGTAGACCTACAAATTTTACAGTAACAAGAGACATTCTTCCTTATAACATGTTGTAGTAATGGACATTGGCTAACATCATGGTTTAAATGGCATATCTCACAATCCAACAACAACAAGCATACTAATATGCGAGCCTGCACAACTATCATTTGTGTGACCTTCCACTTTGCATTGATCTATGTACCAAATCCATGTGCACATTTCATGTGCTAAATTTAGAATAGTTTCTCCAACTTCTTTTCCATAGCTTTGATCTATGCTTCTAAAAATGGGCTCACCCAGTGTCTATACTTCCAACTTCCTCATTGCATAAAGCTTCTTCAAGTGCTTCATGCGGATCAATGTATGTCTTATGTGATATTGCCCTCCTAAAAGGGGTAATCAAGCCTCCAACGAACCATTACGCATGTTGGCTTGCATGAATATCATAAGAAATCTTAGATAACAACATTTTAAAATGGCATCATACTCTCTAACACTATTAGTGGCGCCTTTCTTAATATCCTTGAGCACACTTATACTCTCTGTTTAAACTCGGGGATGTGAAACTCTTTAATGAATGCATCTTTCAAAGCTATATAGTCTACACAAGTCGATCAAGGTCAAAATTTATGTACCAATTGTGTGCATGCCCTTGTAATGTAGTAGAAAATTATATTGCCCTACGCTCAGAATCCATGATTCATTTTACATGCCACAATATTTCACACATGTGTACGTGTTCGAAATATCTTTTATGCCCCTATACTCTAAGAGACGAAGAGACATCTCCATATAAATATTCTAGGGTTGGTGCGGACCATTCCCACCTGATCTAGAACCTCTTGGTTTCCTCTACCTCCAGAACCACCAGATCCACCGGAACTAGAGCCACCTATGCCTCATGATCCCAAACTGTAGTTGGGGTTGGACCAGAGGATGTACTTCCTTATGTCCTAATAGTAGTACTAAACTATACCCCGATAGTCTGCAAAGAATTACTACTCCTAAAAGAGATTCCAAAATTATGTGCGCCTAAATTCTTTGTTGATGATACACCTGAAAAGGTGCTCCCATATAAAAACAAATCCATTTACGCTACCATCGTTATGCCTCTTATAAGACTTGCTCCTGCTCTCCCAATGCTTGAATTAGTTTGCTGACTATTTATTGTTCTAGATGCTGGAAAACCAAGTGCAAGGGTAAGGTTTTTAGGTAAATTCAGATGCGTGCCCAAGACCTAGGTCATCTCTGCTAGTGCACTTCTATGTGAGGCTGAGGAGGGTTACCTATCATGATTTCCTAAATGGGGGATTTCTTGATATTCAAGTTCCACGTCTTCTACATGAACTTCAACTCCTCGAACTATCTTTCTCCACAACGCCATTTTCTCTACAACATCTCACTACTTCTCTACCTCCCTCTCATGCACCTCATTATACTTAAGCCACCTTTCCTCTCTCTGTCTCTCTGTCGCTAAGTATACCATATTTCACCAAACCTTCCCCTTCCCCTGTGCATGGTGGGGTTTAGTTAGCCATTGGTTTACCCTCCAAGTTTAGGGTTACCATAAAAAAATTGTTCCCTAGTGAAATGCCTTATAGGTAAGTTCCCCTTGGATATTGTAAATATTGGAATTCAACTACCTCTTGGAACAAATAATTGGAAATTAAGTACTCCAAGATATAACTTTTCAAAACACCACAGAACCACGTATCCATAACACGAGTCCAAATCAGATCATCATCATATAGGATTTCAAATTATTCCTACGTCTAGACAAGTGTGTGATACCTCTAATTCTATTTAGATGCATAAAACACCAACCACTCGTATAATTCTACTGGAAATATAGTGAATAATCTTTCATATAAATAGTCATACAGATTTTGCTCCACCCACGTGTGTGAGTTAAACTAAGATCCAAAGCTGAACCTCCATGTGTATTCTTCTTCCAGTTCTTGTATCCACTCCTCAACACTTGCTAGGTTCAACTGGTATGTCTTCATCGTGAATCATCTCGAAAAATAGGTCCGACAACGGAACCAATGATGTAGCCTATAATTCACTAGTAAAATCCCAAGCACGCAGGCACATCACTCAACCTAGACTGAGCACTCACCCAAAGTGTGCAAAGGTACTAGGCCCCTCTTTAGGGTTGTTGTTGCAAGATGAAGACTTATAGCATTCGGTTCCATAACTAATATATCATTCTACAATGCATATTCCAATCTAGATCTTAAAGTATCATGAATCAAACAATAAACATAGCAAAATAATTAATGTAGTTATAAACTATAACCATGGTTAACACCTTGATTCAGCTAATATACCCCCATTATATTAAAGGTAGCAATACAAAGAAGCTTATTACAATAGATAATACCATAGTTTATGCTTGCATCAGATTTTGGCAAGCATAACCTTACAATAACTCATTTCTCACATGCCACCCTATGCTACACAATTCATTACATATTTATAAGGTTGGGTACTTTCCCTTAACCACTTATCTAATCCTAAAATAGGTCACATGCTTGTATTAGCCACACGCCATTACAATAATAGCCACACATGCAAGTTTGCTAACAATAGAATTCTTCTAGTTAACTATCAGTAGTAAATCTATTCTCAAAGCATGTATCCATGCAAAGCGCTTCGTAGCCAATCCTCCAAAAATAGCTAATGTGTGTCGTATAAGTCTCTAACTGGTTTGTGTGTTCGGCATGCTATCTCCAAAATAGCTCATCATCGTGAAAATGGCTAAGTCCCAAATCTGTCTCTGTCCTCAGTGCATGATTCCTTTCCGATCCTCCCATGCTTTTGAATGTACTTTTCTCTTCTACATGAACCTTCTGTATGTTCTTTGCTAAGTGCCATACTTTGACTGATCAACACCATCACAACATGTAACCTTGTCATTAGCCATCTTCATGGTTACTTCCTACAGATCCTCGATGGAGAGAAAATGATCAAAGATAATTATTTTTGCTAGAGAAACTTTACATGGCACATCATCCAAGTATTTTTTTCAAGGAAACATTACACTTAGGTGAGTGGGATTAGGCTAGGAAAACATGCTTGCAATGTTTAAAAAATTCTTGGAGCATGAGACGACGATAAGTGAGCCACCTTCGCCATCACAGATGTCCCAAATTTTTGGGAGTAATGTTTATCTTTGAGCATTTGAAATAATTCCTTTAAAACTCGGTCCCCCACTTTGTGCCAATTGTTTCTGGTGTGAATTTGTCTACCCCAAGCATTATAATTATTGGCAATTTGAATTTTTTATCTAATTCAAGCAACTTGTAGCTTGAGAGGATCAAAGGAATAATTTACCTCAAGTGCCACCACTACTACGACTAAGTGTTGAGGAGGTGGAAAAAATATGAGTGGAATCTAATGTTGGCCACCTAACACCCATAAATTTTAAGGAACCTAGTAGTCCTATTCATAACATAATACCACCATTGGGTCTATTTGGACATAACAAGTGGATGTTGATCATACAAGTGACATGGGTCGGGCACTAAGTTCCACACCCACTTGATATTATTGAACATAGTCCCATGCTCCATCAGGACCATGTTAAGTAAAAACTGACCCTTATGATAGAAAGGGCATTTGGATTACTAGGTGATGTAAAATATGATGGGAATGTGGTCACAAAGGAAGAAATTTGGTATCACTTACATAAGAAGAGATTATATCTTATCAAAATAAAAAAATATTGAATTGACAACATAGCCCTGTCAAGCCATTTAAGAACCCAATCTGATCCACATTGAAGATTGGACCAAGTGAACCATCCCTCGAGTAGGGATGATGGAAGGAATTCGAGCCATAAAATCTAAATTTATTATGCATAAAGTACCGGGATTCTCTTTCACCGAGTTTTCTATCAAATTGGAAGGTTTTCATATTTTTCCATGGGAAACTCAACCATATTAAAGTCACAATAGATGACCCAATATGCATCAGGTATTTCTTCAACTATCCACCATCAAATATATTATCTTTCCACCACATCATTCAAATCATAAATGTTGATGAAATATTCTCATTTTGGCTCATAGTAGTACTGAACTATACCCCGATAGTCTGCGAAAGAATTACTACTCCTAGAAGAGATTCCAAAATTATGTGCGCCTAAATTCTTTTTTGATGATACACCGAAAAGGTGCTCCCATATAAAAACAAATCCATTTACGCTACCATCGTTATGCCTCTTATAAGACTTGCTCTGCTCTCCCAATGCTTGAATTAGTTTCTTTGACTATTTGTTGTTCTAGATCTTTGGAAAACCAAGTGCAAGGGTAAGGTTTTCGGTAGATTCGAGATGCGTGCCCAAGACCTAGGTCATCTCTGCTAGTGCACTTCTATGTGAGGTGAGGAGGGTTACCTATCATGATTTCCTAAATGGGGATTTCTGATATTCAAGTTCCACGTCTTCTACATGAACTTCAACTCCTTCCCGAACTATCTTTCTCCACAACGCCATTTTCTCTACAACCTCTCGCTACTTCTCTACCTCCCTCTCATGCACCTCATTATAATTAAGCCACCTTTCCTCTCTCTGTCTCTCTATCGCTAGGTATACCATATTTCACCAAACCTTCCCCTTCCCCTGTACATGGTGGGGTTTAGTTAGCCATTGGTTTACCCTCCAAGTTTAGGGTTACCATAAAAAAATTGTTCCCTAGTGAAATGCCTTATAGGTAAGTTCCCTTGGATATTGTAAATACTTGAATTCAACTACCTCTTGGAACAAATAATTGGAAATCAAGTACTCCAAGATATAACTTTTCAAAACACCACAGAACCACGTATCCATAACGCGAGTCCAAATCAGATCATCATCATATAGGGTTCAAATTATTCCTACGTCCAGACAAGTGTGTGATACCTCTAATTCTGTTTAGATGCATAAACAACCAACCACTCGTATAATTCTACGGAAAAATAGTGAATAAGCTTTCATATAAATAGTCATACTGATTTTCTCCACCCACGTGTGTGAGTTAAACTAAGATCCAAAGTGAACCTCCATGTGTATTCTTCTTCCAGTTCTTGTATCCACTCCTCAACACTTGCTAGGTTCAACCGGTATGTATTCATCGTGAATCATCTCGAAAAATAGGTCCCGACAACGGAACCAATGATGTAGCCTATAATTCACCAGTAAAATCCCAAGCACGCAGGCACATCACTCAACCTAGACTGAGCGCTCACCCAAAGTGTGCAAAGGTACTAGGCCCCTCTTTAGGGTTGTTGTTGCAAGATGAAGACTTATAGCATTTGGTTCCATAACTAATATATCATTCTACAATGCATATTCCATTCTAGATCTTAAAGTATCATGAATCAAACAATAAACATAGCAAAATAATTAATGCAGTTATAAACTATAACCATGGTTAACACCTTGATTCAGCTAATATACCCCCATTATATTAAAGGTAGCAATACAAAGAAGCTTATTACAATAGATAATACCATAGTTTATGCGTGCATCAGATTTGGCAGCATAACCTCACAATAACTCATTTCTCACATGCCACCCTATGCTACACAGTTCATTACATATTTATAAGGGTGGGTACTTTCCCTTAACCACTTATCTAATCCTAAAATAGGTCACATGCTTGTATTAGCCACACGCCATTACAATAATAGCCACACATGCAAGTGTGCTAACAATAGAATTCTTCTAGTTAACTATCAGTAGTAAATCTATTCTCAGCATGTATCCATGCAAAGCGCTTCATAGCCAATCCTCCAAAAATAGCCAATGTGTGTCGTATAAGTCTCTAACTGGTTTGTGTGTTCAGCATGCTATCTCCAAAAATAGCTCATCATCGTGAAAATGGCTAAGTCCCAAATCTGTCTCTATCCTCAGTGCATGATTCCTTTCCGATCCTCCCGTGCTTTTGAATGTACTTTGCTCTTCTACATGAACCTTCTGTATGTTCTTTGCTAAGTGTCATACTTTGGTGATCAACACCATCACAACATGTAACCTTGTCATTAGCCATCTTCATGGTTACTTCCTGAGATCCTCGATGGAGAGAAAATGATCAAAGATAATTATTTTGCTAGAGAAACTTTACATGGCACATCATCCAAGTATTTTTTCAAGGAAACATTACACTTAGGTGAGTGGGATTAGGCTAGGAAAACATGCTTGTAATGTTTAAAAATTCTTGGAGCATGAGACGACGATAAGTGAGCCACCTTACGCCATCACGAGATGTCCCAAATTTTTGGGAGTAATGTTTATCTTTGAGCATTTGAAATAATTCCTTTAAAACTCGGTCCCGACTTTGTGCCAATTGTTTACGGTGTGAATTTGTCTACCCCAAGCATTATAATTATTGGCAATTTGAATTTTTATCTAATTCAAGCAACTTGTAGCTTGAGAGGATCAAAGGAATAATTTACCTCAAGTGCCACCACTACTACTGACTAAGTGTTGAGGAGGTGGAAAAATATGAGTGGAATCTAATGTTGGCCACCTAACACCCATAAATTTTAAGGAACCTAGTAGTCCTATTCATAACATAATACCACCATTGGGTCTATTTGGACATAACAAGTGGATGTTGATCATACAAGTGACATGGGTCGGGCACTAAGTTCCACACCCACTTGATATTATTGAACATAGTCCCATGCTCCATCGGGACCATGTTAAGTAAAAGCCCGACCCTTATGATAGAAAGGGCATTTGGATTACTAGGTGATGTAAAATATGATGGGAATGTGGTCACAAAGGAAGAAATTTGGTATCACTTACATAAGAAGAGATTATATCTTATCAAAATAAAAAATATTGAATTGACAACATAGCCTGTCAAGCCATTTAAGAACCCAATGATCCACATTGAAGATTGGACCAAGTGAACCATCCCTCATAGTAGGGATGATGGAAAGAATTCAAGCCATAAAATCTAAATTTATTATGTATAAAGTACCAGGATTCTCTTTCACCGAGTTTTCTATCAAATTGGAAGGTTTTCACATTTTTCCATGGGAAACTCAACCATATTAAAGTCACAATAGATGAGCCAATATGCATCAAGTATTTCTTTAACTATCCACCATCAAATATATTATCTTTCCACCACATCATTCAAAGGTTGTTGTGCCAGCGCGTCACTAAGGTCTATTGACGCGCGTCACTGCATTTTCTTGACGCGCGACAGCAAAATCTCCTATCGCGCGTCTGCAGCCTTCTGTCGCGCCACTTGACAATCAGGCGAAATTTTTTCATACAACCCCCAAAAAATTCACCTTCCCACGAAACCGGTTCCGGGGATATTCGCCAGGTATTCTCCACCTCCGATTTCCAAGAGGTCTCTTAAAATGAACACGATAAATATACATATATAATTATTTATACAAACACACCCACCCACACACATGCAAGAACATATATATATATATATATATATATATATATATATATATATATATATATATATATATATATAAATTATTGTTGATGACCACCTTCTGGTTTGCATCATTGTATGATGTTGATTTATTAATTCTCCATTGTTGTTTTCCATTAATTACGGATGCCTTACGATTATTAAGGTTATTTAGCATTATTTAAGGTAATTGTAATGTTTTAGTTAAGGCATAGGAAGGTTGATTTAACTTCACCATTTCATTTTTGAATGAATCATCATAGAGCACAAGGCATTTAAATATTTTAATGTTGATTGTGAAAGGAATTGGTCTTGGATCTCATTACATTGTTGAACTTGACCACTCAACATGGAAATGTATAATGTTTAAATGGTCTAAGACCACATGAAATTTAATTGAGGCAATTAATATTCTTAAACCACATTTCTATGAGATTGTTTGAAATTTAATGGTTATGATGAGTTGGTATTGGACCATATTATTGGTTTGTGATAACACTATGGTAATCAACCCCCTTAGCATTGTCAACAATAAATGATGTTCATAGACCACTTATCAAGTATAATGTTTATTGCATGGAAATTGGTAATTGACCACGTGGTAGGTGATAAAGGTTATTGTTATTGTTTAATATTTGGTTGATTGGTAACATGGTCTTGGACCATGTGAATTGCATGCAAATTTAATTAAAGGGGTTTTGGGTTTAAATTGGTGGCATTGAAAGTATTAAATGAGATTAAATGTCCTTGGTTCCTTGGGAATCGAAAGCTTACTTTGGAATATAAAACATGTAACTCTCTCTCTCTCCCTTCATTCACATTTTTGGGCATTTAGTTTTGTTTGTTTAGATCTCGCATGAGGTTTTGAGGAGATTATTCTAAGTTTGTTTGGAATTCACAAACAATGGAGAAGCTATTTTTTAATGGAAAATTTGTATTTATTATCTCTATTGGATTTTTGTGGAGTTGTTTTATGGGCATTCAAAGTTATAGATTGCAAGAAAGTTGGAAGTAAAAAGAGCAAACTAGGCATGGGTTTCTCTCTCCTATTCTTGTTATTTTAACATGAAATTTTACGATTTTTTTAGGTTATGATTGAATTAGTTTTTAAATCGGGAAAGCGAAGTCATTTATTTTTGAAATATATTCTCCTTTTTGGTGGGTTAACATAGAAATTTGGAAATATTAATTAAAAAGATACATCTCTTAAAGAGCATGTTGTTACACATTTTATTTAGGAAATAGAACCTTCAATAGTTTTTGTTCTAAATTTGGAACGTATCCTTATTTTAAAATGTTAAAATGTGTGAAATAAATCATAGCAAAGTATAGAAAACATTATGGGTTGTTGGAAAACATGATTATCTGGATTTGCAATTCTAGGTTTATCTTTTATTTTGAAATATTTGTATAAAGAATGTGAAAATGATTAATAGTTAAGTAGCTCTATTGATCTTTTATTTCTAATACATTTCATTGTGTTTGACGTAGAAAATTGGGTAAATATAGATGGAAGGAAGTTTCAAACTAGGTAAATAAATACTCACGAGGTTCTTAAATGATTTATATATGGTTTTTATTGTTATTGTGAGTTACGGATTTTGATTCGGATTTAAATTTTTGGTTATGATAGTTTTTATGGAAAAGAAATGCATGTTGATTGTATTTTTGAATAAGCTTGATAAAGCTTGGCTGATAGTTGTTTGTAATGGAGAATAATGCTTGAGTTTTTTTATTTTAGATCTAGAGATGTTCCTTCATTTTTATTATATAGTGTGAAGGAAAACTTGGGAAAGGAAATGGGTTTACGGGTCATTGATTCTTATTTTATATCTGAAAATTTAATGGTGAATATGCCTTGTTTATTTAGAAATCTAAGTAAATGTAACGAACCATTACACCAAAACCTCAAGGCATTAGTGAAATCCACACATGGGGATCATAACATCCCACCATGCTTTCGTAGAGCTCAACTCGGGATGGGTTTGCGCTCGCACTCCCATACGTACGATCCCCGCTTCACCAATGTTTAGGTGCCCCATGGGCCTGACTACACGATGTAACCAACCGAGTGGGATTCGAACACGGTGGTCGCTCTGATACCAAATGTAACAAACCGTTACACCAAAACCTCGAGGCATTAGTGAAATCCACACATGAGGATCATAACATCTCACCATGATTCTGTAGAGCCTGACTCGGGCTGGGTTTGTGTCCGCACTCCCATATGTGTGAGCCCTGCTTCACCAATGTTTAGGCACCCCACGGGCCCTGACTACATGGCGTAACCAACCGAGTGGGATTTGAACATGGGTGGTCACTCTGATACCAAATGTAATGAATCGTTACACCAAAACCTCGAGGCATTAGTAAAATCCACGCATGAGGATCACAACATCAATGTAATGAACCGTTACACCAAAACCTCGAGGCATTAGTGAAATCCACACATGAGGATCATAACATCCCACCACACTTCCATAGAGCCCGACTCAGGCTGGGTTTGCGCCCGCACTCCCATACGTACGAGCCCCGCTTCACCGATGTTTAGGTGCCCCACGGGCCCCGGCTACATGGTGTAACCAACCAAGTGGGATTCGAACACGGGTGGTTGCTCTGATACCAAATGTAATGAACCATTACACCAAAACCTCAAGGCATTAGTGAAATCTACACATGAGGACCATAATGTAAAAAATATGGACTTATTTTGAGTTCACATATTGGGTTATGTTTGATCTTAGGGATTTTTATGAATTACATATTGTTGATCATTTGCATTTGTAAGATATTGGTTATTAGTGATGATAAATCCATTCACTAAGGATGTGAGTTTCATTTGTTTTGGTCTTGAAATACGGTCTCAATAATTCCACTACCCATTAAGGTATTTGCTGATTTAAATTGTCTACCTTATTGATTTCTCCATTGATGGTTAGATACTTGTTTAAGTTGATAAATATCTCAAGGATATGAGATAATAGGTTTTTGTCATAATATCTTAGAAGGTTGAAACATTTTTAATTCATCTCTTGAAGAGCTTTCCATGATTTAAACATGTAATCCATAATGTATTCTATTACTCCATTTATGTACAACATATACCTTAAAGATTGGTTGACTACTCCATTGTTATTTTACTCGAAGCAAGGTTTGAACATTTGTGGGTATTTGATCATTGAGATTGTGGAGTTATTTTGTTTTTATCTTTATAACATGATGTTATCTATTTGTAGTTATTTCAGGTTCCATTGGTTTTGGATGCAAGATAATGTGAAGATTCATGCACTATTATATATTGTTATTGTTGGGCATGATTGTATTAGTGTATTTAATAAATTCCTAGCTTGATGAATTAGTTTTTATGGTGAACCATTTGTCGGTAGATATTATCCGGTTTATGTAGAAGTGTTATAAAACTCTTCATTGCATAGAAATATTGCAATGTTTATTTCCTTGTACATGATGGTTTATTCTATTTCTTAGATGGAGGAAAGATTTCATTTTTAGAACCCTATTATTAGCAATGATTAGCTCCATTAAGTATGATTTGTTGACTTAATGCTTTAAGGGATGGAACTTGGAAAGGTATTTAAAATTGTATGATATACTTGTATAGATTGATGATGTTCATTTCTTTTGTATTCATTTCGGGAATAAAGTTTAAGGGAAGGAATTGATATGCATAATTTGTATTGATCATTGACTGAAATGAATAATGGGATAGATTATGTTCACTCCGTAGAACAATACTATTATAATTAGTTGAAGGTTTAAATTAATGACATTATTCTTTGTGGAATATTTTAAAGGAATTAATGATGTTGTTGTAAATTCTAATCGCTATTTATTGTAATGAATAACTGGAATAATATGTTACTTTTATAATATAAAAGTTATGTTACACAGTTTATTTCTTGTATTTTATGGAAACATAACATTCATCATGAAGCAATATTTCATTGGTGCATGATATAGTTAGCTTATAAATAAACTAGGAAGTTTATTTGGCTATAGTTAAGTTAACCTTAAATTATTCTATTATTTCATTTAAATATAATAAGAATATGAGTTAGCAAACTCATTCCGTTTCTTTGAACTGACCCATATATACATTTCTCTCTCCTACGATTGCATGAAGATATGACATTCATAAAGTGATTGATTGGATTGGTTATGCATGATTACGTCATGTGATATTTGTTTAAATCTCATACAAATTGTTTTATTTATTTGTTAAAGGCGAATGATTTATCTTTGTAAGTTGATTAATGGGCATATTGCTTGAATGTACTATCGGGAAGAATTGAATATCCATATTTATGAGAATAATGCATTATCCTTATTAAGCTTGAATAAAATATCGGTTGGTTTGTAATTTTTTTTGTTGGATATAAAATATTTAATATTCTATTTTATAGACATGTATAAATAAATCTCATTGATCTTATGTTATATATTTAATAATGAAGTTATTAAGTCCTCAAATGGAAAAATATGTTGATTGAAAAACATAGTACATTAAGTGCAATTGCATTACATACACTACGTTAGGCTATTATTGTACCTTATGAAATAAAATGGAATAATAATATTAATTCATGATATTATGAGGTTGAGGTCTATACTCATTAGGTAATGAATGGATCAAATAAATGTGAGACATAGTTATTAAACCTATGTTTAACAATGAATAATACATTATGTTAGTTCTAAAAGATGGATAAATGGAAGATAGTAATTCATAAAGTTACTATTATCCTCTTCAATAAACTAACATTATGTAACGATACATTATAACTTTTTGTAAATATGAATTTAATTAATTTATATTATATGGATAAAATAAAGTGTAAATGAATCACAGGTACTACTCCCCATCGTTACTTTTGATAGTATTCTATCCATACCAACTTAGGATGGCTATGGGAAGGGTAGTGAGGATGTAATGAAAAATTCATTATGTGATCATTATCTTTCCCATAGAGATCCTAAGGTGGAATTGATAGGATTCTTTCAATTAAAAGGGTGAGTCATGGTTTATATTTCTTCAAAAATAAAACTTAATTTCTTAAACAACAAAAATAATCTTGATAACTATATTGAGATGGTTGTGTGGTGAAGGGGAGACAAGTTTTGTATGCTATTGAAGTATCTAAAGCGGCTTGCAAAAAAATTCTTAAAACCTATGGCCATAGTAATGTAAATGCTAATTGCATTGTTTGTTCACCATTTCCCATTATCAACGATGTCTAGATCTAGAAGAAATTTACAAAAATACTTTACTAGTTGAAGCTAAGGAGATGCATAGGTTCTCATAACCTATAAAAAGGTTTAACCAAAATTATACAAGATATACACACGTGTAGAGTGATTAATGGAGATCGGGATGATCTAGTAGACCCTTACAGATTACACATGGTTAATTTATGTTATCAAGATGGATTGTAAAAATTTAATTATGTTGGATTAATTAACTACAAGGTGAAAATCATTGAAGGAATTAATTGTACTTAAGGGTTTTGTTTTAAAAAAATCCCTTAATTTGGATGAATCATAGCATACATGTTACATTTTGGTATCAGAGTTGTAGGTTTATCAGCTCTTGGACTTAATGGGTTCATAATGCTAATAGGACATCTTATCCTTGTATTAATATGATACGATGGTTAGGAGAAGGATGAAATATGGTGATAGAGCCGGATTAGTTAATATCAGATGTTGAATGGTTGAAAAGTTAGATAAAATTCTAACAATCCTTCAGGACACCCAAAACTAGATAGTTTCCTTAGAGCAACTGATAGTGGGTGAAAATGATAATTATGAGGAAGAACAAATTGAATAGAAATTCTATAGCAATCGAGAGAGGGAATACAAGAGCTCACTTGACTACTTAACTATATAATGATGACAATTTTTTGATCCATAAATTTATTATGGGGTTAAATCCAAATATTAGAGGAGAAGTAGATATGATTGGACCATCTACTTTGGAAGTAGTGTTTGAAAAATCCATTAGGAAAGAATAGAAATTGCAAGAAATTTTAGCTCATTAAGTGGAAAAATGTATTAAGAGTGTCAACTCACCTTCACCATTAAATCCTAGGAAAGCATGGTGGAAGAAAGATGGTAGTAAAATGAGAATCTGTTAGGAAAAATAAAACAAGTAAAACATGTTATAAATATAAGGAAGAAAGATAAGAATAGTGTTTCTTATGATTAAAAAATTAGAGGAAAGGGCCTACTAGTGGATGTTTTACATGCGAAAATAAGGAATATGTAAATAACTATCCCCAAAGGAAACATAGGAATAACCATCATAAAATAATTTATGCTATAGTGGGTAAACCGTCAAGATGAGAACCAACCTACTCCTATTGAAGTGTCAGATAAGCTATACAGACTTCCTGTTACTATTTTATTTGACACTGGTGTAACCAAGTGCTTTTTTTGTAGTAAAATAGCTAGGAAAATTGAATAAGAAAGTTAGTTATATGGAAAAACATGGACTATATAATATGGGAATGATGCAATGCATATGGTAGACCAATGTTTGTTTGATGCAACATTGGAGTTACCTAGTTTTATAACTAAAATTGACATCTATGTTTCTCCTTTAGGGTCATATGACATCATTATAGGTATAAATTGGATCTCAACACAAAGAAATAATAGAATGTTTCAAAAATGAATAAAATGCCTAGATGACACAAAATATCTAACATTCATGGCATTAAGAGATATTTCTAAGTAAGACAAATCTTTTTAATGTTTTTTAAGAAATAAATACTTCACAAACATTTTTCTAAAGGACTAATAATACCTAGTGTGTCTCATGGGGAACACTTGGTAATTTTTGTTAAGAAGAAGGATGAAACGTTAAGACTATGCATTAATTATCACATGCTTAAAAAATAAACAATGAAGAATAGGTATCCTTTGTTAAGGATTGATGACCTCTTCAATCAAATGAGGGATGCATCTATTTATTCAAAGATCGATTTACAATCTGGTTATCATCAACTAAGGATAAATGATGAAGACATTCTTAAGACAAACTCAAAACAATATTTGGACTTTACAAGTTTATATTTTTACCTTTTGGACTCACTAATGCACCTATTGCATTTATGAATTGTAAGAACAATATTTTTCATGAATACTTAGCTAAATTTGTGCTTTTTTTTCTTAATAACATTTTGTTTTATTCGAAAAACATAGAGAAACAAAATGAACACTCGGGAATAGTGCTAGATGTGCTTAGAAAAAGAAAATTATATGGTAAGAATTTGAAATGTTATTTTTATCATAATGAGATGTAGTACTTGGGAACATTATAAATAAATATGGGACCTCAGTTGACCCATCAAAAATTAAAGCCATTACTAAGTGACCAACACCTAATAATGTACATGAATTAAAAAGCTTCATGGGGTTGGTTGGCTATTACAAAAAAATCATAAAATATTTCTCAAGAGTGGCTACACTAATAACTTATTTGCAAAAAAAGGAAAAAAACTTAGTATGGAATGATAAGTAGGAAAATGCATTTGATCTCTCTGAAAGAAAATTTACAAAAATACCTGTTTTGAATGTTCTAGATCCCAATGGGAACTTCACCATGGTAATTGATGCCTCGGGTGAAGGTTTGGGTGGAATACTTCTTCATAAAATTCATGTAATATTTTATGAGAGTAGAAAATTAAAGGTGCATGAGCAGAAATATTCTCCTCATGACTTATAACTTACTACTATAATACATACCTTACAAATTTGGAGGCATTACCCGCTAAGAAATCTATTTGAACTAAAAACAATGAGGAAGAATTTAAGAAACAAATTCAAACCTTTTCTTATTATCAAACATGTGAAAATTGAGTAAGAAACAAATCCAAATGATATGAGATATAAAAATGTTAAGTTTGATGATGAAGGAGTCTTATGATATAATAACAATCATTTAAGTACCTTGGAAAATGATCTTAATATGAAAGCTATGAAGGAATTTCATGATACACCATATTATGGGAATTTGGGGGTAACCAAGCTGTTGGATGATTTAAGTTGAAGAAAAATTTGAGCATAGGGACAAAGTCTTTTCAAGAGTAAAACCCAAAAAGATCTCTTTTTTGTTGGGAAAATCTGCCAAAATGTCTCCTAGATATGTGCAAATTTTTGAAAATTCTAGAATTCATCATTCTAGTGGCCTTCAAGCTAGCATTACCTCCCGCATTGTATAAAATGCATGATGTTTTCATATTGCTTTGTATAAAAATTATGATTATAATACAACAAAGTCAATATATATTGGAACTCATTATAGATTCGGGACCCAAAATCATCGTGGTTAAACCAATACTAGTCCTAGAACTCACAGGTTGTGTCCCATAAATTGTGATATAACACATTACAAATTCCAAAGTGACCAATATTTTGTGGACAACGCGACTTGGGAAAGATTGGATGGAATGAAAATTGCATTTCCTTTTTGTCTCGGTGAACAAAATATTTATTTAGTTATTTGTTACGGATTTATGTTATATTACTTGATATTTATGATAGTTCTGAATGGAAATGTTTTCTATATTGCTGACTATTTAGAAATAACTATTGTTATGAGGCTGATTACAACCAAGTTTTATGAATTTAGATTGACAAAAATTCTGAAAGTTCTTACATTTTTATGAGATGATAAATTGTGTTCTTTAACATTGAAGTCAAGATTGCTTTCGATTGATATGTTTGATAACATTTAAGTTTAAATCATCAAGAATTTGATTCTTTGAAGGGGAAGCATGTCAAACCCCAAATTTGATGTATTTATTATCGTAGTGATTATAGGATATTGCCTTGATTAATTATAAAATATAATTTAATAAATATACATATATAATTATTTATAAAAATATATACATACATATGTATGCAAAAACATATACATATACATATATAAAGATGTGTGTGTGTGTGTGTGTGTGTGTGTGTGTTAAGTTTGAATGAATTGTTTTTATGACCCCTTCTATTTTACATCGTTGTATGATGTTGATTTGTTAAATCTCCACTGTTATTTTGCATTAATTAAGGATGCCTTACAATTGTTAAGGTTATTTAGCATTGTTTAAGGTAATTGTAATTTTTAGTTAAGGCATGTGAAGGTTGATTAAACTTCAACATTTCATGTTTTGAATGAATGGTCATAGACCACAAGGTATTAAAATTGTTTAATGTTGATTGTGAAAGGAGTTGGTCTTGGACCACATTGCATTATAGAAGTTGACCACCCAGCGGGAAAATGTATAATGCTTAAATGGTCTTAAACCACATAGAAATTAATTTAGATGGTTTAATATTCTTAAACCACATTGTTTTGATATTGTTTTAAATTTAATGGTTATGATGAGTTGGTCTTGGACCATATTACATTATTTATTGGTTTATGATAAGACTATGGTAATCGACCCCCTTAGCATTGTCTATAATAAATAATGGTCATAGACCACTCGGTAAGTATAATGTTTATTATATGGAAATTGGTGGTTGACCACGTGGCGGGTGATAAAGGTTATTATTATTTTTAATATATATTTTTTGGAAACATGGTCTTAGAACATGCAAATTTCCTACAAATTTATTTAAAGGGTTTTGGGTTTAAGTTGGTGGCAGCTGATAGTATTAAATGAGAGTAAATGTACACTTGTTCCTTGGGAACTAGAAGCTTGCTTTAGAATCCAAAAATTCAACTCTCTCTCCCTCCATTCGCATTTTTGGGCATTCGGTTTGGTTTTTCTTATCTCTGCGTGAAGTTTTGAGGAGATTATTCTAAAAGTATGTTTGGAATTCACATGCAATGGAGATGTTATTTTTAATGGAAAATTTATTTTTATTAGCTCCATTGGATATTTTTGAGAGTTTTATTATGGGAATTCAAATTTTAGATTGTAATAAATTTTGAAGGAAATGAGAGCAAACCAGGCATAAATATGCATAGGTTCTTAAATTATTTATATATGGGATTTTGTTTACATTGTGAGTTCTAGATTTTGATTTGGCTTTAACTTTCTAGGTCGATAGTTTTTATAGAAAATATATACATGCTAATTTTATTTTTAAATAAGCTTGATAGAGATTTATGATAGTTGTTTGTAATGGAGAATAATTCTTGAATCTTTTGTTTTAGATCATCAGAATGTTCCTTCATTTTCATTATATAGTTTGAAGGTAAAATTGGGAAAGGAAATGGGTTTTACGGGTGGTGATTCTTATTTTATATCTAGAAAGTTGATGACGAATATTCCCTTCTTATTTTAAAATCTAAGTTTAAAAGATGGACTTATTTTGAGTTCACGTAGTGAGTTTTGTTTGATCTTAGGGATTTATTTTGAAGTGTGTCATGTTGATCATTTACATTTGTAAGATATTATATTCTTTGATGATAAATTCATTCACTAAGGACGCAAGTTTCATTTTTTTGGTCTCAAAATATGGTCTCAATGAATGAAAACTCCACCAACCATTAAGAGATTTTCTGAATTAAATTTTCTAGCTTATTGAGTTCTTCATTGATGGTTTGGTACTCATTTAAGTTGAGAAATATTTCAAGGAGATGGGACAATAGGATTATTGTCATAATTTCTTAGAAGGTTGAAAGATGTCGTTTATTCAGCTCTTGAAGAGCTTTTCGTGATTTAAAAATGTAAGCCATAATGTGTTTGTTCTTTACTCCATTTGGGTAAAACATATACCTTGAAGATTGGTTGAGTGATTCATTGTTGTTTAACTTGAAGAAAGGTTTTAACATTTGTGGGTATTTGGTCATTGAGATTGTGGAGTTATTTTTTTCTCATTAGAGAATGATGTTATCTTGGTAACTTTCTTATTCCATTGGGTTTTGGATGTGAGATAACATGACGATGTGTGCAATATTACATTTTTATTGTTGGGGATATTTGTATTAATGTATTTAGTTAATTCTTATCTTGATGACTTAGTTGTTATGGTGAACCATTTATGAAGTAGATATTATCCGGTTTATGTAGAAGTGTTATATAACTCTTCATTGTATAAGACAATTATAATGTAAATTTCCTTGTAAAGGACATTTTATTTTATTATTTAAGATGGAGGAAAGATTTCATTTTTGGAACCTTACGAGTTAGAAATGATTATCTCCTTCAAGTATGACTATTGAATTAATTCTTTAAGGGATGGATGTTGGAAGGGTATTAGGAATTGTATGATCTATATGTATAGATTGATGATTTTCATTTCTTTTCTATTCATTTCATGAATAAAGTTATAAGGAAGGAATTGATATGTATAATTAAATCTTGATCATTAATTGAAATGAATAATGGGATAGATTATCTTCACTCCATAGAACAAACAATTCGCAATTAGTTGAAGGTTTACATTTATGGCATTATTCTTTGTGGAATAATTTAAAGGAATTAATGATGTTGTAAATTCTAAGTGGTATTTATTATAATGAATAATTACAATAATATGTTACTTTTATAATATAAAATTTATGTTACACAATTTATTTCTTGTATTGTATAGAAACATAACATTCATCACAAACCAATATTTCATTATTGCATGATATAGTTATCTCATAAATAAACTAGGAATTTTATTTGGTTATAGTTAAGTTAACCTTAAATTATTCTATTATTTCATTTAAATATAATAATATACCAATTTAGTAAACTCATGTAATTTATTTGAACTGGCCCATATATACATTTCTCTCTCCTACGGTGCAAGAAAGAATAGCATTCATGAAGTGATTAATTAGATTGGTTACACATGATTACGTCATGTGATATTTTTTGAATTCAATATGGATTTTTGTATTTATTTGTTAAAGGAGAATGATTTGTCTTCACAAGTTGATTAATGAGCATATTGCCTAAATTTACCATCAGGAAGAATTGCATATCAATATTTATGAGAATAATGGATTATCCTTATTAAGTTTGAATAAAATATCTAGTGTTTTTGTAATTTGTTTTTTAGATATAAAAGAGTAAATATGTTGTTTTACAATTGTGTATAAATAAAGTTCATTGATCTTATTTTATACATTTAATACTATATTTATTAACTCCTCGAAATGGACAAATATGTTGATTAATGAACATAGTACTGATGTAAGTACAATTACATAATGTAAACCACGTTAGGATATTATTATACCTTACGAAATAAAATGGACTAATCATAGTAATTGATGAGATTATGAGGTTGAGGTCTATACTCATTAGGTAATGAATGGATCAACTAAATGTGAGACATGGTTAATAAACATATGTTTAATGATGAATATTCTGTTATATTAGTTTGAAAAGATGGATAAATAGAAGATTGTAACTCGCAGAGTTACTATTACTCTTTTTCGATAAAATAATATCATTTAACAATACATTATAGCTTTTCGTAAAGATGAACTTAATTAATTTATCTTTTATGGGTAACATTTAGTGTAAATGAAGCATATGTATTATGCCCCATTCTTTTCAATAGTATCCTACATGTGTGTAGGTTATGATGGCTATGGAAAGGGTAGTGAGAATTTAATGATGAAATTCATTACGTTATCACTATCTTTTCCATAAGGATCTAAGGTGGAATTGATAGGATCAATTTAATTAGAAGGGTGAGTCATGGTTTCTACTTCTTTAAAATTGAAACTTAATTTCTTAAATGAAAAATAATCCTAATAACTATATTGAGAAACTTGTGTTGTGAAGGGAGATAGGTTTCATATGATAACGTGCAATCTTAAAATTCGATTGCAAAGAAATGCTTAAAAAATATGGCCATAGTAATGTAAATGTTGATTACATTGTCTATTCACCATTTCCCCTAATCAACGAGTTTACGGATCTATATGAAAGTTACATAAATACTTTACTAGTTGACACTAAGGAGATGCACAAGTTATCATAACCTATAAAAAGGTTTAACCAAAATTATACAAGATATACACACTTGTGTCTATTAATTAAGGGAGATCATGATGATATAGTAGACCCTTAAAATTACACATGGTTAATGTATGTTATCAAGATGGATTGTAAACATTTAATTATGCTTTGGATTAATTAGCTACAAGATGAAAATAATTGAAGGCCTTAATTCTACTTAAGGGATTTGTTTTTAAAAAAATCCTTAACTCGGATGACTCATAACATGGGTGTTACAAGAAGGGTCATCATTTTTAGGTAATTAAAGATATTAATCTCCTATGCCCCTCAAATATGAAGTTTCAATATGTTGTGTATGAACCCATTTCCTCTCTAAAGAACTTTGTGCTAGAAATAGGAGATGGTGACATTAAGCATATGAATTTAAATGCATTTTGGGAAAGAATTAGAAATTACAACCCAACCCAATTAGACTAAAGAATCTTAGGAAGTAAATCTGTCTCATGTTGGAGGATATTATAATTTTGTGGTGTGTACTGATAATGTCTTGGCATATGCTTCATGCTTTGACCCACAAATTTAAGAATTGAAATACCCAAAAGGACAATTGATTGCACACCACATTAACTTGTTGCTTGATATTACTCCTTTTATAACTCAAGTCCTAACTTTGGTTGATGCACATAATGATTTTGAATTAAACCCAAGAAAATATCATTCAATGAATACCAAGTCTTGGTTAAAAGTAAATAAGATAGGACTGTATAAAATAAAATCAACACATGACCTTCTTCGCACTCGACTTCTTGAGGTCATGCCTGGACAAAAAGTGTAGAATGGAAATGGGTGTGTGTATGGTAGCGATGAACAAGATAATAAGGCAAATTTATGTCTTCAACATGCAATATAGGGATATGCTAATCTAAGGAAAATAAAGTCATCCTAACCTGAAGTTGTGTAATGGAACAATTAGATAGAATGGCTACTTGGAGGCTCCAGTCAATATAAAGCTCTGTCGAGATTTTTTCTCTTTTGGTTGTGGAATAGGTGGAAAGTGACCTACAGACACATCATATAGATTTCTAGACAAGTTCATGGAAGTGATAAAAAGAGGCGTGATGAACCAAAAGGTCCATGTGAGCAGTTTTTTGGTCTAGTCTAGAAAGTCTTAGCCTAATCGGCTGCTATGTTCAATGTTGAGGATTATCCTTGCAGATGAACCACCAAAGTTATTGGAAACCTTAGGTTAGTAAGACATGTTCCTAAGGTAACCTCCATATTTTAAAGAAGTTGGATCTTTTCTATAGTGTGAGATGAGAGTTAAGAGAAAACTTAAAAGAACAGTAAAGCTAATTAGGCGATGCACTAAAATATATTTGAAAAGGATGGAGAGATATCTAAAGGGATTATTTAAAATAGTTTGAAGAGCATTATAACATGATCTACCTATTTTTTAGAAACACTTTAGATTAATCAAATTTTGTGAAGATGAAACACATGACAAACGTAAATAATAGATAAGTTAAACCCAAGGGCATATAACATGATAGATTTTATAAATTATCTAGAACTACTCAGCAGAAAATCAATATTGAAACATAAAATCCAATGGTGCACAGAACAAGAACTCAATTTATGGAGAAAATAATATATAAGGCCGGAATGGCACAGATTACAACTTTCTTATATAAATGAGTCTTGCTAAGGCTTAGCTATTACAAAACTGAACCTTGAAAATATTTTATAACCTTTATCTATTTTTCTCTCCCAAAAGCTCCCCCTTATTTCTGGATTAGACATCCTTTAATAGATGTTTGTGGCTCTTGCTTAGACATCTAGAAATAGAGTTTCTACTAGCAGCATTCAATGATATTTTCTTCTATGTCAATATCTCAACTACTTATTGAGATATTTGTGATTTGTGTTTAATTCACCCAACTGTCACTTATGGATTCGGTGATAATCCTTTCCTACCACGTGGAGAATGAGTGCTTGCTTGAGAGTATTTTCTAGAATCTGAATTCTCAAATCGCACCTAAGAGACACGTGGTGGGTGCACGCTTGTTTGGGAGGATTCTCTTTTTTTGCTTTTGGGGAGAGCACTTGGGTGACACATAGAGGATGAGTTTTATTTTACTATGTTTTTGACTTTTCAACCTCTGCTAGGATAATCGTTATCGGGCCGAGACACGTGGACGACGCGAAGCAAGATTGAGGTCTTTTTCCTCTTTCTCTATGCCCTGATTGCACCAACAAGACTTGTGGACACCTTCTGCATTCAACTTCATACTTAGCCAATTTTTAGCTGAGAAAACAAAAGAAACAAAGGGTGGGGTGACAAAAAATGGTGATGAAAAGAATCTATGTAAAAAGAGACCTATAGTTATGGTGACTCACCTAGGGATTTTGTGTCATTCGTGGAACAACCCGACAATCCTTACGCTTTAAAAATCAAAATGTGGCCCATAAAATGCCACGTAGAGCTACTGCAAGGAATCCAGATATCCAATCTATTCTACCTCCGTTGGCTAGGTCCTTCTCTGTAAGGCACGGAATGCTTGATCTATTTTTATTATCTCCTTATGTGAGAAATTTTGAGATTCCGCACTACTACATGTAAGTGGAACTCTAACTGCATAATGGGGTTTAAAATGGCTTCCACCTTGGCCACACTAGAGATCTCTTTTAAATACTAAAAGACAGTCTTATCTTGGCATTTGAAAACCAGGAGCTATTGAATTTGGTCCTTTGTGAGGACTATAGAATCATTAGGAAAGGGAGAAGGGAATCCCAACTAAACTAGTTCATCGATGCTCTGCTTCCTCTCTTTGATTCCCTGGTGGAGTATGTGTCAAGAGATTTTGGAATTTGATGGAATCCTTGTTGCAGCTCTAGAATCTCATTGATTTTTGTAGGGATCAGTCACATGTCTTTAATCCTGCCCTTTGAAGGATAAAGTCTAAAACATTATAAAGTTTCTGAATCAAGAGTTTTGATTCAGGGACCTTACGGAACACCGTGTTGATGATGGTGGAGGTTTTGGTTTCTATATTGGAGCACAATCCCTATGCATTAGATATGAATCTGAGGTTGGGGACTAAATCCACTACCTTAGTGGCAATATGGTGGCAGTAGGAAGTATATATCTCTTACACTAATGTTGTAATCCCCCATTTTGGGATTGTTGTCCCAATTTATGGGTCAAGTCCTTGACCGTGTCCTCGATGATTTAAGCTTTGTTTGGAGGTTGTCCCTTTCTACCTCGACAACACACAACTTGGCTTGGATTTTTGCCACCTCCATTTGAGAAGCCGCAAGGGCCTCTTGTGATGGGGCTCCCTCAACTCCTTGCAGAGCTAGTCTATTTCTCTACCTTTGGCCTTGATTTCAACCATATGGCTAGCCACAAAGTGGCCTCTACCATTTGAAGGTTGATTTGTGCCTTTTTCAACCTGAGTATTGAGCTTTAGGTAGCTTGTAGTGACTATTTCCGCCATTTCATTCATCAATTCAACCTTATCTTGAGGCTAGAACTCAGAAAGCTTGACTGCAACAACACTAATAAAATAATCATCGTGCAACATCTATTCAACTGATTTGGTTGCTTGAGCTATGAGTCGGGTGATTGTTAAAGATATCTATTGATGGTTGTACAATAACCACATCTACTTCATTGTTAGCATTTCTATTTCTTTCTTCTTGTGTTTCTCCCTTCTCTCGATCAAGGGAAGCCTTTGGGAGACTCATCACGGTCTAAAAAAATTAGAGGAAGAAGGGACCATTCCTCCCACAAATGGGAACCTGTGTGACAGACTATAGGGAATAGTAACTTTGGATTATGGCATTGTTGTTACTAGGGAGTGAGGAAGTGGGAATTACCACGCGTGTAGAAAAGGTTGGGATGGTGTAAAAAACTGGCGGAAAAAAGGGAGTGCCTGAAGGAGAGAGAGTTTACGATGGGGCAATGATCAAGGGGATACTTCCAGAAGGGGAAAGGGGAGGTGAAAGGGGAGTGTGTTGAGGATCCTTGGGAAGAGATAGGGGTGGCGGAGAAACAAGAGCCACAACCAAATTTAACTTCTTATGTGTTGGGCTTAAGATCGATTCCTCCACAGTGACCTCGACTAAAGGGATAATTACAGGTTACCTTTGCTAGAGTCTAGACGAGAAGATTTTGTTGGCAAATAAAAGGTGGAGGAGGAACATAAAATTTCTATTGTTAGGGGGTGGAGGATTTGGTGGTCAATTTTTGAGACCGCTCTAAAATAATTGTGACCATATCCTCATTTTCTCGTGTTGGATGCATGATCCACGTCCCAGAACTCTTCTCACTACTCATCAGTGGAGATGGCCTCAAAACTATGAGTGGTCTTGCCAATCTCCTGTCTATATTTCTAATAGGCTTCAATATTTTTGTGCTCCAGTCCCTCTTTTTAGGGCCGCTCGGAGTCCCTTAGTCATGGTGAGAGCAGATTCATACTTATATTTTCCCGGTGGAATGTCCCTAGAGAATCTTCTTGGGGGCTACGCCTTCCTTCGAAAAATCCCTTGGCTATGGGTGCAAGAGTCGAGACTTTGTTAAGGACTAGAGTCACAACCATTTTTCATCGGGTTGTATCTCCAAGAGTGTTGAATCAAATCAAACCTGTAAGAAGCTAGCTTCTTTATAAGGCCATGCTCCGCCTTCCTTTTCAGTATAGTAATTCCTCCCTTTCTCAAGGGGGTCAAAAATTTGTTTTTTCTTCTAGCTTGAGGTGAATTTGATGTCTAGGACCACCATTTTCCTAGTTATTTCGAGGTCAACCACCCGCTCCATGAGGACCCTGGGAAGCATGAAAGATTCTTCCTTGAAATCATGTGGGCAAATCATAGAATGTCCTCTTGCAAAAAAGTAATCGTAGGGTGCAAGGGGTCCACGAGGATAGATTGCATCGAGTCTTTCGTCATGTTGTTGATCCCTTCTAGATCAATCTTGAGTAAAAGGGGCTCCACAAAAGAATTGAATAATTCATATACATCCAAAGATCGGGATAGTATATGAGTCCATGCGGATACTAGAATGACCTTTTGAGGGTCCACTTCTGTATCCCATATATTCAGAGCCATAAATTGACTTGAAATATTCGAGTTCTAATAAATAATGAGATGGAATAGATAGGATGAATACCTAAATGTTAAGGTGGTTGGGAATTAGGCAAGTTGTTAACACATAGATCTTGCGATGACTTTGGTGAAATTGAAATGATATGCCTGTTCCTTGGCGACATATGTCATCTCAAAGCAGGGCCACCATCTACCAATCCTCCACACCTCTATCGAGAATCCTACCGAAAATGAATTTCAGCATGGAGCAGCATCCTAATAATCCACTAGAAGTGATTTCAATGGAATGGGAAACCTGTGGTCCCCTGAAGCTGCTTGTGTCCACTTGTCTTAGCTCCCTATTAAGGAATGAAGCTTTATTTTGGCATTGTGCCCAGACACTTTGGAGTTTGGCCATATCATAGAAACTAGCCGTCAGGTCATGAGTCAGGGCCAACATGTCCCTGATGGCTTGTGGTGTGATCACCACTGTTAAATTTCTTCCCGGATGGTATGGGCTCGAGGAATAAAAATAGTCAGTGCACATTCGTATGAGTTTTGGGAAGGGGTGCACAAAAGGTACCATGTATTGAGTGAGCATTGTGCTCTAGATTCTAGAGCCAAAAGATTGAGTTTCCCAGTGAGAAACCTAGAAAGGTTGCCTCCTTCAAAGCCTTAGGATTCTTGTTGAGGGCTGGGTTGAAGACATTGTCAACAAGGTTGGAGATCATAGTAGGGTCGCCTGAACTAAGATCCTCCATCCAAAACTTTAATCTTGGTTGTAGAGGTCAAGGGAAAATTGGTCATCCTACATTATATTTTACTAATAGTGCGAACTAGAAGCTACCATGGCGTCTTTCTGGGTGTCTAAAAAAGGCTGGAATTCTTTTACTCTGATGCTTGGTAATTGATTTAAAAATTATAGCGTTTAGAACGGACCTCATTAGATGCTTCCAATATCTTAAATATCCACTCTCACTTGAAGAGTAATGGCTCATGCATAAATAGGGTCACTTCACATAACAACTCCTTTCTAATTAATGAACACAAGCACTGAACTCGAGTCTTTCGAGGAATTTTGTGTCAATTCAAAATATTTTCCACTTGAGTGTCAAGGAAGTTGTTAGGTCATTGATTTAGGGATGAAACAAGGAGGCACACTCCCTCTAAAACTTCAAAAGGGGCAAGGTGCCTCCAAGAAGGACACATGTCCGAGACACTTATTGAGGAGACAAAACAAACAAAAATAATAATAGAAATAAAATTGTACATATGATACAACCTTTACGAAAGGGACTTACATGAATGGTTTTAAATGAATTTTGTTTACCAGAATGGCTAAGGAATCACCTTCCATAGTTTTGAGTTCAAATGAGTTGTTTTGCTTGCATGCACTAATCCGAAGGGTTTCATCCATAGGGGTCGAAATTTCCATGATTCCCAGGCTTGGCAACTCTTGCGTCCCATTTTAGGACCGTAGTTTTGACCTAGAAGTTTGGTTCGATGTCTTTCAATCAAACCAAGTCTTGAATACCTACGACTGTGACTAATCATGGCCTCATGAGAAGACTCTCATTTCTCCTAGAGCTCTACTAGCTCAGTGAGTCTCACTTGCATCACCCCATTCTCATCTATCTCAGCTTGTTTTAATAATTGTAATGTGGGGATCTCCAGGGAAATTGGCATTATGACATTTTTTCCATAAACTATCTCATATGGTGAAGCTTTCAGGATCTACTTGAGGTGATCTGATCATCCCATAAGGTTGTCTTGATATGCTCATGCCATAATTTCTTATGCTCATGTTCCATTCGCTTTATGAATTTAATTAAGTTTTTATTAGTAGATTCCACCAAACCATTTCCCTGTGGGTAATAATTAGAGGACATTTTTAGGTAGATATCGTGCTTTATCACAAAATCAGATACTTTGGCTCTTATGAAGGCTTTAGTAATACCCAATATGATAGTGCAAGGGGAGTGAAGCGTGTAGTTATATATTGTAGGAGTCCCATGATTACATTCTTTGTGGCCTCTTTAAAGGGGACCGCTTTCACCCATTGGGTGAAGTAGTCGATTCTTTGTGAGGATCCATTTGTATTTGGAGCTCGAAGTTGGATGAACCATTCGATGAAGTCCATAACCCATTGGTCGAAATTTATTCCTCTAGTGGTTGGTGTAAACTTGGCATACCTTGCACTTTTTACCTTTGCCTAACTATCGGTGAAGCAGAGACTTGGCCAAAAATATCCACGCTTGCGAGGATTTTTATGGCTAGGGTATGGGCTAAAAAGTGGACCCCATAGCTCCCGTGATGTAATTCATGTAAGACTCTTTTAGCTTCCCCATTTTCTAGGCATCTTAGCAAGAATTCCATTAAAATTCTTCTTTAAAAATAAGTTGTTAATTATGATAAAATTTCTCCCTTGTTTCCTATAGTATCTCCTCTTTTTGAGGGGATATGAATAGGATACTTCCGATCTACATAAATTGGATCATGTCTAAGACCCATCCTTCCGAATCTATTTCCTAAAGATACATTATCTCCTTGGGTTCGTCTTCAATTAGGGAATAGATTCCTGTGTCAAATATTAACACAGGCCCTGCCTCTCACAAGCTTCGTGGGTTTTACCTCAATATCATACTCAAGGATCTTAGTGATCCAATTGGATATTTTCTCGGTTATCTCACCCTCCATTATATATTCCTTGACATTGGAGTGAGCTACCATGACTTGATCCTATTATGAGTGACAAGGTGCCAAAATTTCTTTAGACCCTTGACTATGGCATAAGCCTATCTTTCCATGAAGTTGTACCTTGTTTCATAGTCATGGAGGGTCTTTGAAAAAAAGGTGATCGGGTGTTATTCCCATTGTAACTCTCCTTTCTAGGTTATTACAGATGCTATGTTATGCTTACCCCCATATACATACATAATAAAATATTTTGAGAAGTCTAGATTATGCAACACCAAGATAGATGTAACAACTTCTTTTATTTCCTCGAAGGCTAGATGGCCTTCAATGGTCCATTTAAAATTGAGGTCCTTTTTTAGCATGAGGTTAATTAGGTGGATTGTCCCAGTGAATTCCAAGATGAATTTGCTTTGATGAAGTTGAGTTTTCCTAGGAAAAATTAGATGAATTTTTTATTCGAGGCAAGGAAGCTCCAGAATGGCTCTGATTCTTTCAGGGTCAATGCAGATTCCTTCCTTTAACACAATATGTCTAAGGAGCTTACCTTGGGGCACTCCAAAGACACATTTCTTCAAGTTAGAGAGATTCCAAATTCTTGGCATTTTTTGAATACAGCCTCTAAGGCGTTGAAATGCTCCTTCGTTGTTTTGGTGAACATTGTGAGATTATTAAGGTATATAAGGATCACCTTGTTTATCAATGCTCCAAACAAAAAATACATGGCCCTTTGAAAGGTATCCCCTACGTTAGTGAGTCCAAAAGGCATTTTTGCATAAGAAAAATTTCCCCATTTGGTTGTGAAGGTAGTCTTATGTTGATCCTTTTCTACGAGCCATATTTGATTATAGCCTGAAAAACCATCCAAGCAGAGAAAACATCTTGGAACCTGCAACCATCTATAATATTTGTTCCATAGAGGATAAAGGGTAGTGATCCTTAAGGAGACCCTATTTAGGTCTCTGAAATCCATGCATAGCCAAATTTGTCCGTTCTTCTTTCTTACCGGAACTAGATTGGAGACCCATGTCATGTGTTTGATAGGAAATATTATGCGAGCCTCTAGGAGTTTTCTCAATTCTTCGGCCATGAGGGATTATATCTTTGGGGATCACATGCCTCTTTTCCTGGAGCACAGGTTTAGTCCATTTTTCAAGGTCAATGGTGTGCTAAATGATATTTTTGTTGTAACCATGTTGATCATCATACATCCAGGCCATTACCTTATCATACTTATGACACAAGGCCACGAGTCTCTTTCTTTCTTTTGAGTCACTGATTTTATGAATTTTTTTCATCTTTCCTTAGTTATTTCTAGTTCAACATAGTCCTCCTTTATTGCAACAAACTTTCTTCGATTGGAACTAGCATCGTTCGAGTCAAAAAGACTCTCTAGGGTAATTAACCCTTTTGGAAGTTTATTTTTTTTCAGCTGGATTATCTGATCTCCATATGCTTCCTCAATATTGGGTTGGAGTTGATTCACAAATTGATCGGATTTGTTGAAGGAAGTGTTATCCATATTTTCCCGTGCAAACATTGGATCAGCCACAACCCCGCATAAGACTAACGAGAAAACTTTTCCAAACCTTGCAATTTGGTCATAGAAGGACTCAACCATGGAGTGGCGGAGGCCAAGAGAGACTAAAATACCATGTGTAAAAGAAATGACTATGTCGAGATGTTTCCATGTCTTAAATCCATTCTCCAAGTTACAGATGGACTTAGGTATGAGATAGCAAGGTCAGACAAGAAGGGGAAATTCTGCAGAGGAACTAGAGAAGAGAAGGGGAAGAAACGATGAAGTTTCAAGGTCCTCGGGCTCGAAATTGTTTAGAAAAGGGTCTAAATTAACTAAGTATGGAGGAGGCAGCATAAGGAGCAACGTGTCTTAATGACACTTATCCAAAGGTGAATCCAAAAGGGGAACCCAAAATTGTGCCAGGATTCCTAACGTCCAGAACCTCAAGGAAATTATGGGTTGTTGAAAAGTATCCAATCGAAAGAAAACGTGTCGGTGTCAACTTGGTGCAAATTCGGAAAGGAATTCTAGGGGAGACTCAATATTATATCATCCATCCACGTAGAAAACGTTCAAAAAGAGTTAAAAGGCGGGCTTCGAAATCGGATAAGTATAGATGTATCATCGGAGGATGCCAAGTGTCAATGTGGCGCATCTCCAAAATTTGGTCCCAAGGCAGAGACCCAAATGAGCGCGAGCTCGCCACGCAGCCCAAAGTGTAGACACTAAAATTAGGTCACACTCCCCTTTGGTCCCTCAACAAATAAACACCCTTTATCACATTAACCTAGCCATGGCCCCCTTCACCCCACTAATATTAATTCAATTAATTTAATTTAATTAATTCATTATCCTCACCATATTTATTGTTTAAATATCTTAAATAGGGATAATGTCCACATACATCTCACCTAGACACCTCAACAAGCCAACTCACCCTACGACCTATTTTTAGTAAGTTGCCATAACTAACTAAGACTTACCCAAACCCTAAAAATCAATGCCTACATTTACTCTAACCACATTCTCACATGCTTACAAGAAGCTTCTAGTTTAATCTATAGGTGAATGACACGAGATCCCAAAAAATAAAGGGGATCTACCTAGTTTAGTAAACCTAGGAAATCCCACCTTGACCGATGCCGGTTAATTTGAAACCACCGTTGGTCACCTTTTAATTCCCAAAACAACCTTATTTTTAGGTTGGCAAACACTAGCACATTCCTGAGAGATATCACATCTTCTGAGAATGAATTTCAGCGAGAACACACATACAAGGAAGGAGATCAAGTATTTTCTCTTACATAGCCATCCAGTACTCACCCCAGCAAGGATTTTCTCCAACCAAGAAAGAAGGAATGCACATGCAGCCCATGTAGAAGCTTTCCTATGATTGGTGATCCTCTGTAGCCTTCAACCTCTTACCAAGCACCTTCATTCCTCACTCGCAGGCATCTAGAACCAAGTTCCAAGTAAGTAGAATGTTGTACTCCTTTGGTTCATTGGTTTCATCATTATATTGTCATCCTTTGTTTCCTTAGCCACCCATTGACCTCCATTCATACTCACCCCTCCACATACCCATTAAAACTTCACCAAATCCCATCCAATCCACCTAATGACTCATTGCGACCAATCAGGTCCTTTGTGCAATCACAAGGGAGACCCAAAACTCATTATGTGGCATTCCCAATTTTCCACAGTAACCGGCACGGTTACACCCAACCACCATCGGTCACCCTTAACCAGCATCGATCTCTGTATTCACCAATACAACCAAAACAATGACCTATCCACCTATTCCCACATTACCTTTGTTCATCCATGATCTTCCTGAGACCTCTGTCATACTGTAGAGACCTAGAACCGATTACTTGACCTTCGGATATTATTTTAACTTAGCCTGTTAGATTAGATCTTTATTATTGTATTTTGGATGAGATACCCAAATCATTTTAATTATAATAGGGTTTTATTTATTATCCACATTAAATTGTTTTAAATAGTGGATCGACAAATGCCGTCAGAAGTATCACACTTCCGGATCTAGCACACGCTAGGTAGTTCCTTGCACATATTGTTTAACTCTTTTTGGTGGTCTAGCCTTTCATTACAGGTAGTTCCTCCTAGCCAAAAGGAAGCTCTCATGATCAATTGTGGATTCGAAGTCATACGCGCACAACAACCCAACAACTAGCATTCCAACAGGTATTCCTCATATGCCCGTTACCCTATCTGTTTCATTGATATTTCAAAGAAATGTCTAAGAATTAGGTGAAACATTTTGGCACGTTAGGTGGGACCCATCTCGAGGTTCTTTGCATTTTATTCATTCCTAGGAAAATTTGTGTATTTTTTTCCCTTCCGAAAAGGATACACATTAATTTTTTTCCTTGGTAACCCTCTTTTCTTTCTATTTTCTCTAAAAGAAACCTGTCTTTTGGTGTACTTAAAAATAATCATTTCTTCTTGTTTTATAAATTTTAGTGAAAGAGCATCCCTCTTCCTATTCATCCATTTGTGTCATCGAACTACATATTTCAATTTGGGCTTAAAATAAGTGCATTGCATTTCGATTTATTGCATTAGCTCACATTAATTGAGGGCAACCTATGCTGAAGTCATTCCTAGATGATGGTTGAAAAATGAATCATAGAAAGCACATCTCTCTCTCTCTCGAGTCTTGCCACATCGTACAAATTCAAAATAAATACATCTTATTAAACAACATCTTTCCTGGGAATGCCTATCAATGATGTGACTGATCGAGGATTGGGAGGTACTCCCAGACTCACTACTTTGTCGATTCATACTTGAGTGAAGCCCACCCCCGCCATAACATACCGAAACCTCACCTTGTAGATCTCTTTTTTTTTTAGGAAGCCATCCTCACCAAAAATTATATTCTACGATTCATGTGTCGATCCTTAAATAGCATAAGCTAAACAAGCATAATAGAAAAGGAACTCTTAGGATCACATTTTTCTTAGTGTTTCTGCCTTGCTCGCGTTTTGAGGTGAGAGGTCACGTTATTCATTCTTCTTGTTTATCATTGCATGCTCCTCATCATAGTTGGTGTATTCTAACTTCATCTGAGGGTGCCTGGACCATATTCTCATCATTCCCAGAATTTTAGGTCTGATTCCACATCATATTTTAATTCACAACCATTTTCCTTTCATCACTATTTCAATTTCACAGTGACCAGGTGTCAATCTAACGACCGCATCGTTGGTTATGCCCCTCGTCCGTCGTCGATTATACCAACCGGCATCGATTCACTATCATTTTGGTTAACCTACCCAAAAGGACATTTATTCACCTTCTTCAACTTTTTAGAGTCCCTGTCACTATTACCATTCCCATTGACCTTGTAAAACTCATCAGGTTTGGCATACCTATCAGATTTGACCTTACACCTTGTTTTTGACTCACTTGTCCATTTCCCATAGTGATCGGCCATGGTTACTGTGACCGGCGTTGATTTACCCTAACCAGCATTGGTTATCTTGTGTCATTTTCTAGCCAACATTTGGTACCTAATCCACTTTTTACCACCTATTTCACCTATCCCTGCTATTTTTCTGTGTCATTTACAGAGAAGCAACCTAACCTAATCAGTACTGGTTCACATGGTGCTGACCCAAAGACAAGCAAGTGCACTCATATTCCATGCCAGTTGTCAACCACTCCCACCTAGTCCTTCACCACCTTCCATTTTATCACCCGCCATGGATCCTATCTAACCTATCACTATCGCTACGGAGATGAGGAGTTTGCATGAATCCTTGACCAAAACCCTACCGCCTTGTAGTTTTATCTTTCCCACTCATCTACCTAAGATGCCTCGGGTTAGTTGATATACGGCATGCCCGTATCTATCCCCCGAATCTCACTCTCACTCCTATGTAAGCCCTAGTTGGCTCTGCGTTGCCCACATCTACCTTACCCCCAATCGTTTCGCAGCTAGGTTCTATACCCGCTATGAATGTCGCATCTGCTACCTCCATTACACCCACCACATCTACCATACCTTCGACAACCACCCAAAATGCAACCTCATCCACCCCTAATGTCTTGCATATACCCGTAGCTACATTACCACCTCCGTTGTCGTTAGCCCTACCCCTTTTTAGAACGTGGTCCTTTCCATTCCACAATCGTTAGCCCCCATTTCCACTAGGGTTACCATGACCCTTCCACCCCCGTATATGTACTATCAGTAGCCTCCTATTTCATCTATTATTCACTTCGGGTACGTACCCCCTGTTTCACTACCTTCTTCTCAATCAACCTACACGAAGTGCCATATACTGGAGTGTCACCCCATTATATGCCCAAAACCAACCCTCTCACACTACAAGAGGCACCCAATCATCGCAACCTACCAACGACCTCATCAAATTGATGTTGGACAAGATGCAAACATTAGAGGCATCAGTTTCTAGCTCCCGCAACACTCTCACCTACAACGAGATTTGCAACGAACCCATCCACCCATCCATTCCTATTTTTCCATACCCCGTACATTGGGAGATGCCTAAATTCAACCGCTTCAATAGAAAGGAAGACCCACAACAAAATTTGCGGTCATTCAAACATGGGTGCTACCTAATCACACATGATGATGCTTTGCTCTTGAGGACCTTTCCCATGTCTCTGACTGGACCTACGTTAGATTGGTATAGTGGGTTACCTAGACACTCTATATTTTCATTTAATCAGGTAGTGCAATCCTTCTTGGATCATTTCTCCATCAATATCATCAATAATGTTACCATGGTGACCTATACTCCACGTGTCGATGAGGATAAATCTATCATGATTTTGTCACTCATTGGCGTAGCTTGATTAATCAACTCACCTTCCAACTACCACAAATAGAACTCATTGAGCTCTTCACACGGGCTTGCGCTAGACATATCTCACCGACCCTGCAGGTTTAGACTTTCCAAACATTTGATGAAGCATTCACCATGGCACGAAAGTTAGAGATTCGGGCCATCAAAGAGAAGAAAATCCAATTACGTAGTAAAAATTTGGCATTCAAGTCGAATGATACTTCTTCTTCCAAATCAGAACAATTATTCAAAGGCCAAGGGCACCGCTAACATAGTGGTACTCAAATCCAATCCGGCTCATCCATCAAATCAGGCTACCCCCTCATCTAATCTCTCACTCATCCAGACTTTTCAATTTAGACAAGAATAGTGGAAATACACCCCAATCGGGGAGCCTTACTCTTCTGTCTTATAAAATCTTATCAAAGCCGGGGTCATCACCCTTCCACCCATAAAACCACACACTAGTTTTGACCCTACTCGCCCCATGCCCACATGGTATGAAGAACATGACTTCTATAACTATCATCAAGTAAAGGGTCATAGTGATGGTAATTGCATCACTTTCAAAAACATTGTCCAAGAAATGCTCGAGAAAGGCAAGTTAATCGTGGATAATCCTAATGCACCTACCAAAGAAAACCTACACATCTTCAAGAAACCATTTCCTAATCATGCCCCTTCATCTAATCAAACCGGTGAGATCTCAACTCATGATACCCATACCCGCGAGGTCCATGCTATTTTTAGTGACGTAACTATTGCTTCCCAGTTACCCCATATTCCGTCCATAGAGGAGATTCTAGCCCAAAATCCTCCTTCCACATCGAAACCAACCTCCTATGTTCCTTCACCCACAGAGGAACACCTTTCACCTCATTCCTCACCTATGTAGAAGTCTTCCGCTAACATCGAGACCATTTCACCTTTGGCTTCTCCACTTAGAGAACCGATACCCATAGTACTTCTTCAGTTCACAGAGGATACTTGTTTTCCTCCTCCACCCATAGAGGAGCTCCCATCATCTCCTCCACCTATAGAGGAGCACCTATCATCTCCTCCACCTATCATAGACCTAGTTGAGATACCTTTACCTCTTGGTGAGCATTCTCCATCAGCTACCCAAGATCCTGCAAACCTACTTTCGGCTCTCTTACCCATGGAAGCTGAAGCTAGCCAATTCCCCATCTCTAAGACACATTTTATAGGAATAGCCATTAGGTCCTCATCAAATCCACCTACAGACATGTCATTCTCATGTTTGGCCGATCGCTTAGATTATGTGGATAGGGCCTTACTTTGGGGGCGCCTTTTACTTCTGTCTCAACATAGATGCAAATGTCACTTACTGATACCTCCACTATCTACCCAAAAATAATTTGACTAATCAAAACAAACACAACCACCTCTATCACAAATTCTTCCATGACACCCATCATAGCTCAACATACATCCTTACCCATAACCCAAACTAAATCTAAACCCAAACCAACACCTACAACATCTGCCTCAACTAAACCTATTACAACCTTAGGGGTCACCCCACCCACCAGCCTTACTCATCCACCTATCAAACTGGATTTAGCTACATCTTCCAAAGTCAACACCACACCTACTCCATCACCCAAACAAAAGAACCAAATCCATAGAACTCATACTCTGGCTACACCAATCACACCTGCACCGGTCCCATCCGTCTTAGGACCTCAGCTTCCCAGCATGGTTAAGAAAATTCCACCCATCAATAAACCAAAAACACAACAGCCCACTCCTTCCTCACAAACCTCTAACCTACCCAAGCACTTGACATGACTTACACCTACACATACAGCATCTTTACCACCCATACCCCCAATACTCTCCGCAACTTCTTCACTACCCACTACACTTCAGTCTTTGTCTCTCACACCCCCTGCTCGACCCACATCATCTACCTTCACAAAGACCCCTCTGTTATCCCCGTGAGTAACTTGCCCTCTTCCCCCATCTACTTTTCCCTCTAAATCTCATATACCCATATCACATTTACCCAAGAAGGTGCAACATAAAAAAATCCACAACCCTCTAATAAGGTAGTCAAAGCAACCATACACCCTCCTACCTATTCATCTACCATACCCCTACCCAAAAAACACGACCAATACCCAATACTACTCCAAAGCAGCCAACACCATGGCTCAACCCACTCCCCCTCCTACAAGGACCATTCCTCAACAATCAGTCATACCTATACCCAAACCCACTTTCACCTTTAATTGCGACCCACTAGCGGGGTCCTATGCCAAAATTTTAACCAACCTCCTTGAGAATTTTGTTATCACATTACCATCACTCGAGACCTTACGACACTCTCAAACCCAAGCCAAAAGGGTTTGATGACACTAAAATTTTTGCTGCCATCGTGTGCTAGGGCACGATGTGGAGAACTACATAGCCTTGAAAAGCTGTCCTTATCCAGGTTGTGTCCTCCAAAAGCCAACTTTGACAACGATGACCTTCTCGATGAGGACCCTACCTCACCGACACCCATTCCCACACTATCCACTCAAAAACCACAACCTCCACCCCACGGCTCTTAGAACCACCTCCAAGATTTGAAATTAACATGATTCACATTAGAGAACTTGCCACACCATCACCTAAATATCGTTATGCCCACTCACCTCACAGGTTTTTTCTCTTTGGTAAGTTTTTACATGTCATGTCGTTATACCACTCACCCTACACCTTCTCCATTTACCAACTCCCTCGTATCAACATGATCCATGTTACTACCCATGCTCGAAGGATAAAGGTAAATAAAAGGTGAGTGAACTACCAACCAATCCTATACCCAACATACCATCTACACCCATACCTAAAATCACTATCCGTGGCCCCACATACCCTATTTTTAATGGAGTCACACATCGCACCATGCTCAAACAATTACACCAATCTCCCCTCAAAATGTCTTTATATGACCTCATCCAAATCTCAAATCCCATCATCAAGCTCTCATGGAGGCTCAATAATTTAATCTATTGAGGTTTTACCCAATGACCCTACACCCGTAGCCTCCATTTTCACACCCCATCATGTAGCCTCTCTCACCAAATTGTCACCTTTATCCACACCGCACCCTACTCACCAAGTAGCCTCCTTAGCTTCTCGGAGGAAGAGATCACACCACACTAAATGGATGACCCGAGACCCATCCCTCTTCATCTTTGTCCACATTGATGATAAACATGTACGACATGTAATGATTGATGGGGGTGCTAGTATTAATATTATTTCATCCCACGCATTTGCTCAAATGCACATACCGACAACCTGCATGTATAAACATCCTGTCATGTTGTTCATTCAATGATGCTATCACCTCCACATTAGGCAAAAGTAATTGTCATCCTCCACATTTGTGTGGGCCCCTGCACTATCCCAGAATTATTTTATGTCTTGGAGGGGGAATTTCAATATAACTTGTTGCTTATGCAGACCCTGGATTTGTGTCATGGGTTGCGTTCCTTCCAATTTGTATCATTGTGTAAAGTTTGAACATGAAGGAGACACCTATACCATTCCAGCTGATCCGTCACCTTTTAAAACATGCAACATGCTTTATCGACCTAATGACGTGCTTATACCCATTAAGGCATCTACCTCCACAATCGTTACCGCTTCACCTACACTTCTACTTACCAGTACGGTCATCACCTCCACCACACATACCTCTTTCACTCCTACTACCACCACAACCTCCACAGACAACCCATCAGTCTCCCAATCCGTTAACTCCACCTTCGCATCGACCTCCAACACATCATCTATTCCCACTACCCACATACCAACCACCAATCCCTTGGAAGGTGTTTTTCAATGTCTCACTCTAGGGGAATACCACCTATATAGTGTCAACACATTCTTTACTCCACAAGAGTATGGGAGTCTTAACCAACACCCTTTCTATGATCATCGCATAGGAGAAGGCATCCTTTACAATCCTCGTCATCTTTGTACCCATCTCACCTATGGGGGACTTGATACTACCATGTACACACCCGAACCACCGTCACAAACCCGTCCATTTTCCGCTGAATTCCAGTCTCTTACTAATCACCATTTTTCCCACACCTTCCTGCACCGATGTGCGTGGAAGGGTTTTGGTTTTGGTTTTTACGACCAAGGCCACCATACCATTATTCCATGTACCACCCATAAACATAACGACCGTAGTTGTATTGGTTTTCTGAACCACCTACCAAATAGGCCCGCATTGAAATCATCAAGGACATAAGCCCTTCTCCACCCTCTTCACCCGCTCCACCTTCATCACCACTTTTACCGATGGATTCGATGGATCCTGAATCTATCCCTCCTAATTTTTTTCATAAACACCATTTCATTGGGGCCTTTAACTTATCAATGCGAGGCGAGGCTCCCGCCTATCTTCCCTTCCTATGTCCTAAAATGTTTGATGATGATACACCTTCAATTAGCATCATCTAATGTCGGGATGATGAATCCATACTATGATACTTCCTAGATGGCTGTCAGTCCACTATTTTAAACAAATTAATGTTGAAAACAAGGTAAATCCTATTGTTATTTTAAAATGATTTAGGTATCTCACTTAAAAACACAATAAGAAATAGATCTAATCTAACAAGCTAAGCTAGAATAGAATCCACAGTCAAATGGTTGGTTTTGGGTTCTGCAGGTCTGATAAAGGTCTCAAGTAGGTCACAAGTGAGTGAGGGTGAGGTAAAATTAGGTGGATAGGTCTCTGTTTAAGGCTGTGTGGGAAAACACAGAGACCGACATTGTCAAGGGGTGACCGACCGTGGTTAGGTATAACCGGCGCTGGTTACTGTGAGATCTGGAAATGTCACAGAATGGGGTTTTGGTCTCCTTTGTGATTGCACAAAGGATTTTGGTTGGTTGGGAGATGAGGTAATGGGTGACTGGAGTAGGTTTTTTGGCAAGGTTTTGATGGGTCTATGGAGGTAAAAATGTTGGAGATGGTCAATAAGGAGCAAGATAAACAATGGATGATAAAATAATGATGAAATGAAATAACCAGAAAGTATGATGTTGTACTTACTTGGATTTCATTCTTGAAGGTCTGTGTGTGAAGGATGGAGGTGTTGATGATGGGTTTGAAGGCTGCAAGTGATCACCAACAAGAAAAAATCTTTTGCATGGGCTGCATGCACACTCCTCTTTGCTTAGATAGATTAATGTGGTCGGGATGGTCATGTGTAGCAAGAGAAGATGCTCAATCTCCTTCCTCGATGTGAGTTCTGCTGGAATGGCTCTCTCTAAGATGTTATCTTTTGAGATCTCATTCTTGCTCATCAAATTTTCTTTTGTTTTCCCAACTGTTTTCCAAGTTCCAACCTTGAGAATAAGGTTGTTTTGGGGTTAAAAGGGGTAACCGATGGTGGTCCGCTTAACCTGATGATGGTTAGGGGTAACCGACGTTGGTCAAGGTGGGATTTTCTAGGTTTACTAAACTTAGGGAGATCCTCCTGATTTCCTGGATCTTGTGTCGTTATCCCATGGATTAGACTGGGAGCTTCTTGTGAGCATGCGGGAATGTGGTTAGAGGGAATGTAGGCATTGATTTTTAGGGTTTGGGTAAGTCTTAGTTAGTTATGGTAACTTGCTAAGAATAGGTCTTAGGTTGAGTTAGCTTGGTGAGGTGTCTAAGTGAAGTGTATATGTGGATATTATTTAAATTAAGATATTTAAATAATAAATATGGTGAGGATAATGAATTAATTTAATTAAATTAATACTAGTGAGGTGAAGGGGGCCATGGCTAGGTGAATGTGATGAAGGGTGCTTATATGTCGAGGGACCAAAGGGGAGTGTGACCTAATTTTAGTGTCTACATTTTGCCCCTTTTTTGTTGTGTAGCTTGTATTGGTAAGCGATGCTAACAAAAATAAGATGTGGTTGGCCCATGTGGGGTGAAGGTGATCCCCCTCAAACCAGAACTGATGAAGCAGCAGGTTGAAGTGGTGAGTGGTTTGATAAAAGGTAAATGTGAGGAAAAGGTAAATGGGTGTAGGGGAAGAGGGTGAAAGGTCTACTCGGGTAATCTAGGTAATGGGTCAGGGTCAAAGGTAGCAAAGAGTCAAATGCACACACACACGTATAAACTACAGCACGCTACCTAGGTGAAGAGTAGAAAACTCTACATCATCTAAGGTCGATAGGTTTATCCAAACAAGGGTGAAGTGAATCCAGTATCCAAGGTATAGGATAAGGTCAGAAACACAACGTAGGTTAGGTGCAGGAATGTTTAGGTATGTTCCAAGTACACCAAAGGTAGGGTCAGGATAAATGGTCATGGTAATAGGCTAGGTAAGGTCATTAGGTCAACAACACAGGTAACAGTGCCACAAGGTATAGTGAACACATGAGGTCAAAGGTCACTAGCGATGGTCCAGGTCCAAATATCGAGATCATGACATGGGTAAGGCCGAGGTAGGGGTAAAATAATAAGGCGTCAACAAAAGGGATGAGGAGGTTGAAGAGGGTGGAGGGCCAGAGGTGAAGGTAAAGTGGTCCAGGTAGGTGTATGGGGGCAAAAGAAAAAAGAGGAGGTAAGGAAAATGAGGTAAATGTGAGGGTAAATGAGTATGCAGGGTAACCGACATCGGTCGTAATGAACCGATGATGGTGTAGGGAACCGACGGCATGTAGTGGTAGTCTAGGGCATCAGACCTAGCAATGGTCAAGGGTTAACCGACATTCGGTCGGTCGGGTAGGGTATAAAAAGTGGAAAACCCCCACGTTTGAAAATTCATTTGTGCAGAAAAGGAGAAAAGGACAAGAAGAGAGAAAAGAGGAAGAGGACAAAAGAGTACAACAGAGAGCTTGGTTGGTGAGCCACATAGGTGAGAGAGTGGTGAGTGAGAGGTGGGGCCACGAGATCAGGTGGCATGGATTTGTGTGGCTGAGGATTGGTTGTTCAGTTGAGGATGGCAGAGGTAGGAGAGGGGTGGGTGGTCCACCCGCACAAAGTGGCTAGATATACCACCACGCATCGACAGAGGGATGAGGTAAGCTCCACACCATTGCTTAATGATTTGATTGATTAAGTAGGGTAAAATATGGGTTGTAATAAAAATGTGGGGGGGGTTTTGAATTTTGGATTGGGAGGTAAATTGGATATAATTGGGGTGGGGGAGGTTGGAATGTAGGTCAATAGGAGTGGGAAGGGAAGTAGGGAAGGTTTAAGTAGGTTTGGTTGGGTAGTTAGGTTGATTTGGTCAAAATTGAAAAAAATTGGGGTGGGGTTTTCAAGTCGTGACACACAAAGTGGATCGCGTCGGTCACTTGTAGGCCGATGTCGGTCATGTTAAAAGTGGCATCATCGGTCATGATACAGTGACCGATGGTGGTTAAAGGCTACTGGTGATGGTTATGGGTAACCGGAGTCGGTGTGAAAATAAGGAAATGGGGCCAGAAATAGGTAAAAAAATGGGTTAGGCAAGTGGAAATGGATGGGCAATGGGTAGGGTAAGATATGTAAAGGTGTGGGTAAGAGAGAGGGGATGGGTTGAGGGTGGGTTGGGTAAGGATTAGGGTAGAGGGGTTTGGGAAGAATAGGTGGTTTGGGGGTGAACACAGGGTAAGTTGGGAAAGCGTATTAATACATAGTGTTGGTTGGATGCAGGCCCGAGATGAGCTGCGGATGAGGGACCGAGGAGCCACTTATATTGCTAGAGCTGCATGGACAGTGACTTTGAGGAGTGGAGTCACATTGATGATGTCATGGCCTGATTGGGATCCACCATTATGGGCGGGTTGTGAGAGAGCAGAGTTTGATGGTCACACTCATCGAGAGATGGGATTCGTGACTAACACCTTCCACTTGCCGCGATGGGGAGATGACCATCACCCTAGAGGATATATATAGGATATTGAGGCTACCGATTAGTGGAGCCTAGTTTACTCAGTGACATCAGAGGTCACATGGTGAGGTGTATAGATGAGGTGTTTGGAGAGAGAGTGGGTGAGTTGCGCTACCACAACACCAACCTGAGTTACAGAGAGGTTTATGCTGCCCATCCTGAGGAGATGAGGTTGATAGTGTTGATGATGGAGGTGATCAGGGTGCTACGCATTACCAGATTCAGAGGGTGGGAGATTCCCATGGTCACTGATGGGTGTCCTTGGGACATGATGATTGATCATACCAGTTTTTCATGGGCACCGACTTTCTTGGTGCAGTTATATAGAGAGTTGTGGGCCTACTGGGTGATCAGGAGATATAGTCTGTGTTGCATTTTTTCCTTCTTCACTATTGGGCCTATGAGCACATTGTGTGTGTGTGACCGACAGGCCTACCCCCGGGTAGATGCATTTGAGGGGAGTCATTCGAGTTGGTTATAGGTGATGGGTGCGGAGGGGTGTACAGAGAGCCCGAGCTACATACGACGTAGCATATTATAGACAGAGACTGGAGAGCCTGTCTAGTGTGGATATAGTCTGGAGACCCTATGTGACCTATCCCTCTTACAAAGGGATGTATGCAGAGTTGGAGGGACTATAGTTACAGAGGTGGATAGAGGGACGCCGTGCCGGGGAGCATGAGATGATACCTATCGACCGAGTGAGGTGACAGTTTGGTTTAGTGCAGGATGTGCCCCCACCCTTCCCACAATATAGGAGAGAGGAGGTGGAGAGACCTTTGTCTCCACCCCATCCAACAGAGTGACAAGGGGAGGAGGAGGAGCCCGTGGACCGTCACAGATGATGCAGGGGTGACAAATGGCATCATATAGGTGGTGGGCCATACAGAGGTAGGTCAAGCAGGGACAACTGGGAGGTAGGGGTCACAGGTGTACAGCCGAGAGGCCAGAGCCATAGATATAGGTAGAGAGGTGAGAGCCTCAAGTACAGGTATAGGAGGAGGAGCCCGAGCTGTAGATATTAGTAGATGGTGTGATGAGACCACCACAGATAGTCTCGAGTGAGTAGACATAGTCTCACATGTATAGTGCCAGAGAGTGTAGGTGGCCGGTGAGCCCAAAGGAGAGAGCAGAGGACATCTATCAAAGGCATGGGGGTCAGCATCAGATGTCGGGCCATCTAGTGGTAGATTGAGAGTAGTGAGCTGCCACTCTGGGTCAGAGGGGACTATCGACATTACAGATGAGGTAGATATGTTATAGCAGATGTGAGACAATATATCACCTATTTTTGTATTTTTGGATTTTGGATGTATACCGCCTGTGAGCCAAAGAGATATTGTATTTATTTTTTTACATGATACGCCTCATGAGCCAAAGATTTTTTTTTAGATATCTATGCATGAGCCATGATGATGATTATTTATAGTATATCAGCCTGTGCCGACATTTTTGAGATGATAGCCATGATGAGATAGGCATGTTTATTGAGATACACATTTATGTGATACATGGGTGTACATTGTATTGATACACACATGTATATATGAGGAGATAGATGATATTCAGGTGATGTTGTTGTGATGTGTATGAGTTTTACTTTATTATGATATGGATGGAAAATAGATGAGCTAGGCATGATAGAGTCAAGTCATAGGCATGGATCGAGTCAGGTCAGTCGGTTTAGGCATGGATCGAGTCAGGTTGGTTTAGGCATGGATCGAGTCAGGTTGGTTTAGGCATGGATCAAGAGTGGTTTAGGCATGGATCGAGAGTTTAGGTTGAGTCAAAGTTTAGGCATGGATCGAGTCAGGTTTAGTCGGTTTAGGCATGGAGTTGAGGTTTAGGCATGGATGAGTCAGTGGTTTAGGCATGGATCGAGTTAGGTTTAGGCATGGATTGAGTAAAGTTGGTTTAGGCATGGATGAGTGAGTCAAAGTTGTTTTAGGCATGGATGTTCATTTGGTATTTTGATAACAAATGGTAATATAAATGCATGAGATAGTGTAAAATGTGGAAAATGTTGGTTATGTATGAAAATGTGAAATAATATAAGTGGTAAAAGTTATGTGGTATATGGTTTAGATGTCGAGGTTTTTTTGAATATGAACAGAAATAGGTAAAAGGTGGGGAAAATGGTTAGGGTAAAGAGTGGTCGAGCTAACCTTCCAGGGCCCCATGCCCTGGAAGTGCTGCCTACATAGTCCCAAAGTGAAAAGGGACCTCAGACCGATGTAGTTCTCCCATAAGCTAGGGAAGAAGATGAAAATGAGTTGGTAGGTTTGTGGTCATGTTGTGGGTTTGGGTTTAATAGGTGGGGGTAGATGATAGTAAAAATGTTGCAGGTGAGGGTGACTATGGTGAAAGGGGAGGATGACCCCAAAAGGTAAGCATCGAGGACTAAGTCCTGTATAAGAAGATCAAAAGGTGATGAAGAAGAGAAAAGATAAGAGGGGGCAAGAAAGCCACCCGATTGGCAAGGATCAAAACGTATAAAACACATCTATAGATAGGCTAATGAACATAAGACCCTAAAGACATTACATGATTGATAATTCTAAGAGTGATGAATAGTCACATGATCACCAAATGTCATAGGTTCAAGCAGTCCCTTGAGGTATGAAGTGAAAAGACAATGGGTAGAGAGGTGCAGGTAATTGGGTCATAAAATGGGAAGTAGAATGCCTTGGGCAATAGAGCCAAGATCACAATAGGCAAGTCCATGATGAAAAAAGCTTATTTTTTTTTTTTTTTTTTTTTTTTTTTTAGATAGACTGATCGATGGGAAGTCTATATGGGATGAATATATGTCTCCTTGAGGTCTTCGTGAAGTTGATCGATGCGGGAAGCTTTGAATTTTGATTTTTGAGAAAATAGTCTTCTTTTGGAAAAACTATGTAGAGAGTTGTGAGATTTTTATAGCTGTCCTTCGAGGGAGCAAGTCTACTTATAGTGACAATTGAAGGTGGAAGATGTCCTTTTGAGGGATTCATCTTTTATATTGGAAGTTTGACTCAAGGAGTTGATCCCTTATTTTGGAAGATGTCCTTCTGAGGGATTCATTTTTTTTTTTTGGCTTTTAAGTCATGGATGAGACTATAACGAAGCATTTGGTTCTTGTTGAGAAGGAAAGGGTGAATGACCATGGGATCTCATCTAAAAGAAGATGAAAAGTATCCATGAGAATCATGCCATGTGCAGAGCCATGGTGCACATATTTAAGATAAGGAAAAAGGGTGATGGGTAATCACATGATCCTTGTTTAATCGTTGGAGATGAGGTGTGGAAAAGGTAAATGGCGCTCAAGGGATGAGCATGAACTAGATAAATAGTGATGTAGGACTAGAGGTCAACAATAGAATGGTCAAAGATGTAATGCATTAAGGGGCTCAGGTTTGGGTTTACCCTCAAGCGAGGACAAACGATAGGCACCCGATCCATAGGTATGAGTTACGATGTATGGTCCAAGCCAATTAGGAGAAAATTTTCCCCATTTACTTTTTTTTCTACTTTGGTTACGTGTTGATTTTCTTTCAAAACAAGGTCACCAACTTGGAAGGTTCATTCATGAACACATTTTTCATAAGCACATTTGATACGTTGTTGATAAACTTGAAGGTGATCTAGAGCATTAAGATGACATTTCATCTAATAACTCTAGTTGTGCTAAGTGGTCCTGATGAAAGTCATCATCAGTAAGCATGTCATGGAGAGAAATGTGAAGTGAGGGGATCTAGACTTCAAGAGGTAGAACAACCTCAGTACCGTAGACCAGTGAAAAGGGTGTAGCCGCAAAGTGGAAGTGTGAATACTAGTGTGGTATGCCCATAGAGAAAAAGGAATGTGTGTATGCCAATCCTTCCCAGTATCATCAACCACTTTCATGAGAATTTTATTGAGGGTTTTGTTAGTGGATTTGGCTTGGCCATTGGTTTGTGGGTAATAAGGTGAGGAGAAACTAAGCTGAATGCCAAAGGCATCGCAAAGTTTTTTGCAAAGTGTTTTTTTTTTGAATTGTTTTCCATTATCAGTGATGAGGTGATGAGGGACACCAAAGTGACAAATGATGTGATGGTTAATGAACTCACATATTTTCTCAGCTTTCATGGAGATGAGTGGTATGGCTTCACCCATTTTGTGTAGTATTTAGTAGTAGTTATGATCCATTGATGGCATTGGGAAGAATGAGGATTGATTTCTCCGACAAGATCCAAACCCCATTGAGAGAAGGGCCAAAGGTCACGAGTGACCTGTAAGGCATGACTGGGTGTATGATGAAGGTTGGAATGTTGTTGACATTTCATGCAACATTTGACATAGTCACAACAATCATGGTTAAGGGTCAGCCAATAATAGCCTAGGTGAAGAATATGCTTAACAACAAAAGGCCACTAAAGTGACCTCCACATATGCCATCATGAACCTCCTTGATGGTATAAGGAATTTCAGAACTTGTGAGGCATCGTAAGAGAATACCATCAAAGCCATGCTTATAGAGGAGTCCCCCCAAGATAATGAAATGGGAGACCTTCTTAAGGAAGGTGCGTTGTCCATTATGGGTGAGATCAGGAGGTAAGATGGAGAGGGAAAGGTAGTTGAGTATTGTTTATACCAAAGGTCACTCGGGTCAGGGGTGTCGGTTTTGATTGAGTAAACATCATGAGGTAAATAAGAAGGTGAATGGAGGCATTTTACAGTGACAAATATTTTGGAATCGGTAGGGGAAGTGGGTATTTGGGAAGCTAAGTAGGCCATGGTGTCTGCAAATTTGTTGGTTGACCGTGGGATGGTTTGAAGGGTGTAATGATCAAAGGTGGTCAAAAGTATGTCTACATGATGTTTATACTTTTGAAGTATCTCATTATGACATTGGTACATACCATTGACTTGGTTTATGACCAATTGTGAATCACCAAAGATGTGGATTGATTTGACATCAAGGGCATAGGTGGTCTGGAGACCTAGTATGAGTGCTTTCGTACTGGCAAAATATTGTTGGTGCATTCAAAGTCTAGTTTGAAAGACAAAGGCATGGGTTCTCCATCCAGAGGGATGAGGATAACACCAGCTCCACCCCCACGCTGACACTTGGAACCATCAAAGAAACAATGTCATTTGGTAAGGGGTTCATCCAGGGAAAGGGTAGCAATGGATTCATCGGGAAAGTCAAAATTAGAGGGTTGGTCCCCAGCAATAGGTGCATCAGCCAGTTGGTCAGTGATAGCCTGGCCCTTAATGGACTTTTGGTGAATGAATTTGAGGTCAAGATCAGCTAAAAGCATAAGCCATCGTGTGGTGCACTGATTTTGATAAGGTTTAGCATACATGAAGTGTAAAGGGTCGGTGTTGGTCACAACATAGGTTTTGTGGTTGAGTAAGTAATGGTGGAGTTTGGTGGCAACAAAAACTAAGGCTAAAAGTTTTTCAGGGTGAGTGTATCGGGTTTCATAGTCCAAAAGGGTATGGCTTATATAATAAACCACCTGCTCCCTATGTTGTTCATCATGATGAGTGAGCATGGCTCCCAAGGAATGATCAGTAGCTGATATGTATAGGTAAAAAGGTTGATCATCTTTAGGTGGAATGAGTATGGGTGGTTGGAGAAGGTATTGTTTTAAGGCCTCAAAAAGCTTTTTGATAGTCATCATCCCATTTAAAGGAGACATCCTTCCTAAGAAGATGATGAAATGGTTGACACCGATCCGATAATTGTGAAATGAAATGGTGAATGGATTGCAATTTACCTTGCAGGCTATGGAGTTGTTTGAGGTTCGTGGGTGGAGGCATTTCAGAATGGCCTTGACTTTAGCAGGTCAACTTCTATACCACGTAAGGAAATGATAAATCCCAGGAGCTTTCCTGAGAGAACCGTGAAGATGCACTTTTAGGCTGAAGGTGGACAATATTTAATGAGGTGATCAAAGATGGTTTTGAGGACAGTGAGGTGCTCATGCGGTGCATTTAGATTTAGCCAAGAGATCATCCACGTAATCTTCCAATATGTGATGCATGATATCATGGAAGATGTAAGTCATAACACGCTGATATGTAGCACCAGTGTTTTTAAGGCCAAAAGGCATGACTCGATAGCAAAAGGTCCCCAAGGGGTAATGAATGTGGTCTTGTGCTGATCTTCTGGGGCAAGAAAATTTGGTTATAACCCGAGAAACCATCCATGAGTGAGAGCATCTCGTGACCCATGGTAAGGTCCACCAGTTGATCAATACCGGCAAGGGAAAGTCATCTTTTGGGTAGGTGAGGTTGAGGTCTCGGAAGTCCATGCAAATGTGGAGTCCCCTGTTGCTTTAGTAATAGGGACAATGTTAGAAATCCAATGAGGATAATCAATGGGTAAGATGAAGGAAATGGAAAGAAGGCACTGAAGTTCTTCTTTGATGAGAAGAGCAATGCGAGGGTGCATTTTCCTCAGCTTTTGTTTGATAGGTTTGGCATCGGGAATGGTTATGATATTGTGGACCACTATGGTGGGGTCAATACTAGGCATGTCTGCGTAAGACCAAGTGAAAGTGTGGTTATGATCTCAGAGAAAGGAAGTGATGGCTTCTTATTCAGCAACATCTAAAGATTGTCCGATCTTTAGGATGTGTGGGTCATCCTGAGTATGAATGTTGATCTCGATAGTCGATTCATTCAACATGGTTTACATCTCAGAGGGTAATGACCGATGAATATATGAGTCTTCTGCACCAAGGTAGGTGAGTATGGATTCATCATCCTGACATTGAATGATGTTAATGGTCGGTGTGTCATCATCGATCATCTCTAAGATACAAGAATGGAAGAGTGGAAGGGGCCTCGCCTTCACGTTGATAAGTCAAAGGCCCCAAGGAAATGGTGTTTATGAAAAAAAAAAAAAGTTAGGAGGGATAGATTCAGGATCCATCGACTCTGTCGGTGAGGGTGGTGATGAAGGTGGAGAAGGGCTAGGGTCCTCAATGAATTCAATGTGGGCCTGTTTGGTAGAAGGTTTGGGGAAGCCGATACCACTATGGTCATTATGTTTGTGGGTGGTACATGGAATAATGGTATGGTGACCTTGCTCATAAAAGCCAAAACCAAAACCCTTCCACGCACAATGGTGCAGGAAGGTGTGGGTGAAATGGTGATTGGTAAGTGATTGGAAGTCAGTGGAAAATGGGTGGGGTTATGATGGTGGTTTAGGTGTGTAGGTGGTAGTATCAAGTCCCCCATAGGTGAGACTAGTATGAAGATGAGGAGGACCATAAAGGAGGCATTCTCCTATATGGTGATCATAGTGAGGGTGTTGGTGAAGGCTTCCATACTCGTGTGGAGTAAGGAAGGTGTTGACACTATATAGGTGGTACTCCCCAGAGTGAGGCATTGAAAAACACCTTCCAAGGGATCTAGTGGTTGGTATGTGGGTAGCTGGTATGGATGATGTGTCGGAGGTCGATGTGGAGGTGGTGTTAATGGATTGGGAAGCTAATGGGTCAGCCATGGAGGTTATAGCAGTGGTAGGCATGGAGGAGGTATGTGTGGTGAAAGCAAAATGCTATACTGGTAGGTGTGGGTGTAGGTGTAGGTGAAGGTATTGGTTATGGAAGTAGATGGCTTGACTAGTATGAGTACATCGTTGGGTCGGTAAAGCATGTTGCATGTTTTGAAAGGTGATGGGTCAGCTGGAATGGTATAAGTGTGTCCTTCATGTTCAAACTTTACACAATGATGCAAAGTGGAAGGAACACAACCCATGACATGGATCCAGGGTCTACCAAGCAACAAGTTATATTGGAATTCCCCCTCCAAAACATAAAACAATTTGGAAAAGTGTGGGGGCCCATGTGAATGTGAAGGATGACAGTGCCTAGTGTGGAGGTGATAATCATTCATTGAATGAATGCAACATGACCGGATGTTTGTGCATGTAATTTTTAGGTATGTGCATTTGAGAAAATGCATGGGATGAAATGATGTTAATGCTAGCGCCTCCATCAATCATCACATGGCATACCCGTATGTCATCAATGTGTACAGAGATGAAGAGGGCTGGGTCCGGGTCATCATTTTGGTATGGCGCGATCTCTGTCTCTGAGAAGTTAAGGAGGCCACTTGGTGAACAAGGTGAGGTGAGGATGAAGGTGGTAATTTGGTGAGGGAGGCTACATGATGGGGTGTGATAATGGAGGCTATGGGTGTAGGGTCATTGGGTAAAACCTCGATAGATTGAAGAACCTCCATGAGGGCTTGACGATGGGATTCCGAGGTTTGGATGAGGTCATATAAGGACATTTTGAGTGGAGATTGGTGTAATTGTTTGAGCATGGTGTGATGTGTGATGCCATTAGAAATGGGGTATGTGGGGGCCATGGATAGTTATCTTAGGTATGGGTGTAGATGGTATGTTGGGTATAGGATTGGTGGTGGGTCAGCTACCTTTTCTTTACCCTTCTACACATGTGTAGTGATGTGTACCATGTTGATTTGAGGGAATTTTTCAAATGGAGAGGGTGTAGGGTAAGTGGTATAATGACATGAAGGGAAAAACCTATGGGAGGAGAAAACCCCGTGAGGTCACTGGGGCAAGCAATGACATTTGGGTGGTGGTGTGGCAAGTTCTCTGATGCGAACCATGTTAATTTCAAATTTTGTGTGTGGTTCTGGGAGCTGTGAGGGTGGAGGTTGTGGTTGTTGAGTGGGTAATGTGGGAATGGGTGTAGGTGAAGCAGGTCCTCATCAAGAAGGTCATCATCATCAAAGTTGGTTTTGGGTGGACACAATTGGATAAGGATGGTTTTCAAGGCCTTGCAGTTTCTCCACATCATGCCCTGGCACATGATGGTATGCACAAATTTTAGTATCATCAAACCCTTTGGCTTGGGTTTGAGGGGGTCGTAAGGTCGGAGTGGTGGTAATGTGATAACATAAGTCTCGAGGAGGTTGGTTAAAATTTTGGCATAAGACCCTGCTAGTGGATCACAATGGGAAGTGAATGTGGGTTTGGGTGTAGGTGTGGTTGGTTGTCGGGAATTATTTTTGGAAGAGTAGGAATAGGTCGAGCTATGGGTTTAGGTGCAATGGTGTGGTTTGAGGTATCAGTCGGGTTCATTTGGGTAGGGGTATAGTAGATGGATGGGTAGGAGGGTGTGGTTTTGTTTTGACTACCTTGTTGTGGGGTAGTGGGGTTTTGTTTTTGGGGTGCACCTTCTTGGGTAAAGGTGATGTGGGTATATGAGGTCTATGAAGGAAAAGTAGATGGAGGAAGAGGGTGAGTTACCCATGGGGATAATGGGGGTGCTATGAAGGTAGATGATGTGGGTCGTGCTTGGGGTGTGAGGGACAATGACTGAAGTGTAGTAGGTAGTGAAGCAATGGTTGAAGGTATCAGAGGTATTGGTGGTAAAGAGACTGCAAAGTGTAGGTATATCAGTCATGTTGTTGTGTGGGGTAGGTTAGAGATTTGTGAGGAAGGAATGGGTGGTTGTGTTATTGGGTTATGAATGGGTGAGGGGTGCTTGACCATGTTGGGTAGCTGAGGTCTTAAGGCAGATGGGACAACAAGTGGGTGTGATTGGTGTGGTAGGGGTATGAGGTTGATGAGTTTGTTTCTTTAGTTTGGGTGTCAGAGTAGGTGTGGTTTTAACATTGGAGGATGTAGCTAAATCCAGTTTAATAGGTGGATGAGTAAGGCTGGTGGTCGGGGTGACCCCTAAAGTGGTAATAGGTTTAGTGGAGGTAAATTGTGGGTATGGGTTTGGGTTTAGGCATAGGTCGGGTTATGGGTAAGGGTGTGGTGTGAGTGTTAATAGATATCGTGGAAGGGGTTGCAACAAGTAGTGGTTATATGTGGTTTGATGGGTGGAAATGTGCTTGGGTAGATAGTGGAGGTGTCATCGAGGGATCTCTGCATTTGTGTTGAGACAGGAGTAAGAGGTGCCCCCATAACAAAGCCTCTATCCACATACTCTAAGTGATCAGCCAAATGTGAGAATGGCATGTTTATGGGTGGAGTTGGTGAGGACCTAATGGGAATTCCCGTAAAATGCATCTTAGAGATGGGGAATCGGCCGGCTTCAGCTTCTTCCGTGGGTAAGAGAGCTGAAAGTAGGTCTGTTGGATGTCGGGTAGTGGATGGAGAATGTTCACCAAGAGGCAAAGGTATCCCCACCGGGTCTATGATGGGTGGAAGGGATGATGGGAGTTCCTCTATGAGTGAGGAATGGATAGGTGCTCCTCTATGGGTGGAGGAGGTAATGGGTGCTCCTCTGTGGGTGGAGGAGGTAATGGGTGCTCCTCTACAGGAGGAGGAGGTATGGTAGGTAAAGGTTTGCTAAGTGGAGAAGCTAGGGGTGAGATGGTCTCAATGTCAGTAGAAGACTCCTCTGTAGGAGATGAAGGGTGTTCTTCTATTGGTGAAGGAACAAGTGATGGTTGGTTCCAATGTGGAAGGAGGATTTCGGGCTAGGATTTCCTCTATGGAAGGGATGTGAGGTAATTGAGATGCAACAGGTACCTCGTTAAAGATCGTATGAACCTCACGAGTATGGGTATCGTGAGTGGATGTCTCACCTATTTGATTGGATGAAGGGGCATGATTGGGAAATGGTTTTTTAAAGATTTGTAGATTTTGGTTAGGGGTGGCATTGGGATTATCCATAGTCAACTCACCTTTCTCGAGCATTTCTTGGACAATATTCTTAAAAGTGATGCAATTTCATCACTATGACCCTTTCACTGGTGATAGTTATAGAAATCTTGTTCCTTATACCATGCGGGCATGGGGTGAGAAGGGTCAAAACCAAGTGTGTGGTTTTATGGGTGGAAGGGTGATGGCACCATCTTTGATAAGCTTTTCTAAAATAGAAGAGTAAGGTTCCCAATTGGGGTATATTTTCGCTACTCTTGTCTGAATCGAAAAGCCCTAATGGGTGATAGATTAGATGAGGGTGTGGCTTGATTAGATGGATGAGCTGGGCCGGCCTTGAGTACCACTACGTTAGTGGTACCTTTAGCCTTTGAATAATTGGTTGGTGGTTTAGAAGAAGAAGAGGTTTCATTGACTTGAATGTCTGAATTCTTATTTCGTAATTGGATTTTCTTCTCTTCGATGGCCCGAATCTCTAACTTTCGTGCCATAGTGAATGCCTCATCGAATGTTCTAAAAGTTTGGACCTGCAAGGTCGGGAGATATGTCTGGCGCAAGCTCATGTGAAGAGCTCGATGAGTTCAGTTTGTGGTAGTTGAAAGGTAAGTTGATTGATCAAGCTGCGCCAATGAGTGACAAAATCTGTGATAGATTCATCCTCATATTGATGTGTGGAATATAGATCGGTCATGGTAACTTTCTTGGCAATGTTGATAGAAAAATGATCCAAAAAGCTTGGGCTACCTGATTGAATGAAAATATGGAGTGTTTGGGTAACCCACTATACCAATCTAATGCAGGTCCAAGTGAGGGACATGGGAAAAGTTCTCAAAAGTAAGGCATCATCATGAGCAATCAAATAACATCCATGTTTAAATGAGCACAAATGTTGTTGTGGGTCTTCCTTACTATTGAAGTGGTTGAATTTAGGCATTTCCCAATGCACAGGGTATGAACGGATGGGAATGGATGGGTGAATAGGCTCATTGCAAATCTCATCATAAGTAAGAGAGTGTTATGGGAGCCGAAACCGATGCCTCCAGTGTTTGCATCTTATCCATCATCAATCTAATTAGGTCATGGTGGGTTGTGATGATTGGATGCCTCCTATAGCATGAGGAGGTTGGTTTTGGGTGTATAATGGGTGTGGCATTCCAGTGTATGGGGCTGCCATGTAAGGTGGTGGAGAAGAAGGCAATGAAATAGGGGGTACATACCCGGAATGAACAATAGATGAAACAGGTGGTTGTTGGTAGTATGTATATGGGGGAGGAAGGGTCATGGTAACCCTAGTGGCAATAGGGGCTAATGATTGTGGAATGGAAAGAACTACATTCTGAAATGGGGTAGGGGTCACCAAACATTGGAGGTGGGAACGTAGCTATAGGTATGTGTGAGACATGAGGGATGGATGAGGTTGTGTTTGGGGTAATCATCGAGGGTATGGTGGATGTAATGGGTGCTACAGAGGTAATGATGTGCAAAGTCATCATGGGGGTATAGGACCTAACTACGAAAAATGACTGGGGGTAAAGTGGAGTGGGTAAAGCACGGAGCTAGATGGGGCTGATGTGGAAGTGGGTGTGAGAGTCGGGGATAGATATGGGCATGTCGTATATCAACTGACCCGAGGCATCTCGAGTGGATGAATGGGAGAGGTAAAACTGCAAGGCAAGCAAGGTTCTGGTCAAGGAGTCGTGCAAACTCCTCATCTCCGAGTAGTGATATTGGTAGGCTGGATGGGATCCATGGCTGGTGATAAAATAGAAGGTGGTGAAGGACTAGGGGGAGTGGTTGGTGATTGGCATGGAACACGAGGGTGTTTGCTTGTCTTCGGGTCAGTACCATGTGAACCAAGATCGATCAGGGGGCTTCTCTTAAATAATATAGAGACAACAGAACAAGTGAATGGTGAAAAAAAATGGATGAAGTAACAAATGGTGGGTGGAATGTGAAAAAGATAACCGATGCCAAGTTAGGGAAAACCGACGTCGGTCAGGGGGGTAACCGCTGCCGGTTCATCTGTGGAAAATGGACAGTGAGTAAACAGTGAGGTAGAAGGAAAAATCTGACAAGTATGCCAAATCTGGGGATGTGTAAAATGTCAATGGAAAAAGTGACAGTGATAGAGACTGTGGAAAGTGGAAGAAAGTGAAGTGAAAATGTCCTTTTGAATAGGTTAGCAAAAGGACCTGGAACCGATGTCGGTTGAGTTTAACCGATGGATGGTCGAGGTAACCGATGATGGTTACTGTGAGATTGAAATAGTGATGAGAAAAAGTGGTTGTGAATTAGAATTTGATGTGGAATCAAACCCAAAATTCTGGGAATGATGGTGATATGGCCCAGGCACACTCAGTGAAGTCGAATACACCGACTATGATGGGAGTGTGCAAGGAAAGACAAAAATAATGATCGAAAGCTCTCACCTCAAAACACAAATCAAACAAAACACTAAGAAAGAACATTCCTAGAGTGCCTATTCTATTATGTTTGTTTAGCTTATGCTATTTAGGGACTGACACATGAATTGTGAAATAGATTTTTTTGGTGAGGATGGCTTCCTACAAAGAAGGAGATCTAAAGGGTGAGGTTTCAGGTTTGTTATGGGGGGGGGGCTACGCTCTGAAGTATGACTCGACAGAGCAGCGAGATGGGTGCCCACTGTGTCGTGATCGTGTGATCACCTACAACTTCTTCTAGGTAAGATGTTGTTTAAGAATGTATGTATTTGAATTTTTGTGTGGTTTGGTAAGACTCAGAGAAAGAGAAAAGGATAGAAGTGCTTTTCTATGATTCATTTGTCAACCATCACCGGTAATGACTTCCAACGATATAGGTTGCCCTCAATTAATGTGAGCTAATGTAGAAAATCAGAATGAAATGCAATGATTTTAAAACCCAAATCAAAAATGTGAAATTGGATGACACAATAAGATGAATAGGAAGAGGGATGCTCTTTCACTAAAATGTAGAAAACATGAAGAAATGATTCTTTTAAATACACCAAAAGAAAAGTTTCCTTTAGAGAAAATAGAAAGAAGGAGTGGATTACCAGGGAAGAAAATTAGTGTGTACGCTTTTAGAAGGGAAACAAACACACAATTTTTTCCTAGGAATGAATGAAATGCAAGGAACCCTGATGGGTCCCACCGGGCGTGCCAAAATGTTTCACCTTTTTCTTAGATTGTTTCTTTGAATTGTTGATGAAACAGATAGGGTAACGGGCATAGGAGGAATACCTATTCAAATGTCGGTTGATGGGTTGTTGCATGCATGTATGACTTCGAATCCACAACTGATGTGAGAGCTTCCTTTTGGCTAGGAGGAACTACCTGTAATGAAAGCAAGACCACCAGAAAGAATTAAACAATATGGGCAGTGAACTACCTAGCGTAAGCTAGATCCGAGAAGTATGATACTTCCTAGATGGCTATCAGTCCACTATTTTAAACAAATTAATGCTAAAAACAAGGTAAATCCTATTGTTATTTTAAAATGATTTAGGTATCTCACTTAAAACACAATAAGAAATAGATCTAATCTAACAAGCTAAGCTAGAATAGAATCCACAAGTCAAATGGTTGGTTTCTGGGTTTTGCAGGTCGATAAAGGTCTCGGGTAGGTCACAGTGAGTGAGGGTGAGGTAAAATTAGGTGGATAGGTCTCTGTTTAAGGGTATGTGGAAAAAACAGAGACCGACGTTGTCGGTCGGGGTGACCGACCGTGGTTAGGTATAACCGCGGCGCTTAGCATCGTGAGATCTGGGAATGTCACATAATGGGGTTTTGGTCCTCTTTGTGATTACACAAAGGATTTTGGTTGGTCGGGATGAGGTAATGGGTGACTGGAGTAGGTTTTGTGCAAGGTTTTGATGGGTCTATGGAGGTGAAAAGTGTTGGAGATGGTCAATAAGGAGCAAGATAAACAATGGATGATAAAATAATGATGAAATGAAATAACCAGAAAGTATGATGTTATACTTACTTGGATTTCATTTCTGAAAGTCTGTGTGTGAAGGATGGAGGTGTTGATGATGGGTTTGAAGGCTGCAAGTGATCACCAACTAAAAAAAAGCTTTTGCATGGGCTGCATGCACACTCCTCTTTGCTTAGATAGATTAGAATGTGGTAGGGATGGCTGTGCAGGAGAAGATGCTCAATCTCCTTCCTCGATGTGAGTTCTCGCTGGAATTTCTCTCTCAAGATGTGTTATCTGTTTTGAGATCTCATTCTTTGCTCATCACTTTCTTCTTCCTTCCCAATGTTTTCCAACCTTGAGAATAAGTTATTTTGTTTTAAAAGGGGGGTTAAAAGGGGTAACCGACGATGGTGGTTAGGGGCTTAACCGGTGATGGTTAGGGGTAACCGACGTCGATCAAGGTGGGATTTTCTAGGTTTACTAAACTTAGGGAGATCCTCCTGATTTCCTGGATCTTGTGTGGTTTCTCCCATGGATTAGACTCGGGAGCTTCTTGTGAGCATGCGGGAATGTGGTTAGAGGGAATGTAGGCATTGATTTTTAGGGTTTGGGTAAGTCTTAGTTAGTTATGGTAACTTGCTAAGAATAGGTCTTAGGTTGAGTTAGCTTGGTGAGGTGTCTAAGTGAACTGTATGTGTGGATATTATCTAAATTAAGATATTTAAATAATAAATATGGTGAGGATAATGAATTAATTTAATTAAATTAATACTAGTGAGGTGAAGGGGGCCATGGCTAGGTGAATGTGATGAAGGGTGCTTAATGGTCCATAATATCGTAACCATTCCCGATGCCAAACCCATGAAACAAAAGCTGAGGAAAATGCACCCTCGGATTACCCTTCTCGTCAAAGAAGAAATTTAGCGCCTTCTTTCCATTTCCTTCATATTACCCATTGATTATCCTCGTTGGATTTATAACATTTTCCCTGTCACTAAGGTGACGGGGAGGACTTTGTATTTGCACAGATTTTGTGACCTCAACCTAGCCTACCCAAAAGATGACTTCCCCTTACCTAGTATTGACCAACTAGTCGACCTTACCACTTATCACGAGTTGCTATCACTCATGGATGGATTCTCATGTTATAACCAAATATTGCTTGCCCCATAGGATCAACATAAAACCACAATCATCACCCCTTGGGGGACCTTCTGCTATCGCATCATGCCTTTGGTCTTAAAAATGCTAGTGCCACATATCAATGGGCTATGAATTACATCTTCCATGATATCATGCATCATATATTGGAAGATTATGTGGATGATCTCTTGGCCAAATCTAAATGTCACTCGAACATCTTTCCATCCTCAAAACTATTTTTGACCATCTCATTAAATATTGCATTTGCCTTGACCCTAACAAGTGCGTTTTCACAGTCCTCTCAAGAAAACTCCTGGGATTTATCATTTCCCTATGTGGTATAGAATTTTACCCTTCTAAAGTCAAGGCCATTCTCAAAATTCCTCCACATACTAACCTTAGACAACTTCGTAGCTTGAAAGGTAAGCTGCAGTCTATTCACTGTTTCATTTCACAATTATCTAATCAGTGCTAACCATTTCATCATCTTCTCAAGAAGGATGTTTCCTTTAAATGGGATGATGACTGCCACAAAGCTTTTGAGGCCCTAAAAAAATACCTCCTCCAACCACCCGTACTCATTCCACCTAAAGACGATCAACCTTTCTACTTATACATCTTAGCTACCGATCACTCACTCCCAGGAGCCATGTTCACACATCACGATGGAAAACACAGGGAGCGGGAGGTTTATTACATAATCCGTACTCTTTTGGATTATGAAACCCAATACACCCATCCTAAAAAAATTTGCTTAGCCTTAGTTTTCGTTGCCACCAAACTCCGCCATTACCTACTCAACCACAAAACCTATGTTATGACCAACACCGACCCCTTACACTTCATGTATGCCAAACCTTACCAAAATCAGCATGCCACACGCTGGCTTATGCTTTTAGCTGACCTTGACCTCGAATTCATTCATCAAAATTCCATCAAGGGCCAAGCCATTTCTAACCAATTGGCCGACACACCTATTTCCGGGATTAACCCTCTAATTTTCACTTTACTGAGACGAGTCAATTGTTATCCTTTCCTAGGCGAACCCCTACCAAATGACACTCTTCTTGGATGGTTCAAAGTGTCGGCGTGGGGTGGGGCCGGTATTATCCTCATTCCACTTTATGGTGATCCCATGCCTTTTTATTTCTAACTCGATTTTGAATGTACAAACAAAATCACCGAATCTCGAAGCACTCGTATTAGGTCTCTAAGCTGCCTATGCTCGAGATGTCAAATCAATCAATATCTTTGGTGTTTCTCAAGTGGTCATAAACCAAGTCAATGGTATATACCAATGTTTTAATGAGATAGTTCAAAAGTATAAACATCATGTAGATCTTTGTTGACCACCTTTGATCGCTACGCCCTTCAAACCATCCCACATTCAACCAAAAAATTTCCGATACCATGGCCTGCTTAGCTTCCCAAATACCCGCTTCGCCCACCAATTCTAAAATCTTTGTCACCATACAATGACTCCAATCACCTTCTTATCTACCTCATGATGTTTACTCCATCGAAATGTCACCCCTAGCCTGAGTGACCTTTGGTACAAACAATACTCTGACTATCTTTCTCTCTCCATCTTACCTTCCGACCTCACTCGTAATGGACAACGTGCCTTCCTTACAAAGGTCTCTCGTTACATCATCCTAGGGGGGACTCCTCTATAAGTGCAACTTTGATGGTATTCTCTTACGATGCCTCACAAGTTCTAAAATTCCTTATACCATTAAGGAGGTTCATGATGCAATATGTGGAGGTCACTTGGTGGCCTTGTTGTTGCTTAAAAATATTCTTCACACTGGGCTATTCTTGGCCGACCCTTAACCATGATTGTTGTGACTATGTCAAGCATTGTGTAAAATTCCAAATACATGCCAAAATTCATCACATACCCAGTTACGCCTTACAGGTCACCCGTGACCTTTGGCCATTCTCTCAATGGGGTTTGGATCTTGTCGGAGAAATCAATCCCCATTCTTCCTAGTGCCATCAATGGATCATCACTGCTACCAAATACTATACAAAATGGGTTGAAGTCATACCACTCATCTCCATGAAAGCTAAGAAAATATGTGATTTCATCAATCATCATATCATTTTTGCTTTGGTGTTCCTCATCGCCTCATCACTAATAATGGAAAACAATTCAAAAACAAAACATTACAAAAACTTTGTGATGCCTTCAGTATTCAGCTCAATTTCTCATCACCTTATTACCCATAAACCAATGGCCAAGCTGAATCCACTAACAAAACATTAAACAAAATCCTCATGAAAGTGGTTAACGATAGTGGGAACGACTAGAATACGCACATTCCTTTTGCCCTATGGACATATCGCACTAGTATTTGCACTTCTACTGCCGCAACACCATTTTCTCTGGTCTATGGTACCGAGGCTGTTCTGCCTCTCAAAGTCCAAATTCCCTCACTCCGCATTTCTCTCCATGACATGCTCAATGATGATGACTTTCATCGGACTGCATTTAGCAAAGCTAGAGGTTTTACCAAAAATGTATCAAACGTGCCTACGAAAAACGTGTCCATGAATGAACCTTCCAAGTTGGTGACCTTGTCCTGAAAGAAAATCAACATGTAACCAAACTAGAAAAAATTAAATGGGGAAAATTTTATCCTAATTGGCTTGGACCATATATCTTGACTCATACTTATGGATCAGGTGCTTATCGTTTATCTTCACTCGATGGTAAACCCGAACCGAACCCCTTAATGCCTTGCATCTTCGACCATTCTATTGTTGAGTTTTAGTCCTACCTCACCTTTTTCTTTTTCCATGCTCTTGAGCACTATCCACTTCATACACCTCACCAATGATTAAATAAGAATCATGTGAGTACTCGTCACATATTATCTTCTCTTAAATATGTGTACCACGGTGCTGCACATAGCATGATTCTCATGGATACTTTTTGTCTACCTTTAGATGAGATCCCATGGTCATTTCCACCCTAATTTTTAAACAAGATTCCTCTTCTTCACCTTAGTCTTGTCCATGACTTCAAAGCCCCACATGGGACCCAACTCCTTAAGTCAAACTTCTAACAAAAAGATGACTCCCTCAAAAGGACATCTTCCTCTCCGCAATCGCTGTTGTAAATAGACTGCTCCCTCGAAGGACAGCTATGTAAAGTGTTTCAAAAACAAAAAAGCGAGAGAATTTGAAGCTTCCTGCATCGATCAGCTTCACGAAGACCTCAAGGAGTTAAATTCATCATCCCATATAGACTTCTTGCATTGATCAGTCTATCTCTAATACAAGTCAAAACAAAGAACTTTTTAGTCATGGAATTGCCCATTGTGACCTCGGATCTCTTGCCCAAAGAGCATGCCACCTCATACCATATAAAAAATTAACCACCTTTCACCTTTCTCACCATTCCCACTCCCATTTTCTACCACCTCAAGGGACCTCTTGGAAACCAAGACATTTGGTGATCATGTGACTACTTTTCACCTTAGAACAATCGATCATGCAATGTCTTTAGGGTCTTATGTTCATCACCTCCTCCAAGGTATGATCTACTCAGTATGATCCTAACCAATCAGGTGGCTTTATTGCCCCCTCTTATCTTTTGACCATCTTTATTTACGTTTTGATTACCTTATACAGGATTTGGTCCTCAACACTTACCTTTGGGGTATTCTTCTTCTTTTTCACAATCGACATCACCTATATCACTTTACCTCTAACCCACCCACACCTAATAGACCTCAACCCACAACATGCCTAAAACCTACTAACTCATTCTCATACCTCATCATATTCTTCCCTAGCTCATGGGAGAACTACATCGGCCTAAGGTCCCTTTTCATTGGGACTATGTAGGTAGCACTCCGAGGGCATGGGGCCCTTGGAGGTTAGCTCAGCCACTCTCTACCCTAACCAATCCATCTTTCATCTTCCTAAAATACATTCTACCCCACTTAGTTTCCTCTTTATATCAACAATTGAAAATCAAACCAAACAGACAACAAGTTGCTTAACATTTTTATCATCATCACAACATACATTTATTATGACTACTATTTCTCTACCATCATCATACATATATTATAAAGCATCTTAACAATAGCCCATATTATCATTCATTATACAAATTAATGAATCACAACCCCAACCACTTTAAAAATCAATCATGCCTAAACAAACCTGACTCAACCATGCCTAAACAAACCTGACTCCACCATGCCTAAACAAACCTGACTCGATCCATGCCTATGACCTAACTCAACCATGCCTAAAACATGACCTGACTCAATCCATGCCTATGACCTGACTCAATCCATGCCTAAACCAAACCTGACTTCATCATGCCTAACTCACCTAATTTCCGTCCATATCAAAACAACAAATCAAAAGTCTCATCCAAACATCAACAAATCAAAAATCTCATGTATCTCATCATATAAATAAATGTGTATCTCAATACAACATACATGGCTATCCCATCATGTCCATCATCTCAAAATCATCGGCACGTAGGCCGATACTCAATACAAAATGTCATCGGCACGTAGGCCGGTCTCATATACAATAAAATAATGAACCAATACAAAAATCTCTTTGGCATGCGTAGGCGGTATATGCTCAAAATATACAACAAAAACTCTCGTACATCCTCACTATCTTTGCACGCAGGCTAATATATATCAAAAATGACTATAATACATCAAAATCAAAAGCCACATATCAGGCATCTCGATGGATATCCTCCATCTCTGTATCACCTGTACCCTCTGCCTCCTCTACCCCTGTTTGGTGACCTACTAGCATCTCCCCACCCATCATAGGTGGTGGCTGAGTCCTGTTGTTGCCTCACCTAGAGAGTTTCTCTCCATGCACCGTGTAGCTTGTCTCCGATATGGCCTCGAGCTCGATGGCCCCTTGTGCTCTCCACACTGTGAGTGTGGGATCTAGTCCTCTCACTCGATGCCTGTTGTGCTCGGTACTCTCCATAGGATAGAAATTATATCCCGACCGCCATCAGCTGGTCCTGGTAGTATCTAGCCTCACCTAGGGCATCCTGTAACCTAGAAATAGGCATGGTCTGTGGTGGCCCCATAGGCCTCGGCCCTATACTTATCCTGTGGGACCGTGTCCCGCTCCTGCCTGTGAAGTAGGACCCTGTCCCGGTGCCTGTGGTGGTGCCCTTGTCCTTGTGCCTATATATGGGCCTTTAAGGCCCCAATCTATCCTGTGTTGTGGCCAACTGGCCCTGCAAACCTGCCACATGTGCTTGTAAGGCCGCCACCTGACCATCATCCTCCCTTCGTCTCCATCCCCACCATTGGCCATCTGGGTCTCAGACTGGACACACTGTATATGTAGCTCTTATACCTCTACCTCTCGAGCTCACCAGCTAAATGCTCCTGTAGCATACCTAATCTAGGTAATCAAAGTAGCCACCTACCCCTGTAGGGTGTCTCTTTACACCGTGATGGTGGCTAGATCCGATTCCCGGTCTGGGTGGTATGGCTCGTAAATGGGCCACCCACCCATTATCTATACATATTCTGTGACCCCGACATCATCAATCCGGTCCACTACCTGCTCCTCCTACCCTATGGGAACTGTAGGTTGTGGTAGAGGTAAGGGCCTCTCCACGCATCATCTCTCTGGTACTATGGGAAGGGCAGAGGTACGTCCTGTAATAGCCCGAACTACCACTTGACTCTGTTTATCAAGATCATCTCATGCTCCCTGGCACAGTGACCTTGTATCGATCTCAATAGTTGGAGCTCATCTAGCTCCTCATCCATATGCCTATATGAGGGTAATCCCACATACGGCCTCCATATAATGTCCACTCCAGAAAACCCCTCTAATAACCGCCGAGAAATAGGCCACATCATGTGTGGGCCTGTCTGATCTCCGCTCTCCAATAGCTAGCACCCATCACCTGTACCCCACCCACACAACTCTCGGTGGAAATGCATCTGCTGGGGCATCCCTACTAGCCGCACACAAACTATGTGCTCATAAGCCCAACAGTGTAGTAAAAGGTATAACACAGGTTGAACCTACACAGACACCCATATGCCCATAACTCTTTGTACAGCTGCACCAGGAATGTTGATGCCCAGGAAAATTAGATATCATCTATCATCATGTCATGGAGTACCCCCATCAACGATCAGGGAAAACATCCACCCTCTACATCTGGCAGTGCAAAGCAACACACTACCTCCATCAAAAGAACCACTAGCCTCATCTCCTCCGGATGGGCTAGGTACATCTCTCCATAGTGAATGCTAGCACTATGGAATGTAAGCTTTTCCATACACTCTCCAAACACCATTAGCATCATCTCCTCTGAGGCCTCGAAGGAGATAGAGTAGACTTGCGTACCCAATATGGGTAGTCGTAGAATCCTGAACACGTCCTCTAGGGTGACAATGATCTCACCCGTCGAGCAAGTGGAATGTGTTGGTTGCAGAATCCCATCTATGATGAGTGTGACCATCAAACTAGGCTTCCGAATTACATGCCAATAGCGTCAGACTCCACTCAAGCCCACCGTATCCACATGTTACAGATCCTCGGGGTCACTTTGTGCACACACACACACGAGCAAGGATGGAACCTTATCCCGCATATGTAGCTAATCTCTCCCTACATCCAATACAAAAACACATTAATCTACATTTTTATACCCATACTTTCCCCCTATCATTTCCCAACACCCTATTTTACCCCTACCCATCTTGATCCCCCAACTTATGGCACTTTTGACCCCTTTCTCTCCACATCCTAACCGGTGTCGGTTATCTCTAACCGACCCCGGTCACCCCTTAACCGGCATCGGTCACCTATTTAGTGACCGATACGGTTCAACCCTATTGGCCGACTGCAGACTTGACAATGCAATGCCGGTCACTATTGCAGAAAAACCCGCGACCCCCAAACCCCCTTTTTCTCAAAACTACCCACCTTGACCCTTTTCCCCCTAATAAACACCTACACACCTCCCTCATCCTCCCTTCCTCTCCCATTTATTTCTCTCCCCATTCCTATTTTACCCACTTTCCCTCTCATTTCCAAATTTAATTTTTTCACCCACCCAAAAACAAAAACTACAACAACAATTTGTAAATCACCTAATCTATCTAACCAAATACAACTAGAGTTGGATGCTTACCTCATCATGTTGCCATCATCTCGGTGGCACGTCTCTTTGCACATGTGGCCCACCTGATCCCTCTCGGCCTCTACCATCACCAACTCGCTACCCTAACGCTCCACCCAATCAAATCACGCCCACCGATCCTATGGACCCGCCTCTCAATAACCAATCACCTACTACTTGGAGCGCCAACTCAACACTCTATTCCATCTGGGCAACTTTTCTCTCTTTTCTCTCTCTTTTGTCATTTTCTCACTTCGCTAAATGACAAATGAATAAAAAAAACATGGATTTTTTTGTTTTTATAATAAACCCGACCTAACCGACACCGGTTTTACCTTCACCGGCATTGGTCGCATGCCCTACCTTACCGTGGTCGGTTTCACTCTACCGACATCGGTTACCCTTAATCGGCATCGATCACCCTATCTAGCACAAAACCCAACATTTTACCCTATTACCCTGCCTATCCCTCCTTTTTTTCCACACCTACCCTTTACCATGACCATTTACTCCACCTTTACCATGACCTTATCACCTTCCGACCTTATCATTTACTACTACCTTTGTCCTCCTTTGGGGTCTCTTTATTTTACCCCTCCCTCAACCTTACCCATGCCGTGAACTAGGTTTTTTTGTTTGGCCCTAGACCATCGCTAGTGACCTTTGACCTCATGTGTTTGCTATACCTTTGCTATTACCTGTGTTTTTGACCTAATGACCATACCTAGCCTATTGCCATGACCATTTATTCTGACCCTACCTTTGGTGTAGCAGAACATACCTAAACGTTCCTGCACCTAACCTATGTTGTGTTTCCTGACCATATCCTATACCTTGGATACCGTAATCATTTTGACCTTGTTTGGATAAACCTATCGACCTTAGACAATGTAGAGTTTGACTGCTCTTCAACCCGGTAGTATGCTTTGCAGTTTATGCATATGCGTGCGTTTGACTGTTACTACCTTTGACCCTGACCCATTACCTAGATTTCCCGAGTAGATCTTTAACCCTTTTTCCCCGTTCCCCACCTTCCCCTTTCTCACATTTACCTTTTATCAAACCACTCACCAATTCTACCTCCCCGCCTTCTATTCTTGGTTTGAGGGGATCACCTTCACCCACACATGGGCAACCACATCTTATTTTTGTTAGCATCACTTACAATACAAGCTACGCAACAAAAAGTGAAAAATGTAGAAACTAAAATTAGGTCACACTCCCCTTTGGTCCCTCGAAAAATAAACACCCTTTATCACATTAACCTAGCCATGGCCCCCTTCACCCCACTAATATTAATTTAATTAATTTAATTTAATTAATTCATTATCCTCACCATATTTATTATTTAAATATCTTAATTAGGGATAATGTCCACATACATCTCACCTAGACACCTCATCAAGCCAACTCACCCTAAGACCTATTCTTAGTAAGTTGCCATAACTAACTAAGACTTACCCAAACCTAAAAATCAATGCCTAAATTCCCTCTAACCACATTCTTGCATGCTTACAAGAAGCTTCTAGTCTAATCCATGGGTGAATGACATGAGATCCCTAGAAAATCAAGGGGATCTGCCTAGTTTAGTAAACCTAGGAAATCCTACCTTGACCGACGCCGGTTATGCCTAACATCATCGGTTAAGCTGGAACTACCATTGGTCACCTTTTAATCCCCAAAACAACCTTATTTTGGAGGTTGGAAAACATTGGCACATTCTTGAGAGATATCGCATCTTCTGAGAATGAATTTCAGTGAGAACACGCATGCAAGGAAGGAGATCAAGCATTTTCTCTTGCATAACCATCTAGTACTCACCCCAGCAAGGATTTGCTCCAACCAAGCAAAAGGAATGCACATGTAGCCCATGCAAGAAGATTTCCTATGATTGGTGATCCTCTGTAGCCTTCAACCTCTTACCAAGCACCTTCATTCCTCACTCGCAGGCATCCAAAACCAAGTTCCAAGTAAGTAGAACATTGTACTCCTTTGGTTCATTGGTTTCATCATTATATTGTCATCCTTTGTTTCCTTAGCCACCCATTGACCTCCATTCATACTCACCCCTCCACATACCCATTAAAACTTCACCAAATCCCACCCAATCCACCTAATACCTCATTCCGGCCAATCAAGTCCTTTGTGTAATCACAAGGGAGACCCAAAACTCATTTTGTGGCATTCCTAGTTTTCCACAAGAATCGCACACCTATACACCCAACCACCGTCGGTCACCCTTAATTAGCATCAGTCTCGTATTCACCAATACAACCTGAATAGTGACCTATCCACCTATTCCCACATTACCTTTGTTCATCTGTGATCTTCCTGAGACCTCTGTCAGACCTGCAGAGACCCAGAACCAGTTACTTGACCTTCGGATCTTATTTTAACTTAGCTGTTAGATTAGATATTTCTTATTGTATTTTGGATGAGATACCCAAATCATTTTAATTACAATAGGGTTTACTTTATTATCCACATTAAATTGTTTTAAATAGTGGATTGACAGCCATCTAGGAAGTATCACACTTCCTGGATCTAGCACGTGCTAGGCAACTCATTGCACATATTGTTTAACTCTTTTTGGTGGTCTTGCTTTTCATTACAGGTAGTTCATCCTAGCCAAAAGGAAGCTCTCACAATCAGTTGTGGATTCAGAAGTCATACGCGTGCAACAACCCAACAACCAACATTTAATAGGTATTCCTCCTATGCTCATTACCCTATCTATTTCATCAATATTTCAAAGAAACATCTAAGAATCGGGTGGTGGGCCATCGGGGGAAATTTTTGTTCTTTTCCCTTTGTTATCTCAAAGAGGGTAAAAGTTGCAAAATGACCTGCAACTCCGCCTAAAGGAAAAAGTCAACATTTGGGCCCGAATCAAGGCCAAAGCGGGAATCGAGAGGAATAGGTAAAAATTTCTTTTTGTTAAAAATCACAAGGATAAAGATGGAAGCGCATTTCCCAACCAACTAGAAGGAGCTACATGTCCAAGCAGAGCTTTGGGGCTGCGGGAGTTTTTTTATTTTTGTGTTTTTTTGCGTAAAAGGGAAAAAAGATAAATTATGGACCCAAAAGCCTGATTTTTGTTCTAATCCGACTGCCACATGTCCCATTCTAGAAGGGGGACCCATTCTTCAAATTTATTCCCGCCCATTTGCACGGACTCGATATGAACTTTGAAGGGGCATATATTTCGACTCGGGACTCGAAATATTGCGAGTCCGACACCATTGGAAAGATCTCAGCTTCGTCCACACCATGGAGATCTAAAACTTCAATTTTGAGGACGTTAGATGAAGGAAAATGGAAAAACATCTTGAGCTTTCAATGTAGGATCTTCTTGCCTCAACAACTAGATAAGATTTGATTTTGTGTCCAATGTTTCCTCTTTCTTAAAGGCACCGAACCAAGGATCGATGCAATAAAGATAGATTTGGGGACAAATTTTATTAGAAGCATTAATGGAAGTGGTTGAACTTTAACCTAATTTTCTCACTTCTCTCTCTCTTTCTTCTTTCGAGATAAAATCTATAATATCTTTGGGGCATGATTCATTGTAAAGGTTTGGACATTATTTGTTTTATAGGCTCCCTTCTCCTTTTAGTAAAGGGATTTGTGGGGTTCAGGCCTTCCATCGAGATTGCAATATGTTTCTACCTTTTGGCTACCTTGTAATGGACTGTATCAATCTACAGAGCAATAAAACACATCTGTGATCAATTTTAGATCCTTTCCTATCTCTTTTGCTTTCATTTGGTCTTCCATTACAGATCTAGCTATTTGTGTTTGTTTATTGTATGCATTTTTGTCGGTTTGTGTCTATTGGAAAAATAAGTGTCCATCATTCCTTTGGTGCATCACCTGGTAGTCTAGTTATTTCTCTGTTCTTATACTCTTTTCCCTTGTCTCCTTGGTAAGTTTTAGATTAGGTATAGAGATAGATCCTCTACAAATCCTCATGTATGCACCTAAATAGAGGAATAAGGAACCAACCTTTAATCTGGAGATCTTTCCCACTTTTACAAGGTCCCATACCTTGGCAAAGTTCAATGTTATGCAATCACACTAGATGAGTCTGCCTTAGAAAAGCATACTTGTAGAACTCATTTGGGGGTGCTTTGATTTTGCACCAACAGATTTTGGCATTCTGGTGGGACCAATAATAATGGGACTTATTTGAGTACTTCATCAAACTATTACCGTCGTGGCGGTGGCCACGCCGAGTCCACAAACAAGAATCGCTAAAGATCGTGAGAAGAACTCTTGACGAGAATCGGAGGACTGGAACACAAAGCTCAAAACAGCCCTATGGGCTGATGGAATAACACCCAAGAGATCTATAGGAAACTATCATTTCAAGCTTGTCTATGGTAAAGAGGTAGTGTTGCCTATATCACTTGAGTTTCAAAGCATTGGAGCTCATGAAGCAACTAGAGATGTCCGAATTTGAACCAATGGAGACCATGTATACAGAGTTGATAGAATTAGAAGAAACTAGAGAGCAAGCTCTCTAAGTAATAGAGAAGAATCGGGCTTCAATCAAGAAATGCTTTGACAAGAAGGAAAAAGTAAGGACCTTCCAAGAAGGACACCTAGTTCGAAATGGGATGCGAGATCGAGAAAAACTAGGAAGGCATACCAAGTTTGATGCCACCTAGAGTGGCCCTTATATGATCACAAGGTAAAAAAGTAGCAATGCTTTCCAATTTTCCACATTGGAGGGTGAAGAGTTATAGATTCCAAGAACAGGATCTATCTTAAGTCATCGCTACTAAAAGGGGAATTCTCACCTGTACATATTAGTTTAGTTTTCTATTTCCTCTAAGGGCTTCGCACATTATCTTGTTGTATTGTAGATTAATTTTCTCCTAAGTGCTTTGCATGCTCTACATGTTCCATTTGGAGTATGTATGATTTAAAATTTTGTATATAGTTGCGGTGTTGTTTTGTGGCTCTTATGCGAGTCTAGTCTTAGAGTCGATGAAACCCCGATTTAAAACAATTTTCTACTCTCGAAACCTTCATTTCAATATTTCTTATGAAAACCGAGAGAACAAGTAGGTGAACTCTCGAATCGAGGCAGAGCTAGTATCGAGACCATCTTTCTTGACTCCATGCCCAATGGATATGACAAGGCAATGGTTCATTCATTTAGAAAGCAGATACCCCAAGTGAGTCACCAAATTGTTATCCATATTTCACCCCATGCCAAATATTGGATCAACCACGACCCCATATAATAGGAACTTGATAAAACTCATATAGACCTTGCAAATTGGTTAAAGAAGGACTCAACCATGGAGTGGTGGAGGCCAAGAGAGACTAAAAGACCCTATATAAAAGAAACGACTCTGTCGGGCTGTTTCCACATCTTAAATCCATTCTCCAAGTTATAGATGGAGTCGGGTATGAGATAGCATGGTCGACAAGAAGGGGAAATTCTGCAAGGGAACCAAAGACAACAAGGGAAGAACGGTGAAGTTTTAAGGTCCTCGGGCTTGAAACAGTTGAGAAAAGGGTCCAAAATGACTAAGTATAGAGGAGGTAGCAGAAGGAGCCATGTGTCTTAATGACACTTCTCCAAAGGTGAATCCAAAAGGGGAACCCAAACTTGCACAGTTTCCACACATCCGTAACCTCAAGGAATGCGGGGTGTTGAAAAGTCTCTAAATTGAAGAAAACATGCAGTGTCAACTTGGCACAAATTTGGAAAGGAATCCCAAGGTAGAGACTCAAACTTGCTCCATCCCTCCACGTAGAAAATGGTCAAACAGAGTCAAAAGGTGGGCTTTGAAATCAGCTAAGTATAGATGTATCAGTGGAGGATGCCAAGTGTCAATGTGGCACATTTCTAAAAGTTTTCCCCATGGCAGAGACCCAAATGAGCATGATCTTGCCACGTAGCCCAAAGTCTAAAAGGTAAGAGGGACCGTTGAAAAGTGCACAGATCAGCGGAGGCCGACAAGTGTCAACTAAAGGTGCTCCTCCAAAGGAAAACTTTGGGTCGGGTTTTCAAGAAAGCACGGTGCCTCCACGTGTTATTTCGACAGGGACAGAGTTAGTTGAATAGTCAATGCATAGGCCAGGTTGGCGGAGGCTGCCAAGTGTCTTAATGGCACTAATTCAAGGGTTAAATAGAGAAAAGTTTTCCAAACGAGTGCCAGACTAATGCATGTCCTGTGGAAAATCGGGTCGCCGAGGGAAAAGTTGGTTCTTTTCCCTTTGTTATCTCAAAGAGGGTAAAAGTTTCAAAATGACCAGCAACTCGCCTAAAGGAAAAAGTCAACATTTACGCCCGAGTCAAAGCCAAAGTGGGGAATCGGAGGAAGAGGTAAAAAATTTCCTTTTGTTAAAAAGGCACAAGGATAAAGATGGAAGTGTATTTCCCAACCAACCAGAAGGAGCCACGTGTCTATGTGGATCTTCGTGGCTGCTAGGAGTTTTTTTATTTTTGCATTTTTTTGCACAAAAGTGAAAAAAGTTAAATTGAGGACCCAAAAGTTCCATTTTTTTCTAACCCGACCGCCACTTGTCCCATAATAGAAGGGGGGCCATTCTTCAAATTGTTTCGCCCATTTGTATGAACTCGATATGAACTTTAAAGGGGTATATCTTTTGACTCAAGGCTCGAAATATTGTGAATCTGACACCATTGGAAAGGTCTTGGCCTCACCCATGCCATGGAGGTCTAAAACTTCAATTTTGAGGAGGTTAGGTGAAGGAAAATGGAAAAACGTCTTCGAGATTTCAATGCAGGATATTTTTTCCTCAACAACTAGATTGGATTCTATTATGTGTCCACTCGCTTCCTCTTCCTTCAAGGCACTTTCGAACCAAGGATCGATGCAGTAAATATGGATTTGGGGACAAATTTTATTAGAAGCATTAATGGTAGTGGTTGAACTTCAACCTAATTTTCCCACTTCTCTCTCTCTTTCTTCTTTTAGGTCAAATCTATAAATACGGGGGTAGGATTCATTGTAAAGGGTTGGACATTTTTTGTTTTGCAGGTTCCCTTCTCCTTCCAGTAAAGGGATTTGTGGGGTTCAGGCCTTCCATCAAGATTGCAATACGTTTCTACCTTTTGGCTACCTTGTAATGGATTATATCAATCTACAGAGCAATAAAACACGTCTTTGATCAATCTTAGATCCTTTCTTGTCTCTTTTCCTTTCATTTGGCCTTCCATTACAGATCTGGCTATCTATGTTTGTTTATTATATACATTTTTATCAGTTTGTGTCTATTGGAAAAATAAGTTTCCATCATTCCTTTGGTGCATCACCTGGTAGTCTAGTTATTTCCTGTTTTCTTATACTTTCTTCCCATGTCTCCTTGGCAAGTTTTAGATTAGGTATAGAGATATATCCTCTAAAAATCCTCACGTATGCACCTAAATAGAGGAATAACGAACCAGCCTTTAATCTGGAGAGCTTTCCCACTTTTGCAAGGTCCCACACCTTGGGAAAGTTCAATGTTATGCAATCACACCAGATGAGTCTCGCCATATAAAAGTAGACCTATAGAACTCATTTGGGGTGCTATGATTCTACACCAATAGTTTTGGCATGGCCGATAGGACCAAGAAGTCTCCATCTTATTACAGTAGGAATTGATGTACGCTTGCTATGATTCTAGATTTTAAGAAGCTTTAAAACTGTACATTTGGCAACTCCAAAAGAAACAAATCTACTGGTTTTAGCAGTCCAAGCAAGTTCATGAGAAGAATACAAACATGGTCAAGAACCAAAGAAGAGGGACTATTTGTCTATCTAGACTTATCCCCAGACATAGGGAGAAGAGGAAGAAGAGCCCAGAAGTCTCTATCTCCACCAAGTAGAGCTTTATCAACACCTCCTCCTGGCAGACCATTCATTTAATCAAGAGGGGTGCTCAGACCGATCATAATGGCTCAGCCAAATCCTTATGTTAACTTCACTGGCAGTAGTCCACTTGCCTTGAATGTAAAAATCTAGTCCCTATAGTAGCATTAAAAGTATCCCATATTTCACTGTGGAAAATCAAACTTCTCCTGGTGATCATGTCCAAGATATTGCAAATGTTTGTACAATCCATGAGATCTATGTGATGGACATTGCAGTCAAGCTTCTCACTTCTTCACTTAAAGGGAAAGCTTCAAATTAGTTCAGAGTCTTGAGGTAGGCTCTATCCATAATTGGAATCAGCTATGCACAACTCTTCACAACCAGTTTGGAGAGAAAGGTGATAACTTGTCTTTGTTGGAGCAACTAACAATGATCAAGAGAGCCCCAAATGAGCAGCTGACAGACTTCAACCTCGATTCCTATAGACACGGGATAGATTCCAACGACAGTAAAGCCCACTAATGAATGTGCCTTCTTAAACTTTCTTAGGGCTTTAAAATCTGATATTTCTCTGATGATTCAGTCAATGGGGGGAACTACATTACCTTCAGCCTATAGCCTTTCCATGGGGGTGAGAACCATTTAATTCAAGCTGGTAAAATCACTCCTAGGCCATCCATGCCTCTGTACCCTAAGTTAGGAAGCCCATATGCTAGTCAAATGCCTACATTAGCTCCTATACCTACCCCCAGAGTCAAAGTTCATCTGAAGCTTCCACTTCATCATCTAGCACCTCTAAAGAGCTTCAGGAAGTGATGAAGCAACTACAGAACCTGGGAAATGAGCTAGTAACCATCAAGAGATAGCAGGCTCAGAGTTCCATGCCATATCAATCTCAAGCTCGGCTTAAGGTCAAGATATCGGGCTAGACCCTAATACTAGCAAAATAGGCCACCATCTTAGAATATAAATCAGCATCGAGCCAAGGACAACCCCAAGCTACTAGACCTTTTAGGTCATATGATCCAAATGTAGCATCAACATCAAGGGCATTGGTTCCTACACAGAACAATATGGCACAAGAATATGATTGGTGTTTTCCATGCAATCAGCCACATAACCAATCAATGTGTTTTAATGGTGCTCTAAATCAGGATTTAATGGTACAAACTAGTATGGTGCCACAAGAGCCTAGCCAAGAGGGAGGTCAACATCAAGAAGCTCAACAAGGTGAACCTCCAGGAGAGACTATGCTTGTCAATTGGTAGGTTGAAGACTTCGTGGTATGAATCAGTCCCCTCCTCAAAGTTTGCCTGCCAATACACGGTCCAAAAAGAGAAGTATTGGAGAAGGCCAACCACTAAATTCAGGTGACCCTCAATCTTCCATCACTCCACAAGGTCCTGGTGTTCCAAGTACAACTCCCAACATGTAGAACCAATCCAAGCCACCTTCCAAATCTAGTCAGGCATTGGTTGTAACAACCCATGTGCAAGAAAGAAATGTGTCTGGGAAGGGGCAGAAAAGGATAGCTCATTCAATATTATTGAGAAAATGAAGAGGAAAAGTGTGAACATTTCACTATGGGATTCACTGGCCATTCCATAGCAAAGGGATCTGTTGTAGACTGCCATGCAGAATTGGTCAAGTTCAAATCAACCCCCTAACCAGCAAGAGAGAGTGCTTACCAATGTAGTTCAACACGGAAGGAAATAAAGAGAACAACAAGGTAAGTGTAGATCAAGAATTTATGCACTTGTTACCTATCCAAGTTAATGCACCAAAATAAACACAAAAACCGAAAAACTCAAATGAAATCAATACCTGATATATTGGATAAGATCTGAAGACGTAAATGGAAAGAATGCCGATGGAGAAAAGATGGGCGCACATGAGCAATCCTGCAAAGTAGATCCAAGAAACCTGCGATGCACAAGGCCGAGAGTAATAGGTGATCAAGTAGGTTTTGGCAAGGTTTTAGACACACAGGTAGACAGAAGGCCAGAGAGTAAAAGAAGAAAGCAAAATAAGCTAAAATGGATTAAATGTAAGCCCAAATTACTGAAGATTGATCAGAAAGTAGAGATTGAAGATAGGAAAATGGGATTCGAGGTAGAAATTGATGGATTCTAACCTAGAAACTCAAGAAAATCCTAATCGGTGCCGATTTGGATAAACCGAGTGTTGATTGAAGACTAATCAGATTCGACCAGACTGGGTCAGCATTGACCGAAAGGAAATTATAGAAACTAACAAAGGGGAATACCTAAAAAATGCTTGATTGATGACCGATGATGACCAGGAGTTGTGGACACACTGACAAAAAGCAAAGTACACCTCTTAGGGACTAAACTACACAAAACCCACTCTCTTTCCCTGATAATCTGTTTAATCATGTAGACAAAGTAATCTCTAGGCAACCAGATCTTCTAAATCTAACCAGAGAGGATCTCAAGTCATAAATTTATAGTCGACACCGACTGATATAAAATTGGTGCCACTCCGAAAAATTGACATTGATCAAGAAACGGTTGATGCCGATCAGGGAAAAGACTCCCAAAGTGGGAAAATAAATGAATTGGAAGGATAAGAATATTATCCCTCCGACTCAAATACGGGAAAAATCCTACTACACGGTTTTAGGAGGGGAGAAAAAGGTGGGATGAATGGATAATAATGGTACGGGAGGTTGGGAAATGATATGGGGTAAATAAGTGGTTGGAAGAAATGTAAAAGGTATAATTAAATAGTTAATAGTTAATTATTCATGAGTGACATATAATGGAGTGAAATAAACTTAGGATAGGTTTTTTAATTAGATACTTAATTAATACCCTAAGGGAGTAGTGGTGATATAAAGGTGCCCCGGGTTACCCGAGAATATGAGTGAACCCAGGGGACACCAAATTGGGTAACCAATTTTAGGTGTCTACATTTGCCCCTTTTTTTCGAGTAACTTGTGATAAGCAAAGCTACGAGACAAAAATAAAGATTTGGAAGAAAGGAAGAACATAGACTATGCGATCCCCCTCAAACTAGGGATGGGATTGCCCCAAAAAGCCAACGGATCCTGAGTTTGAAAAAGGTAGATAAAATAGAATAGAAGAGAGGATACCCCAGTTAGATATCTGGAGTAGATTTGATCATTGATGACATACATAAACAAACAAAAAGGTAGCGACCTAAGGAACTCACATTGGTAGGGAAAACTAGATGGTCTTCGTATGAGATGACGTAAGTGGCTACAGACTAGTGAGTTAAAGGTGACTGCAACATAGCAATAACCAAAGAGTGACACATTGGTAGTGACGGCCTTTGAATGAGATGATGTTAGTGCCTATAGACCCGCTATCTTTAGGTTACAAAAAATGTGAGTTACCCATGTACATGGAAGAACTCATAATGGGTGATAACACCAAAAATAGGCACCGAAAGGCAAAAATAATGTCATAACAACAATCAAAGAAACAATCGAAACAAAGCAATGCTTAGATAAGAAGGATGAAGCGATGGCCTTGAGAGGACAGCCACCGTAGAAATTGACATATGGCCATTGCAGTGGACTTTGTAATAGAACTATTGCTAGACTAGGAAGAACATGTGTGCTATGGGTGGCACATGAAAAATATATAATGATGAGTGTAGACACCAAATTTGTGTCTTACGACCCCTTTGTGACCCGCATCTCATCTTGCAATCTAACCTCATCACCTAAACCTTACACAATTATTTGTTAATTACCTTGTAATTGATAAATCCACATCACCTACCCGCCACCTCATTTTGCCACCAAAGCATGACCTAGCCCTAACCCTAAACTAACCTAATTAAGACCTATAACTTGGTCCACATCTACACCCATGACTAAAGACCCCTTTCTCGCACCCAAAACCGACCTTCTAGTCACTTGACCAAGCCCGCAACTGATCTCTCGGGAGAAAAGCAGGGAAGGTGGGCTATTTTACTAAAAATAGCCTACTTTTTCCTCACCGATGCCGGTTCCTACTCGACCGCCGTCGGTTACGTAACCGCCATCGGTTCCCTGTAAATGGGCTCCCCGAACCAAAATCAAAGGTGGAAGGATTTTAGGAATCAAGAGAGATCATTTGGGAGCGATAAAGAGAGTCCAGATCTTCACTTGACCGAGCAGAGACGAGTGGAGAAACCAGAAGAGTTTGCAGCAAAGGAGATCAACTTGCATCTTCGTCAAAAACCAGTAAGTCACATCTTGCATGTCCTCTGTTATAACATTTCTTATGCTTTTTGAATCACAGTCCTCATAAATCCATTCCTGAATCCACTACCCAGCGTGCCATTGCATCTAACTATCATTCTTTTACCTCTCATCACCTCATTTCCTAATATCACCCATAAAACCAGCCTTACAAACAACATAGCTACCCTACAAAGACAACCACCCCATAAAACAACCAACCTACAGATCTCTAAACCCTACCGACATCGGTTACCACAAGAATCGCAGTATCGGTTATCCCGACTATAACCAAAAACCAGCCTTTCCCTACCCGTTTCAACAAAATAATTTAATTGATATTTACAGTCTTTTGTGTTAATTCATATTAGCAGGGAAACACCACCTTCAAAAGGAAGTTTTATATTTCCTGGGCCCAAGGCAGTTCCCTCATTTATTGTCTAATCAAAATCGTGTGGTCTTGTGTTCTTATTTGCAGGTAGTCCTTCCAAGACAAAAAGGAGTTCTTCGCAGTCAACCTGATCTTTCTCTACGGTACGCGCACACCATCTCGACGTTCAACAGGTATTCCTCCTAGCCCTAACCTTATCTATTTCTAAAAGGAATGAAACATTTCGAGTGAAACATTTTGGCACGCCCGGTGGGACCCATTTTGGGTTTCTTTCTTTCTTGCTTGCTTTCATATAGGGAGTATACTTGCTGTTTTCTTCTTCTAAAAGATATTCACAAGGTTTTATATTATTTTGATAAAAGAACTTGCTTTGCTTTTACATCTCGCATTAGTGAAAGTCATCTCTTTTGCTTCATCGAATATCATTTTCGATTTGGGTTTAAAACACGTGCATTGCATTACTGCTTGTTGTTTTCAATTCTAGTGAACATAGATTAAGTAACAGGTCGTACACGTGGGGGTGATATCCACGGTATTGACAAGAAATTAATCTTACTTTCACTGCACAACACATACCGAATCACTTCACAATTAACACAACAGCTCAAACACCCCCCTTTTCCGCGGTATTCCTCCGCCCGATTGAGGTAACCTTATAAGCCAAAACAACTTGACATTTCCCCTAAGTCTTTTGTTTAGGATTGACATCGTTCCGCGTCTAAAGGCATAAGCCCACAATAATTAAAATTAACCCTAGGGTTAGTCTCTGGATTTGCGTGTGCATCTTGCTTGTTTTTAGTTCTGTTTTCTTTTTCATACCCTGTCTTCTGTGATCAATAATTGGACAAGTATACTAAACGTTGTTAAAAATCAAATTAGCAGCCTTTTATATCTTGTTGGCCCAGACTTCTTACACCGACATCGGTTACCTGACCGGTGTCGGCTATAGTATAACCGACATCGGTTACTAGACCGATATCGGTTACTGTCTTTCCCAATCTCGACAAACCAAAGAACCTAACAATTTCACCCGATCGAGTTTGTTTCTATTTCGATGATTGAAACCCTCTTTGTGAACTCTTGTCCATGGTTGTTATCACTCGAAAGCAAGCCGCCGCCATGGTTTCACATGCTTGCTCTATTTCTTTTCCTGAATCACCCCCTTCACATTCTGTGGGGAATCCTACGGATACCAGCGAGGTTCCTAAAATTCCTGTGGGAGATAAGGACTTTGCCAAGTTTCTGGATGCTAATTCTAGCGCTGTACAATACTATTTGTCTCATACCCCTGACCGTACGCCTGATGGTCAGCTCCTTGTTGGTATGCCTATTAGTATAGCTGCTCATTTAGCTCCCACTCCGCCTGATAACACCACCTTGCTTCCTGCATCTCTAGCCCCGTCTCCCAATCCGACGGCTTCAGAGGTTCATACGACTCAGATTGGCTTTCCGTTGGTTAATCTTGGACCCCACATATCATTACCGCCGACTACCCCTACCTCATCTCTCTTGCAGACTGCTTCGTTCATGACTTGCTCTCTGCCACCTATCCACACTAGCTTTCCTTCTCAAGCTCCGCCTACCTTTTCTTTCCCATACACGTATCCAATGACCTCAACATCTTATATGGGACATCCCTATTCGGTCGCCTCAACATATTCATCCTCCATACCTTATCAACACTTAACCCCACCATTGTCCAGTGGAGGCCCTTGGCCCAATTTGCCTCCGTTTACCACAATCGCACCATCATCTCATCCAACCATGGATTTCATTAAACAAATGATGGACAAAATGCAAAATCTAGAGGCTTCTATTTCGGGAAGTCGTAGCACCTTGACATACGAGAAAGTTTGTCGGGAGCCTATTCACCCGTCTGTCCCCCTTCATTCGTATCCTCCTCAATGGGAATTACCAAAATTTACCCATTTTAACAGTAAAGAGGACCCTCAACAACACTTGTGATCATTTAGACATGCTTGTTATTTGATTGCTCATGATGATGCCTTGTTACTCCGCACCTTTCCCATGTCCTTATCAGGACCCGCCTTGGAGTGGTACAGTGCTTTAACCCGAAGACTCAATCTTCTCTTTTAACCAACTAGCCCAATATTTCTTGGATCATTTCTCCATTAACATTGCAAGAAAGTATCTATCACTGACCTTTATGCCATCCGACAATTCGAAGACGAATCTATCACAGATTTCGTTGGACGATGGCGGGGCCTTATCAACCAACTTACATATGCCTTGCCTCAGGTTGAACTTATCAAACTTTTTACGCGGGCATGTGCTAAGCACATTTCTCCTACTCTTCAAATTCAAACTTTCCGCACATTTGATGAGGCCTTTACCATGGCTCGGAAACTAGAAATTCGAGCCTTAGAGGAAGAGAAATTGCGGTTTGCAACAAAACCCCAATTTCCGAACTCCAGATTCCACCAACAAACCTAACACCACCAATCCTCACCCATCGACCGCTTCGAAATCAAAAGGGGCCGTGCACGCGGTGATGGTCAAATCCCAACCACCGTCTAATACCCCGCCAAAAACCACTTATAAGTATAAAGCAGAACCCATCAACTACACTCCCTTGGGAGAAACATATGGTGTGATATTGGAAAAATTGCTCAAAGCAGGAGCCATTACCTTACCTCCTGTTAAACCTCACTCCGGGTTTGATTCTACCCGCGCTATACCTTCCTGGTACAAAGAAAATGACTTCTGTAACTTTCACCGCGTAAAAGGACATAGTCATGAAAACTGCAAAATGTTGAAAAACATAGTGCAGAAATGGCATGACGCAGTGATATAACCCTCGATAATCCTAATGCCCCTGCCAACCGAAATTTGAAAATCTTCAACAAACCATTCCCAAATCACTCGTCCAACAGTAACGTAAACCAGGATATCTTAGCCGAGGAGAGTGTTCATGAGATCCATGCAGTCTTCGACTCCCAGCCAAAAGCCTCTATCGAGAAAATTTTGAATCAAGCCTCTCCACTAACACAGGAGTCCGAACCTCCTTTACCACCATCAAGCCAAAGCGAAATCATTCCTTTACCCATAAAGGAGTTAACTGCCCAGACTTCTCTTCCCATCAATGAGTCTTCTTATACCACATCCCTACAAGACTGCGAATGGATGTTATCTAATCTATCTATTTCCCAAATGTCTCCTTCTACCGCTCTTGCTGCACAAGAGGAAGGCTCGCCACTCCTTTTGACATCCTTAGATGAGAAATCTCTTGCACCAACATCACCAAATTCTTTAACCATGACAGATCCTCTCGAACATGCCCTCTTACCTATTAGTTCTTCATCGCCTAAATCTTTTCAAAGACCAGTCGACCTCTTAACATCTATTGATACAGTGCCTCATCTACCCCCTGTATCATACCCACAGTGGATTGGAATCACAACCCACCTTTCTTCCGTACAAAATTTACAATTCACACCTGAAGACTGTCATTCTCCAGAGGATAGACGAATCCTGTGGGAACGTTTGAGTACCCCCTATTCTACTCAAATGCAGATGACCGATCCAGACACCTCTACCATATACCCTAAGTGTTTACAGAAACTCAAAATGCCTATGTCCTCATTCTCGTCCCCCGTATCTATACCAAGTAGCCTATCCACCTCTATTAACCTAACCAAATCTTCCCCTACACTTGGGACCTCACCAATACCCAGTCTAACACACCCGCCTAAGCGACTAGATTTATCCAAAAATAAAGCCGCCCCACCACCTAGGAGACAAACTCAATCCGCGCCTCTATCACAATCAAAACCATCATCGTCACACCTACCTTCCATATTGGGACCTCATCCCTCCACCTTGCATCAATATATCATACCTCCTGCGTTTTCTTCAAAACGACCTACGCCTTCTGCACCTATACAGAGATCTAAAGGTATATCAACATTATCACCCCACGTATCCTGTCCACCCATCAACCCTAAACAAACTCCATCATCAAAGGATTTATTTTCTGTCACTCCCCTTTCTCCGTGGTTGTTTTCCGCTACCACGTCATCTGTAGCCTCATCATCTAACCAAGCTGAACGTAGCTCTGCGCCAAAGAAACCACGTTTAGTGAAAACCACGTGTCAACACCCCTTGGCTAAACCACCACCCGTATGAACCAACCACGCCCAAACATTACCGAAACCCGCAAAACCAATACCCTCATCCTCCTCCGATTTTGACCCACTCAAAGGATCTTACGCCAAAATCCTTGCTATGTTGGTGGAGAATGCGACCATTTCTCTACCCCCACTTAGACCTTATGACCCGTCTAAACCTCGACCTATAGGTTATGATGAGTCTAAAATCTGTGCCTATCACCGCACACCAGGACATGATGTGGAGAGATGCAAAGCTTTAAAAACCATCCTTCGTCAGTCACCTCTCCCGAGATAGAAAGGTTAAGAAAGACAACTTACGAAGGAGAGACCTTTAGCTTCCATTCCCTCTCCTATACCATCTATCCCCGCCTCACCAAGATCTATCATTATTACAACCCCACCTCTTGAAGACCATGATTTATCCCAACCATCTTCTTCATCTCCGGTCTACGAGATTAATATGATTAGTGTTGCTACTCGAGTGCAGAAAAACAATGAGAAAGCAAAAGAAAGCACACATGCGTCCTCTCTTTCTCCATCCAGCATCCCGATTGCACCACCACCCAAAGTGGTTATTCGTGGACCCGCTTACCCCATCTCTAATGGAGTTTCCCATCGAGCCATGATCAAACAGCTTCACCAATCACCCGTAAAAATGACACTATATGATCTCACCAACCAAAGACTTTGAATCTCATCGACAAGCTCTCGTTGAAATTATTCAAGGATCGAGGTCTTACCTAATGAAACCCTACCCATTGCCTCCATTCTAACACCCAATCACGTTGCTTCTCCCTGTATCATACCCACGGTGGATTGGAATCACAACCCACCTTTCTTCCATACAAAATTTACAATTCGTGGTCGAAGTCATTCTCCAAAGGATGAAATTGTTGAATCCTATGGGAACGTTTGAGTACTGCCCTTTTCTCTCAAATGCGGGACATGACCGTCATCTATGACACCTAGCCTAACCATATCTCCTGAAAGCCTTAAACAAACTGAAAATCCCCTATGTCCTCATTCTCGTCTCCCATCATCTATACCATTGTAAGTAGCCTATCCACCTCTATTAGGCTAACCAAATCTTCCCAACATTCGGGTAGGACCTCACTTTGCCAGAACTCTAATGCCCCGAAGCCTTTTGAGTTTATAACATAATAAAGTCACCCTTCGGATTAGGAGACAAAACTGGGATGCGTGCCTCTATTACATATCATAAACCATTTGAGTACACACCTACCTTCCATAGTGGGACCTCATCCCTCCACCTTTATCAATATATCATATGTTATCGCCCTGCGTTTTCTCAAAGCGATCACGCTTACCACCTCTCAAGACACCCATTGATCAAAGGGTATATCAACATTACCTCAACCCCACATATTTCCGTGCCACCCATCAACCCTAAACGAACTCCATCATCAAAGGATTTATTTTCCTCACTCCCCTTTCTAGATGTTTTCAACGCTACCACGTCATTTGTAGCCTCATCATATAAGCGTTAGTAGCTCTGCGCCAAAGAAACCACGTTTAGTGAAAACCACATGTCAACACCCCGTGTGGGGCTAAACCACCACCCATTGCCGCACCAACCAACCACGCCCAAACATTACCGAAATCCGCAAAACCAATACTCCTCATCCTCCTCCGATTTTGACCCACTCAAAGGATCTTACGCCAAAATCCTTGACTTTATGTTGGTGGAGAATGCGACCATTTCTCTACCCCCACTTAGACCTTATGACCCGTCTAAACCTCGACCTATAGGTTATGATGAGTCTAAAAATCATGCCTACCACCGCACACCAAGACATGATGTGGAGAGATCAAAGCTTTAAAACCATCCTTCGTGAGTCACCTCTCCGGGATAGAAAGGTTAAGAAAGACAACTTACGAAGGGAGAGACCTTTAGCTTCACCCTTTGCCTTCATACCATCTATCCCCACCTCACCAAGATCTATCATTATTAAAACCCCACCTCTTCAAGACCATGATTTAGGACCATCTTCTTCATCTCCGGTCTCTACAGATTAATATGATTAGTGTCGCGATTACTCGAGTGCGAGAAAAACAACGACTTACCTTGGGGCAAAGCAAAAGAAAGCACACATGCGTCCTCTCTTTCTCCATCTAGCATCCCGATTGCACCACCACCCAAAGTGGTTATTCGTGGGAGCTTATCCCACATTCTAATGGAGTTGCCCATTAAGCCATGATCAAACAAGCTTCACCAATCCCGTAAAAATGACACTATATGATCTCATTCAGACTTCAATCTCATCGACAAGCTCTCGTTGAAATTCAAGGGATCGAGGTCTTACTAATGAAACCCCTGCCGTTGCCTCCATTCTAACACCCAATCACGTTGCTTCTCTCACGAAAACAAAATGCATCCCAACCATTACTCTCTTAGTCAAGAGGAGCAAGCTGACGGCGATCGGTTTCTCGAAGATGAAATTGACTATTGACTTTGGATTGAAGACATCGACACTGCCCTTTTCATCTCAGCTACTACGTCGGGGACATTCGGGGTACGCGTTTCGTGATGATTGACGGGGCGCTAGCCTAAACATCATCTCTTCAAAAGCCTTCCAACAAATGAATATCCTTCAGCTACATGTGTGCAATCCCATCATGTTGATGGTCATTCAATGACGCTATTACCTCTACCTTAGGCACCGTGATCCTCAACATTGGGTAGGACCACGTACTTTACCCGAACTCTTCTATGTCCTTGAAGGAGAGTTCCAATATAAGATATTGCTAGGTCGCCCTTGGATTCGGGCTATGGGATGCGTTCCTCAACATTACATAGATGCATAAAATTTGAGTATGAGGGGAAGTCCTACACCATAAAAGCTGATCCTCCCCCTTTAAAACTTGCAATATGTTATACCGCCCTAACGATGTGCTTATACCAATCCAGACACCCATACATTCAACCCAACCATCCTCTTGGAATGTACCTCAACCATCCACCTCAACCGCACCTACACCTTCAATCCGATGAAACCACCGATCTCAAAACCACTTACGTATGCCTAACATCCCAACCACGGACCCCTTAGTAGATGTTTTTCAACGCCTTACGCTGGGGAGTATCGCCTATATAACGTTAGTTCTTTCCATACCCCAAAGGAATGGGGATGTACATGCACATCCCACCTATGACCTTTCGTGTGGGGAAGTAATCTCTTACGGACCACCCCATGCCGCACCGGGACCTAACGTATGGAGGTGTTGACGCATCCTCCATTACCCCCGAACCCCCTCTTGGTGTGGTTCCCTTCCAATCTGATTTTCAATACTTGACAAATCGTCGTTTCGCTATTCTCACCTTCTTGACTCAGGGAATCGAGAACACCGTGCTTGGAAAGGCTTTGGTTTTGGTCTTTATGAACAAGGCCGACATACACTCATTCTTATGACTACACGAAACACAATGATCGTAGTGGTCTCGGTTTTCCTGAAACACCTACACAGGAGGAACCTCGTGTTAGTTGTCTTCTAGAAGACAACGACGTCACCCCTACCGAACCATCATCACCCATTTTGCCTTCGTCACCCACAGAGTCGATAGATCCCGAATCTATCCCTCCTAACTTTTTTTTTTTCATAAATGCTATCTTCCTAGGTCCTCTCAATTATCAACGCGATAATGAGGACCCCTCTTCTATCCCCCTTCTGTATCCAGACATGATCGAAGAGGATTCACCTTCGATTAATGTTGTTGAGTGCCAGGATGACGACTCCATCCTCACTTACCTTGGGGCGGATGACTCCTATATTCAACGCACCTTACCATCTGAAACTCAAACCATGTTGAATGAATCGACTATAGAAATCAACATCCACACGGAGGAGGATCCTCACATTGTGAAGATCGGACAATCCCTTAACACATTAGAACAAGCCGCCTTTACTACCTTTCTCCGTACCGCAACCAAGCTTTCGCTTGGTCCACTGTTGACATGCCAGAATTGATCCTACCATTTCCGTCCATAACATCACTTTAAACCCGATTCAAGCCAATTAAACGAAATTGAGAAAAATGCATCCACGCATTGCTCTCTTGGTCAAAGAGGAGCTTCAACGACTCCTTTCTGTTTCTTTCATTCTGCCTATTGACTATCCTCAATGGATTTCTAACATCGTACCTGTCACTAAAGTGACGGGGGGACTTCGGATATGCACGGATTTCTGGGATCTTAACCTCGCTTGCCCTAAGGATGACTTCCCCCTGCCTAGCATTGACCAACTTGTAGATCTCACTGCAGGCCATGAGATGCTCTCTCTCATGGATGGTTTCTCGGGATATAACCAAATTTTGGTTGCCCCGCCGATCAACATAAAACTACCTTCATAACTCCTTGGGGAACCTTCTATTACCGTGTAATGCCATTTGGCCTTAAGAATGCTGGTGCAACCTATCAGCGGGCTATGACCTACATTTTTCATGACATTATGCACACTATCCTTGAAGATTACGTCGATGATCTTCTTGGAAAATCTAAACATCGTAGTGAACATCTCGATGTTTTAACCATTATTTTTGATCACCTGTTACAATATTCTGTCCGCCTTCAACCAAAGAAATGTGTCTTTGGTGTCCTTTCGAGGAAAACTTCTTGGCTTTATCGTCTCTTTGCATGGCATCGAGGTCGACCCATCTAAAGTCAAAGCTATCCTAGAAATGCCCCCACCTACCAATCTCAAACAATTGCGTAGTTTACAAGGTAAGCTCCAATCTATCCGACGTTTCATCTCCCAACTCTCGGATCGATGTCAACCTTTTCATCACCTTCTTAAAAAGGACATTGATTTTCAATGGAGCGAAGAGTGCCACCTAGCCTTTGAAGCTCTCAAAACTTATCTCTTGCAGCCACCCATGCTTATCCCACCTCAGGACGACCGCCCTTTCTACCTTTACCTTTCCGCCACTGACCACACTGTAGGGGCCATGCTTGCACATCGTGACTCCGAGAATCGAGAACAAGCCGTTTATTATATAAGTCGTACTTTGGTGGACTATGAGACTAGGTATACACATGTAGAAAAGTTATGCCTAGCCCTATCATTCGTGGCTACCAAACTCGACACTACCTTCTGAATCACAAAACTTTCGTCATCACCAACACGGACCCCATCCATTACATGTATGCCAAACCTCATCTAAACCAACGCATCGCCAGATGGCTCATGCTCCTCGCCGACCTCGACCTTGAGTTTGTCCACCAGAAATCAATCAAAGGACAAACCATTCGCAGATCAACTTGCGGAAGCCCCTTTACCAGGGAACAATTTACCAATTTTACATTCCCCGACGAACTCATCGCCACTCTTTCACTCGGGGAGGAGTCGTATCCAATGACCCTCTTCTTGATGGATCCAAATGCGGTGCGGTGGAGGAGCCGGTGTTGTTCTCATTCCTCTCGACACTTGAGCCTATGCCTCTCTCATTCCGACTTCGATTTCCTTGCACTAATAATACGGCGGAATACGAGGCCCTTGTTCAGGGAGTTACGTTACACTTAGGTATCAAATCTATCAATATTTTTGGTGATTCTCAATTGGTAGTCAATCAAGTTATGGGCATCTACCAATGTAAAAATGAGGAACTTCAAAAGTACAAACACTACGTGGACTCACTTCTAGCCTTATTTTATTCTATCCAAACCATTCCCGCTCCACTAACAAATTTTGCGGATACTATGGCTTGCTTAGCCTCGCAAATTCCAGCTTCATCAACTGACTCGAATTTTTGTCTTGGTCCAACAACTTTTTGCCCCATCTTATTCAACCCCGGTTAGTTTGTATGATAAATATTGTGTCTGCGCTAACTCGCAGGATACTTGGTATCACCAATTTCACGACTACCTTACAACCTCTGTTCTCCCATCTGACCTTACTAGTACTGGCAAACGCATTTTTCTTAAACGCGTTTCTCATTATGTAGTTATGGGGGGACTCCTTTATAAATGTGGCTTTGATGGCATCCTCCTTCGATGTCTCACCGGCGCGGAGGTCACCCATACCATCCAACAGGTCCATGACGGTATCTGTGGCGGACATTTTAGTGGCCTTGCCGTGGCCAAACGAATCCTTCGCCTTGGTTATTATTGGCCTACTCTCAATAACGATTGCTACGAATATGTTAAGCGTTGTGTTATGTGTCAACAACACGCCAACCTTCAACATACTCCTAGCCACCCCCTACAGGTCGCCTGAGATCTTTGGCCTTTCTCACAATGGGGTTTAGACCTTATTGGTGAGATTCACCCATCCTCTTCGCAACGTCACCGATGGATTATCACAGCAACCGAATATTACACAAAATGGGTGGAGGCTATTCCACTCATTTCAACCAAAAAAGAAAAAATTGTAGAGTTCATTAACCACCACATTATCTATCGTTTTGGTGTTCCTCATCGCCTGATAACAGATAATGGAAAATCTTTCAAAAATAAGTTATTGCAAGACCTTTGTGACAACTTTGGTATTAAACTTAGCTTCTCATCACCCTACTATCCACAAGCAAATGGACAAGCCGAATCCTCTAATAAAACCCTAACCAAAATCCTCATGAAAGTTGTCAATGAGTCTGGAAGAAATTGGCACGATCACATCCCCTTTGCCCTTTGGGCTTATCATACTAGCATTCATACCTCTACTAATGCTACACCTTTTTCTTTGGTATATGGTACCGAGGCTGTCTTGCCTCTCGAAATACAAATACCCTCCCTTAGAATATCTCTTCAGGATATTCTCACCAACGATGATTTCCGCCAAGAGCGGTTAGCCCAATTGGAGCTTCTTGACGAACGTCGTCTTACAGCTCTCGATCACCTTCAAATCTACCAAAAACGTATCAAGCGTGCTTATGATAAGTGACTTCATGAGCGTACCTTTAAGGTTGGTGATCTTGTCCTCAAAGAGAATCAACATGTAACCAAACTAGAAAAGAGCAAACGTGGAAAATTTGCTCCTAATTGGATCGGGCCTTATATAATCACTCACACTTATGGATCAGGCACTTATCATTTAGCTTAAGCAATGGTAAACTGAGCTGAACCCCTTAATGCCTTGCATCTTCGACCATTCTCTTTGTTGAATTTAGTGTTATATCACTTCTTATCTACCTACTGCTCGTCCCTTGAGCTCATTTACCGCTACATACACTTTGTTTTCTACATCTCAAAATAAAATCAAGCTCACTTCTCACCTCCCTCAATGATGCCTTCCCCTTTTTAGTCTAGTCCATGACTTCAAAGTCTTAAAATAACACCTTCTTATGGGATTTTCTTGAGTCAAACTTCCTACCAAACTAGATGCTTCACGCCAAAAGAACATCTAGCTATCTAAATTATATATAGACTGCTCCCTTGAAGGACAGCTATATGCCAAATTATTGCTGCTTTATTATTATATAGATGCTGCTCCCTCGAAGGACAGCTATATGAACTATTGCTTTATTAAAATCATATATGCCAAACTATTATAAATATATATTGCTCCTCGAAGGACAGCTATACACAGTCAGCCTTTATCAGAAGCTTCTCGCATGGATCAGCTTTGTGAAGACCTCAAGAATAGCACAATCAATATCCCTTGTAGACTTCCCGCATCGATCAGTCTATATTCAGTAAAATAAAAGCCTCATTCAAAAGAATTTTTGGGTCATGGACTTGTCTATTTAGGGTAGGTTCTCTTTCGTTAGAACACTCACTTTGTAATAAGTTCTCCACACCTCAACTATACCATTCACCTCACCTCACCATTTGTTTCAACTCAAGGGACGTGACGTACACCTGATATGTTGTGATCATACAACTCTTTTCACCTATTGACTTCTCGTCTATGCACCGGTACCTAGGGCTTCAAGTTTATTCTATGTTGTGTGGTTTGTTTTGCTCTGTGTTCTGCTGAGCACCTCTTTCCTCTTTGCCTTGCATCTAGGATTGTGTGTTGATCTTAATCGGGACATGATTCCCTACCACTTGGGTAGGCTAACTTTCGCTTCCTTATACCTTTTACAACATCACCAATTCATTACCAACACCATCAACCTTACCTTACCAATATTACTATCAATACTTTTACCAACCAACCAATCGCCTAACCATACCTAAATTGCACGAATTCGCCTCTCCTGGTCCTAAGGGAGAACTACATCGATCCGAGGCCCCTCCTTGCTTTGTGCGATGGGCTATGTATAGGCAGCACTTCGGAGACATGGGGTCTCCCAAGGTTAGCTCGACCATCCCCTACCATAACCTATCATGTGTAGTAAATATAAACATTTTTTGTGTATTTCTATTTCATCACATTCCTCTTTATCCTTTTTTCAAAACACCGAAAATCAAAACACAAACATTCTTATTATTATCGTAACTCAAATCAACATACATATTCAGCTTTATTTAGATGTTAAACACATACATCTTCTCTATCATCGACACGCAGGTCGGCATCCTTATTTATTCTTATACCTTGCTAACATTTACTTAGACCCTCACGCCTCATCCCGAACTAGGGGATGATCGTGATCGACGACGCCGCTCACCAGGCCTCTCTGTCCTCAACGGTACCACGGCTATTGGTACCGCCCACTAATCTGCTAATCTCTCCTGTAACATATGAATACGCTCCCTCGCATGGAGGAATCCAGCCTCTAGTCCCTGTGCTCGTGACTCCGCAACCACTAACAATCCTCTTGTCTCATTCACCTGCGTTTGGAGCTGCTGAACTAAACTCTGCAGACGATCTCTCTCTGCTGTAATCCTAGCTATGTCAGGACGATCACGTACACCTCGCAGTTCTGCTACCCACCATAACCTATAGGCCTCTGTCGTTCCTGCATCCATTACACTGCGATCGGCTGCTATCTCCTCTGGCCCTTCTGGAGGTGTTGGCCGGGGAGGTGAGAATGCTGCCTCGGCGTCGATCCTCATATATGGTCTATAAGCCTGCGGTATGTCTTGCACCAATCCAAATTGTCACCGCACGTGATCTAGAGGAATCCTCTCATACTCACCTGGCCTGTGCCCTGCGATCCACCTCAATCGCTCTACACCCCTCAACTCCTCAGCTATGTTCTCTGTTACCATATAGTTCCCGTAAGGCCTCCATGAGATATCATGCAATCATCGCCCTCTCCCATACTGCCTATAATACTCAATGTCACCCGTCACAGCCTGGGATCTTGCCTCTTGTTCTGTCTGGACCCATCGTCTGAACCCCAACCTCTGTACTCCGGTCTCTCCTACCTGGATGGGTCGGCCTATTGGTCGCACACAAACAATGTGCTCATAGGCCCAACAGTGTAATAAGTATGAACCATCCAATGTAGTCCTGTGATTTCACCTACAAGCCCATAAACCCCTGTATAGCTCCGCCAAATATGCAGGTGCCCATGCAAAAGTCACGTTCCTTTCTATCATCTCCCAAATAACACACATCAATGCCTTTGGAAATCTTCCCCTTCCGCCCTCGATAATGCATAATACCCTACCACTATCATTAATATCATTGCTAACCTTGTCTCCTCAGGGTGTGCTGCATACATTATGCCATACGTAAATGTCAAACCTCGCTGTGTCAAATCTCGTGCGTATGGACCAAATCTGCTTGTTATCGCTGCCCCTCCCGCGCTAGGTAATGCACGATATACTGGTGTTCTTTAATGGGAGTCTCAAAATACGGAACACATCTTCCAATGTCACTGTCATCTCCCTGTTGGCAGATAGAAGGTATTTGTCTCAGGATTCCATCTCTCAATCAATGCCTGTAACATAGCATGGTTACGTGCGATTCGTGAATAATAGCGGATTCCACTTAACCCCAAACGATTTATCAATGTCCATTCAGCTGGCGTTACATCCGCTCGGATTCGTGACAACAGCGTTGGTACACTATCATTCATCCTCAACCCCTCTGCTGCGCATACATCCAAATAACAAACAACCATTCAATTCCTCAAATCCCCGGGTTTTTTCTCAAATTCTGGAAATTCCTACAGCAACCGGTATCATTTACAGCTAACCGGTACCGGTTGAGTAACCGATACCGGTTATCCTAACCGCTATCGGTCCACTGTTAATTACATACACCTTGCCTAAATAACCACCTACGACAATAAATTGCTCGTTTATTCCTTCTGTGTATACTGAAACATACCCGAAACCCTTGATTACCTACCACGTAACACTCACCTCATTTATAACCCTTGTTATCATGTTTTCTTTCTCATATCTACCCACTTACTCTCCCCCTCTTATTCACAAAACATGCAGAAATCAAATCACAACCAAAGCGTTTACCTCTTGAGTTGCGGCATGATCTTGAGGTGGCACTTGTCTTCCCTCTCGTCCCTGCCGCTTGGATGCTTCTCCTCGTTCCGTCATGATCGCACTCTTTTCACCATTCACCTTTCTACCATTCGAATCTCGGATCGCACTTTCTAAATCTCTTTTCATCACCTCACTTTCTCTCATACGATCTGTCTCTTTTCTCCTTATCACTCAAATCTCTCATGCAATTACCTGTCTCAGTCGTCAAAAAGCGTCGCGTTCGCGTATTTAACTTCTTGCATGGCTCTCAAAATTAGAACTTAAGTTGCCACCCTAGCTTTTCTATTTTTAGAAAAGCTCATACCTAAATAACCGGTATCGGTTACATAACCGATATCGGTCTACTAACTACCGACATCGGTTACCTAACCGATATCGGTTACACACCTGCCTTTTTGAAACATGGTTCTTTTCTTCATTTTTACCTAATTTTTATCGCGCCCGCCTCTTTTCTGCATCTCATCACCATTATCCATATTTCCATCCATCCACACATATCATTACAATTTCATCATTATCATCATCTATTTTACAAAAACAAACAAGCCATCAACTAAGGATACCAAAACAAAAAAAAAACTATCTATCTATACATCATTTGGATCAACTCATCGGATACATATATAACAATGTCCCAAAACCAGCACCAAAACATGCAACATTTCATCATATAACATGTCATCCATATATACGTGCAAAAGACATCAACATCATCCATATATCAACATGTCAATTAAACTCATCATACATTCTATATCACAAACCATTGTGAAATACTTAAAAACATTTTAAACACTACATGTGGATCAAAACATCATCTCTATATATATATATACAAGTTTCAAATATACAATGTGCCTGCGCATCGGGGCCTCTGTGATCTCATCATCCAACAAAGCCGACACGCAGCCGCATGATAACTATCAAACATCTCGACTCGGCTCGCGGAGCCGGTCCCTCATATCAAAAATATACTCGGCTCGCGGCAGGTCCCTCATATCAAAAATATACTCGGCTCGAGCCGGTATCATTGTCTGAACTGCTCGGCTCGTAGGCGTCTATAATGAATCAATAAATGAATAAATGTAGGCACGCAGGCCTCTATCAACACAACCGGTTCGCAGACCGGTGCCCATGTCCAATATACAAATGTGCAGGGACCCCTCAGCTCTCTCCACCTCCCTCTGCCTGTCTGCCTGCTGGTCCCTGTCCTGCCTCCCGCCTCCTACCTGTAACAGACACACCGGCTGTGGCTGCACCTCCCTGCGATCTCTGACTATGCGAGGTCTCTGCTCGGTGTGCCGCATATGGCTGATACTCAGCTCCGGTACTATCAAGAACATCCTGATAGTACCGGGCCTCCGCTCTCGCCTCCATATATACGTCCCGTGCCACCGTAGTCTTGGGGCTGGTCCTGGACTCCTCTTGCCCGTGCCCATGTGCACAGGAGGCTGGCTCTCTTGGTGGTGGTATATGCACGTGCTTTGGTGGTGGCTGTGGCTGTGCCATTGGTGTGGTGGTGCTGTGCGTGCTGTACTGCACAGTGCTGGGCTGGCTTTGCCCTGTAGGACACCTATACGTGCTCTGTGCAGTGACAATGCGCCTGTAATAAATGCACTGGCCCTGAGTGATCTCGCTCTGCTTATCACTGCACAGCCAAGTCTGGGTGTGCGCGTCTTTATCTAGCTGCTCTCTCGACCACCCCACCAAACCATGAATGCTCCCGTACACCCGGCATCATCTACACCATCACTGCTTTGGCCTCTCGGCAACCCAATCCGGGTCGAGGGCTGTGGTGCAGGCAGTGGGGCCTCTACATCATCCCTCCTATACTGAGGGAAGGGAGGTGGCTCGTCCTGTCGCAGCCCCATCTGCCTGCGTACCCTCTCTAGGGGTATCCTCTCGTACTCTCCCGACCTCAATCCTGCTATCCAGAATGTGTCTTGGATCGGGCAGTAGCGGGCTCCTCTGCGGGTGATGACCTCAATAAGGTCTCCATACAATATCTACCGCTGTCAGGCCCTCTAACAAATGTCTATAATAGGTGACATCCCACCTGCAAACCTTTGCTCGTGGCTGCCCCACGACCCCTGACCACCTCGAAAGTCGTATCGTATATGACTGTGGCCACAGGCTGCTTTTGAGGTAACCCTCTTAAGTCGATGCATATGATGTGCTCATATGCCCAACAGTGAAGTAAAAATGTAGAGCAAATCCCAAATCGCCTCATCCGGCGATAGCCCCATAGCTCCCTGTATAACTGCACTAGGTATACTGGTGCCCAAGCGTAACAGGTGTGCTCCTCCACCATCTCAAGCAACACCCCCATCAATGCACGTGGAAAGCGGCCTCCTCCGAGTCTGCAGGAGGGCGAGCGGGTGATCCCGATCATCATCGGCCACGTGAGCCGTGTCTCATGTCGGTGCGCACGGTACATATCACCATACCCGATACTCGCGCTGTGATAGGTAAGTAGCGCGGCTGCATCTCCAAAAACCTATAGGATGCTGTCCATGGCCGTCTCAGAATCTACCTGGAAGACTGCCTCTCCCTCGATCGGCAGTCGAAGGATGCGATACACATCCTCCAATGTGATAGTCATCTCCCCAGTCGGGAGATGGAACACATTGGTTGCCGGATCCCATCTCTCGATGAGGGAAACCATCAAGCTATGATCTCTATCGATCGCTCTATATCGCTGGACTCCGCCGAGTCCCACCTCGCGCATGATAGCCCAATGCGCTGCGGACACATGTGGTCGCATCCGCACCAACAGCGGGGCATCCTGTCTCGCATCGTCATTTCTTGCGTGCTATAAAATCCACCCACTACATTAGCCCTACTCTTTATCACGATATCTACCTATACCCCCTTTTATCCCCCGACCACACCCCGACTCTCTAAACCCCCCCCCAGCCCCTATCTTCTCCACTATCCCCCTCCCTCTTCCCAACCCAACCCAAACCCACCCAAACCCCGCCCCCATACCCAACCCATAACCCACCCAAACCCCCAAGCCCACACAAACCCCAAACCCATACCAACCCAAGTCCAACCCAACCCCCAACCCACCCAAACCCCACAAACCATACCAACCCAAGCCCAACCCATAACCCATAACCCCCCAACCCATAACCCACCCAAACCCACACAAACCAAACCCATACTGACCCCCCCCCCCATAACCAACCCATAACCCACCCAAACCCACACAAACCATACCAACCCAAGCCCAACCCATAACCCATAACCCATAACCCATAACCAAACCCATAAGCCCCAAACCCACCCAAACCCCAAACCCATACCAACCCAAGCCCAACCCATAACCCACCCAAACCCACAAAAACCAAACCCACCCAAGCCCAACCCATAACCCATAACCCATAACCCACCCATAACCCCCAAACCCACACCATACCCCAAACCCCAAAACCACCCCACAGGCGCGCCGCCGATATACGACCGGCGGTCGGCCGTCAAAAAACACCACCTTTTGGAATTTGTGACCGATCGGCCAGCAGCAGTGACATCGGTCGTGTTGTACACACGTGGAGCCGAACCCCCGCGGCCCCCAACCTTTTTTTGCCAATTTTCTACCAACATACCCACCCAAACACCCTAAAAACCTACCCACCTACGCTACTTAGCCTATTTAGCCTATCTACACCCTCTGCCTATTTTTCAAATTATTTCCATTTTTATTATTTCCTCAAAAAATGTAAATTCTACCCAAACCCCACATTTAACATAATAACATCAAATAAACACAATGAGGGGTTTCGAACCTACCCGTACGATGACACGACGTCGTGGTGGGATGGGTGGTGGTGGTCCAGCTGGTCCAGCCCCTCCTGCTCCTCCTGGCTGGGCCATGGCTCCAAATGTCCTCTTCTGGGTCCTCAACCAATCACCTACTGCCTCCTCCTCACTCGGGCCCGCTAACAACTCACTCCTCCAGTCAAATAACGCCACCTCACGCACCAAATGCTCCAATCTCCACTCTCCACGTCAGACAACTCAAATCGATTTTCAAATTAGACAAGTGACAATGACCGGCCGTATTTTTCTTTTTATAGGTTTTTACATCGAACCGATACCGGTCAAAGCGTGCCCTAAGGAACCGGCGTCGGTTATCTAACCGGTACCGGTCATATATAACCGATATCGGTTTCTTCCTTTTTCACCCAACTTTTTGCCCTTATTCACTACTTTCTCTTTCCCACCACATTGCCTATTTACCACATCGCCTATACGTTCCATTGCTCTTTAGCCGTTTTGACTTCAGGCGACCCGGCTGACTAATCGGCCCGACCCGAGGCCCTGACCAACGAATTTGGCCCGACCCGAGGCCTCAACCAACTAATCTGGCCCGACCCAAGGCCGACCCTAACCATCAGGCCCGACCCAGGGCGCGGACCCTACCATTTGGCCGACCCAGGCCTCCCTACCCATCGCCCGACCGAGGCCTCGCCCTCACCATTTGGCCCGAGGCCTCGCCCCCTACCCAAGGCCTCAACCCAGGCCTAACCCATCCGCCCGAGGCCTCGCCCAAGGATTTGCGAGGCCCTTACCCATTTGGCCGACCCGAGGCCGGCCAGGCCATTTGGGACCCAAGGCTGACCTAACCATCCGGCCCGACCCCAGGCCTCACCTTACCCATTTGGCCCGACCAACCCAAGGCCTCACCCTACCCATTTGGCCCGACCCAAGGCCTCACCCTACCCATTGGCCCGACCCATTTGGCCCGACCCAAGGCCTGACCTTACCCATTTGGCCAGGGCGCATGACCCAACCATCGGCCTTGGCCCAAGGCCCACCCTACCCATCCGGCGACCCAAGGCCAGGCCAACAACTTGGCCCCACCCAAGGATACCCTCGATACCTCGACATCAACAACATATACTTTTATCCACCCACATGTAGCCTTTTGTTCCATCAAGCTCACTGTTCGTGTTTAGCATGTTTAGGGTCCTTGACTTGATCTGTCGACCAACTTTGCCTAGACCTAGACCGTGACGTTTATCTCAACCAAACCAACCATTTAGTCTTGCCGAACATGCCTAAACGTTCTGTACCTTACGTTATATACCACGGAGCTACTTCTATGCCTTGGATACGAGGATTATATCACCCTTGTTTGGATAAACTATCGACCTTTGCACTATGCATTCTTTGGTTTGCTCGTCAAATCATGTACCCTAGTCGTCTTATTACATTTCAACATGCGTCTGCTTCCTTGGACCTACCCCACCACCTTACCATCCCCTCTACACCATTTACCCTTTATCAACCCTATCCTCGATTTCCCATTCACTCAATCTGTGATAGATTTGAGGGGGATTACCTATATACCCTTACGGGGAAACCACTTCATATTATTGTCAGCGCTCTCTACAAAACAAAAGCTACTACGACAATAAGGGGCTAATGTAGACACCAAATTTGTGTCTTACGACCCCTTGTGACCCGCATCTCATCTGCATGATCTAACCTCATCACCTAAACCTTACACAATTATTTATTAATTACCTTGTAATTGATAAATCCACATCATCTACACTGCCACCTCATTTTGCACCTCATCATGACCTAGCCCTAACCCTAAACTAACCTAATTAAGACCTATAACTTGGTCCAAATCTACACCCATGACTAAAGACCCCTTTCGCGCACCCAAAACCGACCTTCTAGTCACTTGACCAAGCCCGCAACTAATCTCTCGGGAGAAAAGCATGGAAGGTGGGCTATTTTACTAAAAATAGCCTACTTTTTCCTCACCGATGCGGTTCTACTCGACCGCCGTTGGTTACGTAACCGCCATCATTCCTGTAAATGGGCTCCCCCCAAAACCAAAATCAAAGGTGGAAGGATTTTGAATCAAGAGAGATCATTTGGGAGTGATCGAAAAGAGAGTCCAGATCTTCACTTGACCGAGCAGAGACGAGTGGAGAAACCGAGAAGAGTTTGTAAAGAAAGAAGATCAACTTGCATCTTCATCAAAAACCAGTAAGTCACATCTTGCATGTCCTCTGTTATAACATTTCTTATGCTTTTGAATCACAGTCCTCATAAATCCATTCCTGAATCCACTACCCAGCGTGCCATTGCATCTAACTATCATTCTTTTACCTCTCATCACCTCATTTCCTAATATCACCCATAAAACCAGCCTTACAAACAACATAGCTACCCTACAGCACAACCACCCCACAAAACAACCAACCTACAGATCCTAAACCCTACCGACATCGGTTACCAGTAACCGGTATCGGTTATCCTGACTACAACCAAAAACTAGCCTTTCCCTACCTAGTTCAACAAAAAGCAATTTAATTGATATTTACGGTCTTTTGTGTTAATTCATATTAGCAGGGGAACTGACCACCTTCGAAAGGAAGTTTTATATTTCCTGGGCCCAAGGCAGTTCCCTCATTTATTGTCTAATCAAAATCGTGTGGTCTTGTGTTCTTATTTGCAGGTAGTCCTTCCAAGACAAAAAGGAGTTCTTCGCAGTCAACTTGATCTTTCTCTATGGTACGCGCACACCATCTCGACGTTCAACAGGTATTCCTCCTAGCCCTAACCTTATCTGTTTCTAAAAGGAATGAAACATTTCGAGTGAAACATTTTGCACGCCCGGTGGGACCCATTTTGGGTTTCTTTCTTTCTTGCTTGCTTTCATATAGGGAGTATACTTGCTGTTTTCTTCTTCTAAAAGATATTCACAAGGTTTCATATTATTTTGATAAAAGAACTTGCTTTGCTTTTTCATCTCGCATTAGTGAAAGTCATCTCTTTTGCTTCATCGAATATCATTTTCGATTTGGGTTTAAAACACGTGCATTGCATTCTTGCTTGATGTTTTCAATTCTAGTGAACATAGATTAAGTAGTGAAGTCGTACACGTGGGGTGATATCCACGGTATTGAAAAGAAATTAATCTTACTTTCACTTTCTTGCACAACACATACCAAATCACTCCACAATTAACACAACAGCTCAAACATCCCCCTTTTCCGCGGTATTCCTCCGCCCGATTGAGGTAACCTTATAAGCCAAAACAACTTGACATTTCCCCTAAGTCTTTTGTTTAGGATTGACATCGTTCCGCGTCTAAAGGCATAAGCCCACAATAATTAAAATTAACCCTAGGGTTAGTCTCTGGATTTGCGTGTGCATCTTGCTTGTTTGTAGTTCTGTTTTCTTTCTCATACCCTGTCTTCTGTGATCAATAAATGGACAAGTATACTAAACGTTGTTAAAAATCAAATTAGCAGCCTTTTATATCTTGTTGGCCCAGACTTCTTACACCGACATCGGTTACCTGACCGGCGTCGGCTATAGTATAACCGACATCGGTTACTAGACCGATATTGAGTTCTTGTCTTTCCCAATTCCCGACAAACCAAGCAACCTAACAATTTCACGATCGAGTTTGTTTCATTTCTGACATGATTGAAACCCTACTGTGAACTCCTGTCCATGGTTGTTATCACTCGAAAGCAAGCCGCCGCCATGGTTTCACATGCTTGCTCTGTTTCTTTGCCTGAATCACCCCCTTCACATTCTGTGGGGAATCCTACAGATACCAGCGAGGTTCCTAAAATTCTGTGGGAGATAAGGACTTTGCCAATTTTACGGATGCTAATTCTAGCTTTTGTCAATACTATTTGTCTCATACCCACGACCGTACGCACGATGGTCAGCTCCTTGTTTAGTATGCCTATTAGTATAGCTGCTCATTTAGCTCCCACTCGCTTTGATAACACCGCCTTGCTTCTGCATCTCTAGCCCGTCTCCCAATCCGATGACTTTAGAGGTTCATACGACTCGATTGGCTTTCCGTTGGTTAATCTTGGACCCCACATATCATTACGCCATTGCCCCTACCTCATCTCTTCTTGCGCATCGCCTGCTCGTTCATGACTTGCTCTCTGCCACCTATCCACACTAGCTTTCCTTCTCAAGCTCTCGCCTACCTTTTCTTTCCCATACACGTATCAGTGACCTCAACATCTTATATGGGACATCCTATTCGTTCGCCTCAACATATTCATCCTCCATACCTTATCAACACTTAACCCCACCATTGTCCAGCAGAGGCCCTTGGCCCAATTTGCCTCCGTTTACCACAACCGCACCATCATCTCATCCAACCACGGATTTCATCAAACAAATGATGGACAAAATGCAAAATCTAGAGGCTTCTATTTCGGGAAGTCGTAGCGCCTTGACATACGAGCAAGTTTCTCGGGAGCCTATTCACCCTTCTGTCCCCCTTCACTCATATCCTCCTCAATGGGAATTGCCGAAATTTACCCGTTTTAACAGTAAAGAGGACCCTCAACAACACTTGCGATCATTTAGACATGCTTGTTATTTGATTGCTCATGATGATGCCTTGTTACTCCGCACCTTTCTTATGTCCTTATCGGGACCCACCTTGGAGTGGTACGATTGCTTTAACCCTTGGCCTCAATCTTCTCTTTTAACCAACTAGCCCAATCTTTCTTGGATCATTTCTCCATTAACATTGCAAGAAAGTATCTATCACCGACCTTTATGCCATCCGACGATTCGAAGACAAATCTATCGCGATTTCGTTGGACGATGGCGGGCCTTATCAACCAACTTACATATGCCTTGCCTCGGGTTGAACTTATCGAACTTTTACGCGGGCATGTGCTAAGCACATTTCTCTTACTCTTCAAATACAAACTTTTCGCACGTTTGATGAGGCCTTTACCATGGCTTGGAAACTAGAAATTCAAGACTTAGAAGAAGAGAAATTGTGGTTCTTGCAAAAAAACCCTAATTTCCGAACTCCAGATTCCACCAACAAACCTAACACCACCAATCCTCACCCATCGACCGCCGAAATCAAAGGGGCCGTGTGCGGTGATGGTCAAATCCCAACCACCGTCTAATACCCCGCCAAAAACCACTTATAAGTATAAAGAAGAACCCATCAACTACACTCCCTTGGGAGAAACATATGGTGTGATATTGGAAAAATTTCTCAAAGCAGGAGCCATTACCTTACCTCCTGTTAAACCTCACTCCGGGTTTGATTCTACCCACGCTATACCTTCCTGGTACAAAGAAAATGACTTCTGTAACTTTCACCGCGTAAAAGGACATAGTCATGAAAACTGCAAAATGTTGAAAAACATAGTGCAGGAAATGGTTGAAGCAGGTGATATAACCCTCGATAATCCTAATGCCCCTGCCAACCGAAATTTGAAAATCTTCAACAAACCATTCCCAAATCACTCGTCCAACGATGCGTAAACCGGGATATCTTAGCGAGGAGAGTGTTCATGAGATCCATGCGAGTCTTGACTCCCGGCCAAAAGCCTCTATCGAGAAAATTTTGAATCAAGCCTCTCCACTAACACAGAGGCCGAACCTCCTTTACCACCATCAAGCCAAAGCGAAATCGTTCCTTTACCCATAAAGGAGTTTGGCGCCTTGAGACTTCTCTTCCCATCAATGAGTCTTCTTATACCACTTCCCTCAAGCTATGACGGATGTTATCTAATCTATCTATTTCCCAAGCTTCTCCTTCTACGCTCTTTGCTGCCACAAGAGGAAGGTACGCCACTCCTGTTGACATCCTTAGATGAGAAATCTCTTGCACCAACATCACCAAATTCTTTAACCATGACGAGATACTCTCGAACATGCCCTCTTACCTATTAGTTCTTCATCGCCTAAATCTTTTCAAAAACCAGTCGACCTCTTAACATCTATTGATACAGTGCCTCATCTACCCCCCTGTATCATACCCACAGTGGATTGGAATCACAACCCACCTTTCTTCCGTACAAAATTTACAATTCACACCTAAAGATTGTCATTCTCCAAAGGATAGGCGAATCTGTGGGAGCGTTTGAGTACCCCTATTCTACTCAAATGCGGATGACCGATCTGAGACACCTATACCATATACCCTAAGTGTTTACAGAAACTCAAAATGCCTATGTCCTCATTCTCGTCCCCCGTATCTATACCAAGTAGCCTATCCACCTCTATTAACCTAACCAAATCTTCCCCTACACTTGGGACCTCACCAATGCCCAGTCTAATGCACCCGCCTAAGCGACTTGATTTATCCAAAAATAAAGCCACCCCGCCACCTAGGAGACAAACTCAATCCGTGCCTCTATCACAATCAAAACCATCATCGTCACACCTACCTTCCATATTGGGACCTCATCCCTCCACCTTGCATCAATATATCATACCTCCTGCGTTTTCTTCAAAACGACCTACGCCTTCTGCACCTATACAGAGATCAAAGGGTATATCAACATTGTCACCCCACATATCCTGTCCACCCATCAACCCTAAACGAACTCCATCATCAAAGGATTTATTTTCTGTCACTCCCCTTTCTCCGTGGTTGTTTCCCGCTACCACGTCATCTGTAGCCTCATCATCTAACCAGCTGAATATAGCTTCTGCGCCAAAGAAACCACGTTTAGTGAAAACCACGTGTCAACACCCCTTGGCTAAACCACCACCCATACGAACCAACCACGCCCAAACATTACCGAAACCCGCAAAACCAATACCCTCATCCTCCTCCGATTTTGACCCACTCAAAGGATCTTACGCCAAAATCCTTGCTATGTTGGTGGAGAATGCGACCATTTCTCTACCCCCACTTAGACCTTATGACCCGTCTAAACCTCGACCTATAGGTTATGATGAGTCTAAAATCTGTGCCTACCACCGCACACCAAGACATGATGTGGAGAGATGCAAAGCTTTAAAAACCATCCTTCGTCAGTCACCTCTCCCAGATAGAAAGGTTAAGAAAGACAACTTACGAAGGGAGAGACCTTTAGCTTCCATTCCCTCTCCTGTACCATCTATCCCCGCCTCACCAAGATCTATCATTATTAAAACCCCACCTCTTGAAGACCATGATTTATCCCAACCATCTTCTTCATCTCCGGTCTACGAGATTAATATGATTAGTGTCGCTACTCGAGTGCAGAAAAACAACGAGACAGCAAAAGAAAGCACACATGCGTCCTCTCTTTCTCCATCTAGCATCCCGATTGCACCACCACCCAAAGTGGTTATTCGTGGACCGCTTACCCAGTCTCTAATGGAGTTGCCCATCGAGCCATGATCAAACGACTTCACCAATCGCCCGTAAAAATGACACTATATGATCTCATTCGGACTTCGAAACTCATCGACAAGCTCTCGTTGAAATTGAGGATCGAGGTCTTACCTAATGAAACCCTGCCTGTTGCCTCCATTCTAACACCCAATCACGTTGCTTCTCTCACCAAACAACCCACTGCCCCAACCACTTCTGTACAACAACAAGCTGCGGCAGTCAGTTTCTCTGAAGATGAAATTGTTGACTTTGGTACAGAAGATCCTGACCCTGCCCTTTTCATCTCAGCTTACGTCCGGGACATTCGGGTACGTCGTGTTATGATTGACGGGGGCGCTAGCCTAAACATCATCTCTTCAAAAGCCTTCCAACAAATGAATATCCCTTCTAGCTACATGTGTGCCAATCCCATCATGTTGCGGTCATTCAATGACGCTATTACCTCTACCTTAGGCACCGTGATCCTCAACATTCGGGTAGGACCACGTACTTTACCCGAACTCTTCTATGTCCTTGAAGGAGAGTTCCAATATAACATATTGCTAGGTCGCCCTTGGATCCGGGCTATGGGATGCGTTCCCTCAACATTACATAGATGCATAAAATTTGAGTACGAGGGGAAGTCCTACACCGTAAAAGCTGATCCTCCCCCCTTTAAAACTTGCAATATGTTATACCGCCCTAACGATGTGCTTATACCAATCAAGACACCCATACATTCAACCCAACCATCCTCTTGGAATGTACCTCAACCATCCACCTCAACCGCACCTACACCTTGGTGATGAAACCACCATCACAAAAACCACTTCCCTTCCCACACTAACATCCCAACTGCAAACCCCTTAGTAGATGTTTTCAACGCCTTACTGCTTTGGGGAGTATCGCCTATATAACGTTAGTTCTTTCCATACCCCACGGGAATACGGACGAGTACATGCACATCCTACCTCGACCTGACCGTCGTGTGGGGAAGTAATCTCTTACGGACCACCCCATTGCCGCACCAACCTAACGTATGGAGGTGTTGACGCATCCTCCATTACCCCTGAACCCCCTCTTGGTGTGGTTCCCTTCCAATCCGATTTTCAATACTTGACAAATCGTCGTTTCGCCCTCACCTTCTTGACTCTTTGTGCTTGGAAAGGCTTTGGTTTTGGTCTTTATGAACAAGGCCGACATACACTCATTCTTGTGACTACACGCAAACACAATGATCGCGGTGGTCTCGGTTTTCTGAAACACCTACACAGGAGGAACCTCGTGTTAGTTGTCTTCTAGAAGACAACGCGTCACCCCTCTTAGAACCATCATCACCCATTTTGCCTTCGTCCCTGAGTCAATAGATCCCGAATCTATCCCTCCTAACTTTTTTTTTTCATAAATGCTATCTTCCTAGGTCCTCTCAATTATCAACGCGATAATGAGGACCCCTCTTCTATCCCCCTTCTGTATCCAGACATGATCGAAGAGGATTCACCTTCGATTAATGTTGTTGAGTGCCAGGATGACGACTCCATCCTCACTTACCTTGGGGCGGACGACTCCTATATTCAATGCACCTTACCATCTGAAACTCAAACCATGTTGAATGAATCGACTATAGAAATCAACATCCACACGGAGGAGGATCCTCACATTGTGAAGATCGGACAATCCCTTAACACATCAGAACAAGCCGCCTTTACTACCTTTCTCCGTACCCGCAACCAAGCTTTCGCTTGGTCCTACGCGGACATGCCAGGAATTGATCCTACCATTGCCGTCCATAACATCACTCTAAACCCTGATTCCAAGCCAATTAAACAGAAATTGAGAAAAATGCATCCACGCATTGCTCTCTTGGTCAAAGAGGAGCTTCAACGACTCCTTTCTGTTTCTTTCATTCTGCCTATTGACTATCCTCAATGGATTTCTAACATCGTACCTGTCACTAAAGCGACGGGGGGACTTCGGATATGCACGGATTTCCGGGATCTTAACCTCGCTTGCCCTAAGGATGACTTCCCCCTGCCTAGCATTGACCAACTTGTAGATCTCACTGCAGGCCATGAGATGCTCTCTCTCATGGATGGTTTCTCGGGATATAACCAAATTTTGGTTGCCCCCGCCGATCAACATAAAACTACCTTCATAACTCCTTGGGGAACCTTCTGTTACCGTGTAATGCCATTTGGCCTTAAGAATCTTTGGTGCGACCTATCGGTAGGCTATGACCTACATTTTTCATGACATTATGCACACTATCCTTGAAGATTACGTCGACGATCTTCTTGGCAAATCTAAACATCGTAGTGAACATCTCGATGTTTTAACCATTATTTTTGATGCTTTGTTACAATATTACATCGCCTTGACCAAAGAAATGTGTCTTTGGTGTCCTTTCGAGAAACTTCTTGGCTTTATCGTCTCTTTGCATGGCATCGAGGTCGACCCATCTAAAGTCAAAGCTATCCTAGAAATGCCCCCACCTACCAATCTCAAACAATTGCGTAGTTTACAAGGTAAGCTCAATCTATCCGATGTTTCATCTCCCAACTCTCGGATTGATGTCAACCTTTTCATCACCTTCTTAAAAGGACATTGATTTTCAATGAGCGAAGAGTGCCACCTAGCCTTTGAAGCTCTCAAAATTTATCTCTTGCAGCCACCCGTGCTTATCCCACCTCGGGACGGCCGCCCTTTCTACCTCTACCTTTCCGCCTTGACGACCACGCCTGTAGGGGCCATGCTTGCACATCGTGACTCCGAGAATCGAGAACAAGCCGTTTATTATATAAGTTGTACTTTGGTGGACTATGAGACTAGGTATACACATGTAGAAAAGTTATGCCTAGCCCTATCATTCGTGGCTACCAAACTCCGACACTACCTTCTGAATCACAAAACTTTCGTCATCACCAACATGGACCCCATCCATTACATGTATGCCAAACCTCATCTAAACCAACGCATCGCCAGATGGCTCATGCTCCTCGCCGACCTCGACCTTGAGTTTGTCCACCAGAAATCAATCAAAGGACAAACCATCGCAGATCAACTTGCGGAAGCCCCTTTACCAGGGGAACAATTTACCAATTTTACATTCCCCGACGAACTCATCGCCACTCTTTCACTCAGGGAGGAGTCGTATCCAATGACCCTCTTCTTCGATGGATCCAAATGCCAGTGCGGTGGAGGAGCCGGCGTTGTTCTCATTCCTCTCGACGTTGAGCCTATGCCTCTCTCATTCTGACTCAATTTCCCTTGCACTAATAATACAGCGGAATACGAGGCCCTTGCTCTGGGTCTCAAGTTACGTTACACTTAGGTATCAAATCTATCAATATTTTTGGTGATTCTCAATTGGTAGTCAATCGAGTTATGGGCATCTACCAATGCAAAAATGAGGAACTTCAAAAGTACAAACACTACGTGGACTCACTTCTAGCCTTATTTACTCGCTATTCTATCCAAACCATTCCCGCTCCACTAACAAATTTGCGGATACTATGGCTTGCTTAGCCTCACAAATTCAGCTTCATCAATGACTCGACATTTTCGTCTTGGTCCAACAACTCTTTGCCCCATCTTATTCAGCCCCGGTTGTTTGTACGATAAATACTGTAATCGCTAACTCATGAGGATACTTGGTATCACCAATTTCACGAGTACCTTACAACCTCTGTTCTCCCATCGACCTTACTAGTACCCGCAAACGCGTTTCGTTATCTTGTTATGGGAGGACTCCTTTATAAATGTGGCTTTGATGGCATCCTCCTTCGATGTCTCACCGGCGTGGAGGTCACCCATACCATCCAACGAGGTCCATGACGTATCTGTGGCGGACATTTTAGTGGTTTTGCCGTGACCAACGAATCCTTCGCCTTGGTTATTATTGGCCTACTCTCAATAACGATTGCTTACTGAGTATGTTAAGCATTGTGTTATGTGTCAACAACACGCCAACCTTCAACATACTCCTAGCCAATCCCTACAGTCGCCCAAGATCTTTGGCCTTTCTCACAATGGGGTTTAGACCTTATTGGTGAGATTCACCCGAATCCTCTTGAAACGTCACCGATGGATTATCACAAAGAATGAATATTACACAAAATGGGTGGAGGCTATTCCACTCATTTCAACCAAAAAAGAAAAAATTGTAGAGTTCATTAACCACCACATTATCTGTCGTTTTGGTGTTCCTCATCGCCTGATAACAGATAATGGAAAATATTTCAAAAATAAGTTATTGCAAGACCTTTGTGACAACTTTGGTATTAAACTTAGCTTCTCATCACCCTACTATCCACAAGCAAATGGACAAGCCAAATCCTCTAATAAAACCCTAACCAAAATCCTCATGAAAGTTGTCAATGAGTCTGGAAGAAATTGGCACGATCACATCCCCTTTGCCCTTTGGGCTTATCGTACTAGCATTTATACCTCTACTAATGCTACACCTTTTTCTTTGGTATATGGTACCGCAGGTCATTTGTCTTGCCTCTCAAAATAGAAATACCCTCCTAGAATATCTCTTCAAGATATTCTCACCAACGATGATTTTCGCCAAGATCGGTTAGCCCAATTGGAGCTTCTTGACGACGTCGTCTTACTGACTCTCGATCACCTTCAAATCTACCAAAAACGTATCAAGCGTGCTTATGATAAGCGACTTCATGAGCGTACCTTTAAGGTTGGTGATCTTGTCCTCAAAGAGAATCAACATGTAACCAAACTAGAAAAGAGCAAACGTGGAAAATTTGCTCCTAATTGGATCGCCCTTATATAATCACTCACACTTATGGATCGAGGCACTTATCGTTTAGCTTTGCTTAATGGTAAACTGAGCTGAACCCTTAATGCCTTGCATCTTCGACCATTCTCTTGTTGAATTTAGTGTTATATCACTTCTTATCTACCCTCTTGCTCGTCCCTTGAGCTCATTTACACGCTACATACACTTTGTTTTCTACATCTCAAAATAAAATCAAGCTCACTTCTCACCTCCCTTAACGATGCCTTCCCCTTTTTAGTCTAGTCCATGACTTCAAAGTATTAAAATAAGCCGTATTCTTATGGGATTTTCTTGAGTCAAACTTCCTACCAAACTAGATGCTTCACGCCAAAAGAACATCTAGTCATCTAAATTAAATATAGACTACTCCCTTGAAGGAATGACTATATGCCAAACTATTGCTTTATTAAATATATTGCTCCCTCGAAGGACAGCTATATGCCGAACTATTGCTCTTTATTAAATATAATTGCTCCCTCGAAGGAAGGACAGACTATATGCCGAACTATTTCTGCTATTATATATATTGCTCGCCCCGAAGGACAGGCTATACATAGTCAGCCTTTATCGAAGCTTCTCGCATGGATCAGCTTTGTGAAGACCTCAAGAATAGCACAATCAATATCCCTTGTAGACTTCCCGCATCGATCAGTCTATATTCAGTAAAATAAAAGCCTCATTCAAAAGAACTTTTGAGTCATGGACTTGTCTATTTAGGGTAGGTTCTCTTTCGTCAGAACACTCATTTTGTAATAAGTTCTCCGTACCTCAACTATACCATTCACCTCACCTCACCATTTGTTTCAACTCAAGGGACGTGATGTACACACTGATATGTTGTGATCATACAACTCTTTTCACCTATTGACTTTTCGTCATGCATGCACGGTACCTAGGGCTTGAGTTCGTTCTATGTTGTGTGGTTTGTTTTGCTCTGTTCACCTGCGGAGCACTCTTTCCTCTTTGCCTTGCATCTAGGATTGTGTGTTGATCTTAATCAGGACATGATTCCCTACCACTTGGGTAGGCTAACTTTCGCTTCCCTTATACCTTTTACAACATCACCAATTCATTACCAACACCATCAACCTTACCTTACCAATATTACTATCAATACTTTTACCAACCAACCAATCGCCTAACCATACCTAAATTGCCTGAATTCACCTCTCCCTAGTCCTAAGGGAGAACTACATCGGTCTGAGGCCCCTCCTTGCTTTGTGCAATGGGCTATGTAGGCAGCACTTCGGAGACATGGGGTCTCCCAAGGTTAGCTCGACCATCCCCTACCATAACCTATCATGTGTAGTAAATATAAACATTTTTTGTGTATTTCTATTTCATCACATTCCTCTTTATCCTTTTTCAAAACACCGAAAATCAAAACACAAACATTCTTATTATTATCGTAACTCAAATCAACATACATATTCAGCTTTATTTATATGTTAAACACATACATCTTCTCTATCATCGACATGCAGGTCGGCATCCTTATTTATTCTTATACCTTGCTAACATTTACTTAGACCCTCACGCCTCATCTCGAACTAGGGGATGATCGTGATCGACGACGCTACTCACCAGGCCACTCTGTCCTCAACGGTACCACGGCTATTGGTACCGCTTACTCATCTGCTAATCTCTCCTGTAACATATGAATACGCTCCCTCGCATGGAGGAATCCAGCCTCTAGTCCCTGTGCCCGTGACTCTGCAACCGCTAACAATCCTCTTGCCTCATTCACCTGCGTTTGGAGCTGCTGAACTAAACTCTGCAGACGATCTCTCTCCGCTGTAATCACAGCTATGTCAGGGTGATCACGTACACCTCGCAGCTCTGCTACCCACCATAACCTATAGGCCTCTGTCGTTCCTACATCCATTACACTGCGATCGGCTGCTATCTCCTCTGGCCCTTCTGGAGGTGTTGGCCGGGGAGGTGAGAATGCTGCCTCGGCGTCGATCCTCATATATGGTCTATAAGCCTGCGGTATGTCTTGCACCAATCCAAATTGTCGCCACACGTGATCTATAGGAATCCTCTCATACTCACCTGGCCTGTGCCGCGATCCACCTCAATCGCTCTACACCCCTCAACTCCTCAGCTATGTTCTCTGTTACCATATAGTTCCCGTAAGGCCTCCAACAGATATCCGCAATCATCACCCTCTCCCATACCTGCCTATAATACTCAATGTCACCCGTCACGACATGGGATCTTGCCTCTTGTTTCGCCGGACCCATCGTGCAACCCTGACCTCGTACTCCGGTCTCTCTCGATTTGGATGGGTCGGCCTATTGGTCGCACACAAACAATGTGCTCATAGGCCCAACAGTGTAATAAGTATGAACAATCCAGTGTCGTCCTGTGATTTCGCCTACAAGCCCATAAACCCCTGTATAGCTCCGCCAAATATGCAGGTGCCCATGCAAAAGTCACGTTCCTTTCTATCATCTCCCAAATAACACACATCAATACCTTTGGAAATCTTCCCCTTCCGCCTCGGTAATGCATAATACCCTACCGCTATCATTAATATCACTGCTAACCTTGTCTCCTCAGGGTGTGCTGCATACATTATGCCATACGTAAATGTCAAACCTCGTTGTGTCAAATCTCGCGTGTATGGACCAAATACTGCTGTTATCACTCCCCGCGCCGTCTTAGGTAATGCACGATATATTGGTGTTCCTATAATCGGGAGTCTCAAAATACGGAACACATCTTCCAATGTCACTGTCATCTCCCCTGTTGGCAGATAGAAGGTATTTGTCTCAGGATTCCATCTCTCAATCAACGCCTGTAACATAGCATGGTTACGTGCGATTCGTGAATAATAGCGGATTCCACTTAACCCCAAATGATTTATCAATGTCCATTCAGCTGGCGTTACATCCGCTCGGATTCGTGACAACAGCGCTGGTACACTATCATTCATCCTCAACCCTACCTCTGCCTGCATACATCCAAATAACAAACAACCATTCAATTCCTCAAATCCCCGGGTTTTTTCTCAAATTCTGGAAATTCCTACAAAGAAACCGGTATCGTTTACATCTAACCGGTACCGGTTCAGTAACCGATACCGGTTATCCCTAACCGCTATCGGTCACTGTCAATTACATACACCTTGCCTAAACAACCACCTACGACAATAAATTGCTCGTTTATTCCTCTCTGTATACACAGACATACCCAAAACCCTTGATTACCTACCACGTAACACTCACCTCATTTATAACCCTTGTTATCATGTTTTCTTTCTCATATCTACCCACCTACTCTCCCCCATCTTATTCACAAAACATGCAGTAATCAAATCACAACCAAAACGTTTACCTCTTGAGTTGCAGCAGCTTGAGGTGGCACTTGTCTTCCCTCTCATCCCTGCCTGCTGGATGCTTCTCCTCGTTCTGCCATGATCACCACCCTTTTCAAATTCGCCTTTCTGCCTTCTGAATCTCAGATCACATTCACTTTCCCTGTCTCTTTTCTCCTTATCACTCAAATCTCTCATGCAATTACCTGTCTCAGTCGTCAAAAAGCGTCGCGTTCACGTATTTAACTTCTTGCATGGCTCTCAAAATTAGAACTTAAGTTGCCACCCTAGCTTTTCTATTTTTAGAAAAGCTCATACCTAAATAACCGGTATCGGTTACATAACCGATATCGGTCTACTAACTACCGGCGTCGGTTACCTAACCGATATCGGTTACACACCTGCCTTTTTGAAACATAGTTCTTTTCTTCATTTTCTACCTAATTTTTATCGCGCTTTGCCTCTTTTCTGCATAACAACACCATTATCCATATTCGTCCATCCAATCCACTTCTCATTACGGTTTCATCCATATCATCTATCTATTTTACAAAAACAAACAAGCCATCAACTAAGGATACCAAAACAAAAACAAAAAAAAAAAAAAAAACTATCTATCTATACATCATTTGGATCCAACTCATCGGATACATATATAACAATGTCCCAAAACCAGATGCAAAACATGCAACATTTCATCATATAACATGTCCTCCATATATACGTGTAAAAGACATCAACATCATCCATATATCAACATGTCAATTAAACTCATCATACATTCTATATCACAAACCATTGTGAAATACTTAAAAACATTTTAAACACTACATGTGGATCAAAACATCATCTCTATATATATATACAAGTTTCAAATATACAATGTGCCTGCGCCGGGGCCTCTGTGATCTCATCATCCAACAAAGCCGGCACGCGAGCGCAATAACTATCAAACATCTCAACTCGGCTCGCGGGCCGGTCCCTCATATCAAAAAATATACTCATTTCGCAGCCGGTATCAATCAGACAACCTGCACTCGGCTCGTAGGCGTCATAATGAATCAATAAATGAATAAATGTAGGCACGCAGCCTCTATCAACACAACTGCCGGTTCATGAGACCGGTGCCCATGTCAATAAACAAATGTGTAGGGACCCCTCGGCTCTCTCCACCTCCCTCTGCTCGTCTGCACTGCTGGTCCTGTCCGCCTCCGTCTCCTACCTGTAATAGACACACCGGCTGTGGCTACACCTCCCTGCGATCTCTGACTATGCGAGGTCTCTGCTCGGTATGCCACATATGGCTGATACTCAGCTCCGGTACTATCAAGAACATCCTGATAGTACCGGGCCTCCGCTCTCACCTCCATATATCTACATGCACTGTGCTCGGGCCGTGGGGGTGCTGCTAGTAGTGGTGGTATCATGTACATTCTCGGAAATTTGTGGCTGTTTTTTGGTGGTGGTGGTATATGTACACTGTGCACAGAGTGTGGTTTGTGCCTGCTCTTGGTGGTGGTGCACGTGCTGTGCTCGTACTGCTGGGCTAGCTGCCCCTGTAGGACACCTATTCGTACTGTGTAGCAGCCATAACCGCTCTGTAATAACCGCACTGGCCTGAGTGATCTCGCTCTGCTTATCACTGTAGCTTAAGTCTGGCTGTGTGGCGGTCTTATCTAGCTGCTCTCTGACCAGCCCACCAAACCATGAATGCCCCCGTACACCCAGCATCATCTACACCATCACCTGCTGGCCTCTCAGCAACCCAATCTGGGTCCAAGGGCTGTGGTGCAGGCAGTGGGGCCTCTACATCATCCCTCCTATACTGAGGGAAGGGAGGTGGCTCGTCCTGTCGCAGCCCCATCTGCCTGCGTACCCTCTCTAGGGGTATCCTCTCGTACTCTCCGGCCTCCGTCCTGCTATCAGAATGTGTCTTTGGATCGGGCAAGCCTATGTAAGCGGGCTCTGTGCGCGGGTGATGACCTCTGTAAGGTCTCCATACAATATCTCCGCTGTCAGGGCCCTCTAACAAATGTCTATAATGGCGACATCCCGCCCATGCAAGCACTGCTTGCTCGTGGCTGCCCACGACCCCAGACCACCCTCGAAAGTCGTATCGTATATGACCTGTGTGCAGGCTGCCGCCGAGGTAACCCTCTTTGGTCGATGCATATGATGTGCTCATATGCCCAACAGTGAAGTAAAAATGTAGAGCAAATCCCAAATCGCCTCATCCGGCGATAGCCCCATAGCTCCCTGTATAACTGCACCAGGTATACTGGTGCCCAACAATGCAGTGTGCTCCTCCACCATCTCAAGCAACACCCCCATCAATGCACGTGGAAAGCGGCCTCCTCACGAGTGCGGGAGGCGAAGCGGGTGATCCAATCATCATCAGCACGGCAAGTAAGTGTGTCTCATGTCGGTGTGCACGGTACATATCACCATACCGATACTCGCTGTTTGTGATAGGTAAGTAAGCGCACTGTTTGCATCTCAAAACACTCGTAGGATGTTGTCATGGCCATCTCGAGAATCTACTGGAAGCGCCTCTCCTCGATCGGCGGTCGAAGATGCAATACACATCCTCTAATGTGATAGTCATCTCCCGGTCGGGAGATGGAACACATTGGTTGCCGGATCCCATCTCTCGATGAGGGCAACCATCAAGCTATGATCTCTATCGATCGCTCTATATCACTGGACTCCGCCGAGTCCCACCTCGCGCATGATAGCCCAATGCACTGCGGACACATGTGGTCGCATCCGCACAACGGCGGGGCATCTGTCTCGCATCGTCACCGCTTGACATGCTGTAAAATCCACCCACTACATTAGCCCTACTCTTCATCACGATATCTACCTATACCCCCTTTTATCCCCCGACCACACCCCAACTCTCTAACACCCCCCTCTAGCCACCTATCTTCTCCACTATCCCCCTCCCTCTTCCCAACCCAAAACCCAACCCAAACCCATACCAACCCATAACCCACCCAAACCCACACAAACCCCAAACCCATACCAACCCAAGCCCAACCCATAACCCACCCAAACCCACACAAACCCCAAAACCCATACCCAACCCAAGCCCAACCCATAACCCACCCAAACCCACACAAACCCCAAAACCCATACCCACCCCAAGCCCAACCCATAACCCACCCATACCAACCCAAGCCCAACCCATAACCCACCCAAACCCACACAAACCCCAAAACCCATACCCAACCCATAACCCACCCAAACCCACACAAACCCCAAACCATACCGACAATACCCAAAACCACCCCACCGACGCCGGCCGATATACGACCGACGCCGGTCAGGAACAAAACACCCTGACCCTGGAATTTTCGACCGATGCCGGTCGCTTAGCAACCGACATCGATTCAGCTGTACACACGCGAAACCGAACCCCGCGTGGCCCCCAACCTACCTTTTTCCAATTTTCTACCAACATACCCACCCAAACACCCTAAAACCTACCCACACAGCCGCCTTAGCCTATTTAGCCTATCTACCCTCTCCCTTTTTCAAATTATTTCCATTTTCTACTTATTTCCTAAAAATGTAAATTCTACCCAAACCCCACATTTAACATAATAACATCAAATAAACACAATAAGGGGTTTGAAACTACCCGTACGATGACATGTCGTCGTGGTGGGATGGGTGGTGGTGGTCCATTGGTCTAGCCCTTCCTACTCCTCCGGTGGGCCATGGCTCCAAATGTCCTCTTCTCGGGTCCTCAACCAATCACCTCGCCTCCTCCTCACTCGGGCCCACTAACAACTCACTCCTCCAGTCAAATAACGCCACCTCACACACCAAATGCTCCAATCTCCACTCTCCACGTCAGACAACTCAAATCGATTTTCAAATTAGACAAGTGACAATGACCGGCCGTATTTTTCTTTTTATAGGTTTTTTTACATCGAACCGATATCGGTCAAAGCGTGCCCTAAGGAACCGGCGTCGGTTATCTAACCGGTACCGGTCATATATAACCGATATCGGTTTCTTCCTTTTTCACCCAACTTTTTGCCCTTATTCACTACTTTCTCTTTCCAACCACATTGCCTATTTACCACATCGCCTATACATTCCATTGCTCTTTAGCCGTTTTTGACTTCACCGGCCTGACCCAAGGCCGCAACCAACTAATCCGGCCCGACCCAAGGCCGCCACCAACCATTTGGCCCGACCCAAGGCCGCAACCCTAACCATCCGGCCCGACCCAAGGCCTCACCTTACCCATTTGGCCCGACCCAAGGCCTCAACCAACTAATCCGGCCCGACCCAAGGCCGCAACCTTACCCATTTGGCCCGACCCAAGGCCGCAACCCTAACCATCCGGCCCGACCCAAGGCCTCACCCTACCCATTTGGCCCGACCCAAGGCCTCACCCTACCCATCCGGCCCGACCCAAGGCCGCAACCCAACAACTTGGCCCGACCCAAGGCCGTACCACTTCGATACCTCACCCAACATCAACAACATATACTTTTATCCACCCATCATGTAGCCTTTTGTTCCATCAAGCTCACCTGTTCGTGTTTTAGCATGATTAGGGTCCTTGACTTGATCTGTCGACCAACTTTGCCTAGACCTAGACCGTGATGTTTATCTCAACCAAACCAACCATTTGGTACTGCCGAACATGCCTAAACGTTCCTGTACCTTACCTATTATATACCCTGGAGCTACTTCCTATGCCTTGGATACCAGGATTATATCACCCTTGTTTGGATAAACTATCGACCTTTTCCTATGCATTGCTGGTTTGCTCGTCAAATCATGTACCCTAGTCGTACTATTGCATTTCAACATGCGTCTGCTTCCTTGGACCTACCCCACCACCTTACCATCCCCTCTACACCATTTACCCTTTATCAACCCTATCCCTGATTTCCCATTCACTCAATCTGTGATAGATTTGAGGGGGATTACCTATACCCTTAACAGGGGAAACCACTTCATATTATTGTCCGCGCAGCTCTACAAAACAAGCTACACGACAATAAGGGGCTAATGTAGACACCAAATTTGTGTCTTACGACCCCTTGTGACCCGCATCTCATCTTGCAATCTAACCTCATCACCTAAACCTTACACAATTATTTATTAATTACCTTGTAATTGATAAATCCACATCACCTTACCTGCCACCTCATTTTGCCACCTCATCATGACCTAGCCCTAACCCTAAACTAACCTAATTAAGACCTATAACTTGGTCCACATCTACACCCATGACTAAAGACCCCTTTCTCACACCCAAACCGACCTTCTAGTCACTTGACCAAGCCCGGCTGATCTCTCGGGAGAAAAGCGGGAAGGTGGGCTATTTTACTAAAAATAACCTACTTTTTCCTCACCGATGCCGGTTCCTACTCGACCACCGTCGGTTACGTAACCGCCATCGGTTCCCTGTAAATGGGCTCCCGAACCAAAATCAAAGGTGGAAGGATTTTAGGAATCAAGAGAGATCATTTGGGAGCGAAAAAGAGAGTCCAGATCTTCACTTGACCGAGGCAGAGACGAGTGGAGAAACCAGAAGAGTTTGCAGCAAAGGAGATCAACTTGCATCTTCGTCAAAAACCAGTAAGTCACATCTTGCATGTCCTCTGTTATAACATTTCTTATGCTTTTTGAATCACAGTCCTCATAAATCCATTCCTGAATCCACTACCCAGCGTGCCATTGCATCTAACCATCATTCTTTTACCTCTCATCACCTCATTTCCTAATATCACCCATAAAACCAGCCTTACAAACAACATAGCTACCCTACAGCACAACCACCCCACAAAACAACCAACCTACAGATCCTGCACCCTACCAACATCGGTTACCAGTAACCGGTATCGGTTATCCCGACTATAACCAAAACCACCTTTCCCCTACCCGAGTTCAACGAAGCAATTTAATTGATATCTTACGTCTTTTGTGTTAATTCATATTAGCAGTGGGAGCCACCACCTTCGAAAGGAAGTTTTATATTTCTGGCCCAAGCGCAGTTCCCTCATTTATTGTCTAATCAAAATCGTGTGGTCTTGTGTTCTTATTTGCAGTAGTCCTTCCAAGACAAAAAGGAGTTCTTCGCGATCAACCCGATCTTTCTCTACGGTGACGCGCACACCATCTCGACGTTCAATGGTATTCCTCCTAGCCCTAACCTTATCTATTTCTAAAAGGAATTAAACATTTCGAGTGAAACAATGAGATGCCTGAGCGGGAATAACAAGCAAATCTAAGATACGAGTGGCATACACATGGGGCTAGGCAAGGTAGCAGTGCAGTACCCAAAATAAAGGTGCAATGATGGCGACAATGTGTTACGGGTGACACATGCATAAGATAGGATAATAGATGAGGACAAAGTGTGTCCTGGTGGGATGAGAGGATGAAATATATCAAAATATACCTGATCAACACCAATGGGCTCTAATCGACATCGACTACCCCTAATCAATGTCGACCACAAAAATCGGCGTGACCAAAATAATCAGCACCGACCACTCCGAAAACCTATAAGTATAGAAAAGGTGAATGGTAACGATTCATTTGCATTGTGACGATTGATTTAGAAAAAGTCAAAAATTGAATTTGAGCAACATGGAAGCTTCCGGAAGCGGTTAGAAGAGGAAGAGGACACGGCCAGGGGTAAGTGGTCCTTCCCTAGCTTTGTACATTTTTGTTTTGTTGTAGTAGGAGGCAAGAGAGATTTTTGGTGCTCGCCTCTTAGTCGGTGTCGATTAGAAAAATAGGCACCAATTAGAATGTGATCGGCACCGATTATACTACAATTGACATCGGCCAGGAAGAGAATGGCACCGATGGGAAAAAGAGTTATTTGGAAACTTTTAAGAAATATTTTGATGAAATTTTAATGGTGTTGATGCTTTGATAAAAATTGAAACTAATGACGTTGTTTGATGTAATGCAGGCACAAGAGATCCTACACATGCGGGATGCTATTCCCGAGCTACTAGAGACTATACTGCCAGACATGACATATGTTGAGTGGTGCCATCTGGAGTTAACCAGGACTAGGGGGTTTCTGTTATTATAGGTGGATACCCCGAGACGTGGAGCTCATGCGAGCATTGGTGCAGCGGTGGGATAGCAGACCTACACATTTTGGTTTTGGACGGGTGAGATGACCATCACCCATGAGGATTTCTACGAGATTCTCGGGTTCGACGATTACGGGGGGATCGATAGAGATTACTCCTCAAGAGCAACAGAGGAGGGCCCTAGTATGATTATATGGGGATAGGGCAGATGATGTAGAGATAGTGTTCGGGGTGTGAGGATAGCCTCACAAGTACCGGCAGGATGACCCCAAGAGTAGATTGATAGCCCTGATCCAGATGGCTATCTCATACTATGCATTACTAGATTCTGGAGGTGGACGGTTCCCACTACTCCTGCTTGACTGTGTCTACGATATTTTAGAGTTCATGCAGGTGTTTACATTTGTTGATGCATTACTAGCACAAATATATTATAAGCTATGGATGTATACATGAGATAGGTGGTGGGATAGATGTCAGTTTCGTGCTCCATTACTAGGCATATGAGCATATATCAGTGATTAGGCCATCTGGGCTTCCATGGATACTAGGAGTAGAGGGAGCCCTTGAGTATGGATTTCGGACGATGGTGGACGGACATGGCCCAGGAGATACAGGGAGATCCACAGAGTGGTATTCAGAGAGATTCAGGACTCTGACACCAACATAGGTGATATGGAGACCATATAAGGTCTATCTGACATGGGCCAGATAGGATGCCCACCTGGTGGAGTTGAGACGCAGCAGGGTGGTCAGGGGTCGCAATCAGAGATCTTAGAGTGAGTCCGTTTATATGGGTGATGAGGTAGTTTGGCTTGATACAGATCATTCCGACTATATATATGCCATACAGACGGGATAGCAGGGAGACAGACCTACCGATACTAATCCTAGTAGATCCACTCAGGGAGGCCCCTCCTCCCACAGATGATGATGATGATGTAGGAGTGGATGAGGGCTACGAGGCATGGTACCACGAGGAGCTACCACAACATCTCTGGCATCTACAAAGGCAGGTGAGGAGGATCTAGCAGCAGTGCTAGAGAGACTCAAGGGAGAGCATGCTACCTTGATACAGACACACCAGACTACCCTTGAGGAGATTAGGACTCTGACAGAGGAGAGGGACACCTTGATACAGGAGAGAGACACTGCTTGTCAGGAGCGGGATACAGCGATCCAGCAGAGAGATCAATATCACAGGCACAAGGAGGCCCTCAGGGCAAAATATGGTGATACAGGCACCACCTCAGAGTCGGGGGGCACGAGTGCAGTGCAGTGTAGCAGGAGGACCACCACCACTAGCAGTGCCATTGTGAGCACCTGGCATGTTGAGTCTGAGTACCTATCAGGATCTCCTTGCCAAGGTGAGATATTATGAGGATGCCTTGACACAAAGCACACCCGGATGTGCCTCGGTATGGAGTGAGGAGGATACTTGGCGACATCTACCACCGGTGGTGCTTCGAGAGGGTGTGAGCACTAGGGGAGATCGAGGAGGTGGTAGGGCCATGGCAGTGGGCATCTCTAGCTCTATAGGAGATGGTCAGGAGAGACATCCGGACCGGAGGAGGGAGGAGGAGATAGTGTTCTCCACCTATCCGATTTTACTATATAGATGTGATACTTTGTAGAGATATACTGATGTAGCCTCGAGTTGAAGGCATTTTTTGGATATGATGTATACAACTTGATTGGAAGCCATACATTCTTTTGTACAGACATATATATGTATATATATTCATCATTTTGTGTTATGTGATTGGACTCATGCATTTAATTTCGATAGATAGGGATGGATGTTATGGATAGATGTTATGTAATTTTGATGGATATAGATGAATGTTATAGATGATAGATGAATAGATGTGATTTAATTGATTTTTCATGGATAAATGGTTGATTAAATTAACATGTTTAAGATGTCAATTCAATTAAATGATATAGATAGATGGATTCACATGTGTTTTTAATACATGCTTTTTTTATGATATTAGATGAGATGAATAAGATGAGCATAGATAGATGATAGACTTGATTGAGTAAATTAACATGTTAAATGTCAATTTAACTGGATGAACAACAAATAAACATGGGAAATGTCTTTTTGAAAGAAAGTGATGTAATGATATTATCCCTTAGAAATAAAAAACACTACACCTAGATAGGAAAAAGAATGATAAGTTAGGCCCCTAACCAACCATAAATAGAGACCTTAATGGTAAATCAAAAGACAATGCACACAAGGCCATAGACACAGATAAAATAAACCTGACACTAGTTAGTCGTAAACCAGATCTAGGAGGTAGATAAGGACGAGAGATAAGTATGCATCTCATCAGAACACATGAAGGATTAAATATGTGCCCATATGGGGAAAATAGGATCTCGATATGATCGAAAGGTTTCATATCACAACTTCATGATTTTTTTCTTCCGATAGAAAAGTAAACTGATCGATACGAGAAGTTTGCTAGATAGAGAAAGACTAATTGATATCGATTGATGCTAAAAAGTGAACAAACTAGAGGAAGTTTGTTACTACAAAGGCTGAAAAATGCCATAAGACAAATAGTCATCCTTCAAGGGAGTAGTCTGTATTTTGATTTTGATGGTAGCCATCCTTTGAGGAATGGTCTATATTTTTATTTTATTTGATAAGGCATGAATAGTTGTCCTTGAGGATCGGTCTATCTTTTGGGAGTAGGATAGCATCTCTTTTCTCTCTCTCTTTATTTTTCTTTTTTTTTGTTTTGGAAGAAGCTAAGTTTAGACCAGATAGACTAAATAGAGAGAAAGAAAATGTATATAAGCATGTACTCATGCCCCAAGTGGATTTGATCAAGATGAAGACCTAGGGCAGATGTAGTAGTGATTAAGGTATTCCTACCATGAGAAGGAAGAAATCAGTAAGGAAAATACCATGAGTAGAGCCACACGGTACTCATATTTAAGGTATACCATCCATGGAAGACAAGTGATAAGCCCTGGACCCATACTTATGAGTGAAAACGTATGGTCCCATCCAATTAGGAGTAAACTTACCACGTTGAATCCATTCTAGAGTAGTGACATTTTTGTTTTCTTTAAGAACAAGATCACCAACTTGGAATTCCCACTGCTGCAAATGCTTGTTATAAGCATGCTTGACATGCTCAAGATAGACTTGATGATGTTCAAGAGCATTGAGATGATGTTCATCTAACAACTCAAGTTGTGATAGATGATTTTGATGATAGTCTTCATCAGAGACAAACTCTCTGAGAGAGAGGCGTGAAGAGAGGGAATCTAGACTTCCAAAGGAAGGACAGCCTTAGACCCATAGACAAGAGAGAAGGGAGTAGCACTGGTAGGGGTACGAATGCTAGTCCGATAAGCCCCTAGAGAGTGAAATGGATGTGCAAATGCCAATCCCTACCAACTCGACTAGTTACCTTTGTGAGGATATTACGCAAAGTTTTATTAGAAGCCTCAGCTTGGCCATTAGATTGTGGATAGTATGGAAAAGAAAAGTTGAGTTTAATATTGAAGGTGTCACAAAGTTTCTACAAATATTTGTTTTTGAAAGACTTCCCATTGTCTATAACGATTTTATGAGGAACACCAAAGCGACAAATGATGTGTTGATAGATAAAATCAACAATAGGTTTATCTTTGGTTGATGAAAGAGGAATAGCCTCCACCCATTTAGTGAAGTATTCTTTGGTAGTGATGATGGAGTGATGCCACTACGAAGAGCACAGATTGATGAGACCAACAAGATCAAGACCCCATTGTGAAAAAGGCCACAAATCGCTGCAGGTTGCAAGGCCTAGCTAGGGATATGTGTGAGATTAGCGTGTTGTTGACACTTGACACATTTCTTGACATAGTCACAATAGTCTTGATTAAGAGAAGGCCAATAATAGCCTAAACATAGGATGTGCTTAGCCATGGCCAAACCACCAAAGTGTCCACCATAGATACCGTCATGGACCTCCTAAATGGCCTTAGATGATTCAGGGGTTTTGAGGCACCGAAGCAAAATACCCTCAAAACCACATTTGTAAAGGATTCCACCCAGAATAGTATAGCGGTTTGCACGTTGGATAAAAGATATTCTACCATTGGAAGTCAAATCTGGAGGAAGCACTGAGTAGGATAGATAATAAAAAATGTGTTGATACCACTCATCTTTAGTGTCGATCGTGACGGAGTTGATTGAAGTCAATTGCCTGAGATGAGATGGTTGGTCTAAACGTTGAACAACCACATAAAGCCACGAGTCTTTAGTGAATGGAGGAATAAGCGAGGCTAAAGAAGCCATCATATCTGCAAATTGGTTTGCTGTGAGGAATAGCCTGGATAGTAAATTTATCGAAAGATTGAAGCTGAAAGAGAACGATATCGCGATATTTTTGAAGGATATCATTTTTGCACTGATAGACTCCAGTGACTTGATTAACAATGAGCTCAGAGTCACCAAAGATGTCGATATGGTGAGCGCCAAGATTAATGGCATTTTGAAGACCTAAAATGAGGGCTTCATATTTGGCCATATTATTGGTACATTCAAAGTTAAGCTTGTGTGTAACAAGGATAGGTACACCCCAAGGAGGAATCATGACGAAACCTGCACCTCCCCCTTGCTAACATTTGGACCCATCAAAGAAGAGTTTTACTTTAAATGGAGACAGATCGAAATCGATTTGTTGGATGTACTCATCTGGGAATTGGGCAAGGGGGACTTGAGTGTCTAGTAGAGGAGCATCAGCTAATTGATCGGTGATAGCGACCCTTGATAGATTTATGCAAGATGAACTCAAGGTCAAACTCTGTCATGAGCATGAGCCAACGAGTGATACGATCACTGTGATAAGGTTTTACATGCATTGTCTTAAGAGGGTTGACACTTGTAACAATATAAGTTTTATGATTAAGGATGTAATGATGAAGCTTAGAAGTTGTGAAGAAGAGAGCATAACACAACTTTTCAGCTTTGGAATAGTGAGTTCCATATTCATGAAGAGTGTGACTTATATAATAGATAGCCTCTTCCTTACCACTAGAATCTCAATGTGAAATCATGGCTCCCAGAGCATGGTTAGTCACGAAATATAAATATAGAATGGCTTCCCCTCACGTGGAGGTGTAAGCACTTTGGTAAGTAGAGAAATAAGATAAGCTTTGAGGTCATCAAAGGATTTTGGCAATGCTCATCCCATTCAAAATGAATGTTTTTACAAAGGAGATGATGAAAAGGTTGACAATGGTCTGAAAGTTGCGAGATAAAATGACACACTGATTAAAGGCATCCTTGAAGACCATGGAGTTGCTTTAAGTTAGAAGGAGGAGGCATCTCGAGGATATCCTTTTTCTTTGTGGGATCAACCTCAATACCCCTAATAGAAATGATAAATCCCAAGAGTTTACCAGTGAGAACGCCAAACACACATTTAGACGGATTTAGGCAAAGACAAAAATGAATGAGTCTCTCAAAGAGAGGCAAAAGAATGAGAAGATGATCTTGACGGCGTTTGGACTACGAGGAGGTCATCAATGTAATATTCTATAGTTTTGTGTAAGAGGTCATAGAAGATGTAGGTCATTGCATGTTGATAATTTTCCCCTGTGTTCTTAAGAGCAAAGGGCATGATGCGATAACAAAAAGTCCTCTAAGGAATTATGAAGGAATTCTTGTGTTGATCCTCAGTGCGATAAGAATTTGATTATAACTAGAGAAACCATCCATCAGAGAAAGCATCTCGTGACTGCTATAGTTAAATCCACGAGTTGGTTGATATTAGGTAGAGGAAAATCATCTTTCGGGCAAGCAAGATTAAGATCCTAAAATTCGGTGTAAATTCAAATTTTCCCAGTAGCTTTGGTTACTGGTACTACATTTGAAACCCATTGTGGATAGTCAATGGGTTGGATGAAGTTGGTGGAAAGCAAGTGCTACAACTCTTCTTTGACGAGGAGAGCTACACGAGGATGCATCTTACGTAGTTTTTGTTTAACTGGTTTGATGTCTGGAAGAGTAACGATATTATGGACCATGATATTAGGATTGAGGCCTGACATATCTTCATATGACCAAGAAAACACTTGGTGATGATTGGAAAGAAAGGCGGTGAAGTCTCCTAACTCCTGTGGGTTAAGAGATTGGCCAACCTTAATGATGCGAGGGTCTTCAGAAGTCCCTATATTAAGGTCGACAGTGGCTTCATTGTTGATAAGCGTAGTTGTGTCAGAAGGAATGGTTTTAGGAAGATAAGAATCCTCTACCCTCAGATAGGCAAGAACAAAATCATCATCCGAACAATGGATAGTATTGATAGTAGGAGAATCATTTTCGACTATTTCGGGAAGACCAATGGTATGGAAATGGATTTTCCATTATTCTTATAGGTCAGTGGACCTAAGGAAATGGTATTGACTAAAAAAAATTTAGGCGAGAATGGGAATGGTGTCATCTACATCAAGCGATGCTTCAGACCTGACGGGAGAAGATGGTTCCTCTATGGAAAGAGGCTCATCGAGAATGGTGATAGTGGCTTTCGAGAGAGGTTTGAACCCTAAACCAAATTTTTGATGTGGTTTAAGAGTTGGAATGGATGCGAGGTCATGTACACCTTGTTCATATTTTCCCAGGAAAAATCCCTTCCATGCACATCGATATAGATAATTTTTTGTGAACACGGGATTTGTAGATAATCAAACCCTACCGAGTAGGGTTTGGCCCTAGGAGGAGAATCCAGATGATAGTGAGGTGTATCAAGACCACCGTAGATGAAGTTAGTCTGTTGATTGGGTAGACCAATGGTGACAATGTGGCCAAGATCTAGTTGATATTTAGGTTGTTTATCTAGCCTACCATACTCATTAGGTTTGAGATGGGCATCAAAAGAGAGAAGGGGAAGCTCTCCTAGTGAGAAGCGCTGCAATGTATCTTCTAGATTTTGTAGATCTGGTAGTTTTGTTGTAGGTATGGAAGAGGATGAAGCCTCGTTAGGAGAATCAGTGTTCTCTTTTGGAGGGACTAGACCTGTGGTCATGTCACATTGTGTGGATGGAAAGGGATCTCCTGGATGAGTATAGATTTTTCCCTCATATTGATATTTTATGCATCGATGGAGGGTTGATGGGACACAAGTGCATTGTATGGATCCAGAGCGTCGAGGATCATATTATAGTGGAATTTTCCTTCAACAATGTAAAAAAGCTCGTGAAGAAGTTTCTTGCCTACCCGAATGGGCAGGACCACAGTTCCTAAAGTAACTGCCAGTTGATCATTAAATGATCGAAGGGTAAAAGGTAGTGGTGACACTATGTTCTTTAGTAACTTAAGTTGCTCAAATGTGTGGGAGGAAATGATGTTGAGTGCAGCACCGATTGATCATAGTGCGTTTTAACGTAGTGTTATTGATTTGAACTGTGATGAAGAGAGGAGCTTCTAAATCCTCAAGAGAAAGGGGAGGAATTTCAAAATCCTCAAAGGAGATGGTGGTTGATGGTCTATTCAATCCAACAACCATCTTGAAAGGCTAGGGTTCATCTAAATTCACGCGATGTGGCGCAGATTATCAATCAGAGCCTAGTGATGTTGGGGAGATGACTGAATGAGGTCAAAAAGAGACATTTTGACCTGGATCATGGGTGAGTTGTTTCATAACACTCTCCTCAACTGACATGGGAATCTGAGCCCAAGGTGAAGCACGAATAGAGACCCGAGGTCTCGGGGCTGATGAGGAAGGAGGAACTCCTTTGGGGGCAGCGAAATAACAACTCGTGGTCGAGAGGTTGTAGAAGGTGATGGATTATCATACCATTGTGTTCTAGTGGTGATACGAATTGTGTTGATTTGAGAAGGTGGAAGATCATCTAGAGTGATATCAATATAATTTAAGGCCTGAGTAGACCATTCAGGCTCAGATGTAGTTGGGATGATAAGAGACACTTGTTCCTCCTCTTCTTCCAATAGAAGATCACTTTCTTCAAGAGGTTGTTAATGACAGATTGTAGGGCTTTACATCCCTCGGTGTCATGACCTGGAGTGTGATGATAAGCACAAATCAAATCAGAGTTGAACCATGAAGGTTTTACTCCTTTGGGATTATAGGGTTTGATTGGAGGAAGAGATATAGATGAATATTGGATAAGTTGGCGAAGGATTTCAAGTATAGAATCGGTAGACGAAGATGTGGATAGGGTGAAGAAGGCACCTCTTTAGCCTTAACAGACTGCCGAGGTAAAAGAACCTACATATCTGGTTTGATAGTCTTTTTAGGGATTGTTTTACTTTTCTGGACATTGGGAGAAGTAGCCTTAGGTGCTTGAGATGGAAGCAAGTGAGGCAAGATTGATTTTAATAGAGGAGGAGCTCCTAAGATAGATTTTAAAGATGACAAAGACATGACAAATGTTTTAGTCTTTGAGATGAAGAAGGTTGCTTGGCTGAAACAGACGGTGATTTAGATAAGATTGATTTAGATGGGGAGGAGCTCCCAAAATAGATTTGATAGGTGGTACAAAAGGTGCTTTGGTTTTTAGTGATGAAGATGATGGTTCTGATAAAAGAGGTGACACCTTTCCAGTAGGTAAATCCACTTTATGAGGCACCGATGAAGATGGTGTTCTAGAAGAAGACACCTTTTCAATGGATAAATCCAATCTTTTATGAGGCACAGAGAGGCATTTTTGAGGGAAAGCACCAAGAGTTTGATGGTCCAAAATATTGGTTTTCCCTTTTTAGGGATGGTGACAACTTTGACCGCATAAGGTGATTGTAACCATTTTGGAGGAAGTAAAGGAGATGATACTAATGATGTAACCCTAGGCTTAAACTCCAACTATTTATGTCTGAGTCCAGGAGTCAGAAGTATAGGTGTCGATGCTATCTCTTTAGATGTTTCCTTAATAGGCAAGGAAGCATTGATGGTGGAAGAGGTAGGTAATGAAGAAGTTATCTCTTGTGAGGAGGGTACTTCAGATGCAGTAATTGTGGGTGTAATTACTGTAGGAAAAGAGATAGGAAGAGTCAAGATGAAGATGCTTCTAAAGGCATAGAAGTTGGTATAACTATGGGTATGTTAACCAAAGGCATGGTCGTGGCAAAAATGGGAGCGACAGAAGTAGAAGTATCCGTAGTGGAAATTTGAAGGGATGTAAATGACTCAAGCACCGAAAGAATATCTGATGATGAGACAGATGAAGATGACACTGTCTCAGGTATAGGTGGAAGATTAGATGGTGAGGCAGAGGGAGATGACTCTATTTATAATAAAGGAAGACTCGAAGATGGACCATCTGAGGATGGTGGAATCTTAGAATTTGAAGGAGCGGAAGGAAGTTCTGATTTAGTCGACATGTTTGTAGATGGCTCAGAATTAGAAGAAGAACTATTAGTAGAAATGGAGTTGATAGTATGCGTGTTTGGTTTTTGAGACCCCGAAGCGTCATTGTTTGGGAATGATTTGGAAAAGGTTGTTTAAAAACATCAAGCGCTTGATTTGGGGGAGCATTTGGGTTATCCAGAATGAGCTCACCTTTATCAATGAATTTTTGGACGAGGTTTTGAAGGTCTGACATCATTCAATATCATGGCCTTTGCTTCTATGATAATGAAAAAGTCATTTTCACGATACCAGAATGGTCGTTCTTGGCTCTCATCAAAATTTCTAATAGGGGAAGTTTGATCATGTGAACTTCCAACATTTTTTCTAAGATAGAAGCATATGATTCCCCAATGAAGTAAAAGACCGAGATGATGAAGGTCCTTTTGAGAAGATGAAGATTCTCTCTCGAGGTGTTTGATTAGAAGTGTTATCAGATCGTGATGTTTTTAATACGATAGCGTTGGTGGACCCCTGATTCTTGTCTTTGTTAGAAGAAGAAGGGTTTGATTTTGTAAACCGAGAAAAATCTGGTTTAGATTTAGAATGAAGTTTTAACTTTCCTTATTCGATGGCATGAGACTCAAGTTTGCATGCCATCATAAAGGCTTCTTCAAATGTATAAAAGGTTTGAATCCTTAAAGTGGAAGAAATATGATTAGCACAAGATCAAGTAAACAACTCGATTTGTTGAGATTGAGGGAGGGAGAAGGACAACTGATTTATTATTCCTCTCAATGAGTGAAAAAGTCTAATAGACTCATCATCAAATTGATCGAATGTTATAAAGATCTGTGATCGAGATCTTATGTGCGATGTTTATTGAGAAGTTTTCAACAAACATCTGGGCTAATTGAGAGAAAGAAAATAGAGAATGTTGGGGTATGTTATTGTACCAGTCTAAAGCGGGCCCTGCTAAAGACATAGGAAAGGTATGGAGCATAAGCTCCTGGTCCTGGACTATAAGGTAGCAAGCATGTTTAAATGCTCGTAGGTGTTGTTGAGGATCCTCCCGACTATGAAATTTTGAGAACTTAGGAAGTTCCCATTGGGGAGGATAAGGCTTAAAAGCCACTGATGGATGAATTGGTTCATTACATACTTCTTCAAAAGAGTATGAAGGGTGAGCCCCTTTGGTGGAGGCTTCGAGGTCTGATTTTCTTGAAAAGAAGTTGGACGACATCAGATTGAGGAGGGGGCATGTTGGTATGTCCCATATGAGAAGTGAATGGTATGTTTTTTGAGGCGTTAATGGGGGATTCATTTGCTGATTAATAGGATGATAAGAGGAATAACTAGGAGTTCTAGGTGATTCTGGTGAGGTATTTGTTGTGAAGGAGCTTGAGTATAAATAGGCTGTGAGATAACAAGTTGTTGAGAGAAAGGTGGTTAAATGAAAGATGGAGCATGTGATTGGTGGGTTCCTACATTTACCGACTAAATCGGAATGGATTGAGGAATGTGGGTGTTGATTTGATTTGATATGGTGGGAAACAAACTCTGAATGAATCTTTTGACTATCGGATTAGTTATTAATGGTGCCGATGCCAAAGGATGGGTAAAGGTCACTGTCGTGGGAGCATTGGAAGAAAGATCAGCTGGAAGACGAGAAGGAGGAACTGATTGACTTGTAGGAGGGGGTTGGCTCACAGAGAGATACTGACCCTGAGATGTAATAGATGGCATAGAAGAATTAACAACAATTTGTGGGAGTGTGGACGCACTCATCATAGCTGAAGAAGAGGGCCTCTCGAAAGTAGGTTGTGGGGTAGCAAGGTATCCGCAGCGATAGGGATAAGCAAGGTCATTTGAGAACCAGTCGACATGGTCGGTGGAAGAGAAAAAGGAGGCATAGATGTGCCACCTTCTTTCATGGTTTGCAGTGAGAAAAAGCATGCTAACTGCTCTATAAAAGCCTGGGATGGCTCATGAGAATAATCATAAACTTGTTGGATTGGTGGTCCCGATCAGATATTCGAATAGACTTATGCCCTAAGTAATCCATAAGGTCTACCGAGTTGTGGTAGAGGAGTGCCTGAAATTCAGGATCTCCATGAGGAACATACTCTATATCGAAGCTAGATGACACCTCTGAAGGACTAGGAGAAGTTGGTCATGATGGGATTGCTTTGGGATGATAGAAAGGATTATATGACCAAGATGGGGAACCAACTAACAATGGTCTGAAGAAGACCGAGGGGTACCGAAACATCCACATTAGTGGTGGTCTCGGATGAAGAAGACGCTAGTTGAGCCATTTTTCTAGATTGTGACCGGGTGATGACCATCATAAAACAAGCACAAACACGAAAGAGATTAACCTAATTAATGCATAGACAATTCAAGCAGCGTAGGTGTTTATCTCTTTTAAATTTTCATGCTTTTTAAGAAAGAAAATGTTAAGGAAGGCTTTTAGAATGGGGACTACTCAATTGGCCAAACTAAGGATGGCTTGGGGAATGTTTTGGTGAGGAGTCCCAAAGGCACTTTAGTAAAAGACTAGTACGTGGCTTGATATAGGGGCCTACCCCCACACTTCACACACTGCTGCGATAAGGGATTTGGGTGCTTTGCCAATATATACTAGAACTTCCATGAATTTATAGCATGGCCCAGTACCGTGTAGGCTCTTCCTCTTGGATGTCACTTCCAAGTAGGCGAGGCCAGGGAAGGAATTTTTTGTTTAAATGCTTTATACCTAGTGATTTTGGCTTTGTGTGCAAGGGTGAAAAATAAAAATCAAATAGTGTCACTACCGATTTTGATCAATTTTCCAACCTATTAGGAAAACTAGATGAAGAGCATACAATAGAAATGACAAAGAAAAAGTTCTTTTTAAGCACTAAAAATGAAGTGTTTGATTTCGATGAAGACAAGTCAAACAAGTTCTTTCCCAATGTGATTAATTCTTTTTAAGAACCAAAACCGAAGTGTTTGAGTGTGATAGAAAACAAACAAACAAGTTCTTTTTAAGTTCCTTAAAAAAAGAGAAAACACCATAAAAGAGAAATACCTGTAGATTTAGCTCTCCAAGGTGTGTGGACTTCAAAAAGTGCATGTTGTTGAGCTCTTCCCCTTGAACAATCCCGTGAACAAGAAAATCACTCCATAAGAAAAGGTTAAGCAAACACGCAAACAAATCCAGAAAGATAGATCTAGATAACTAGATACTAGTGGAAGAGAAATTTCTATTTAAGAAACTAGAAAATTTTCAAGAAAATGACAATTTTGCACAAAGAGATAAATCAAAAAGTATAGCTTTGAAATCAAATGAAATATTTTTTAATATTAGAAATAGAAATGGGAATCTAGATATGCAGAAAATAAATACTTTTGACTTTGCAAATTATAAATGAAAGAAACAAGACCAAAATGAAGAAAGGGAATGCTTAAGGAAAACTGATGAAAATCAGTAAAGAAAAAGAACAAAAGCTCAAAACTGGAAAAGAAATGAACTTACCAATAGGGGACTTTGGTTAGGTCCCACCGAAGTGTGCCAATATGTAGATCAAGAATTTCCACGCTTGTTACCTGTCCAAGTTAATGCACCAAACTAAACACAAAAACCTTGAAAAACTCAAATGAAATCGATACCTGATAGATTGGATAAGATCGAAGACGTAAATGGAAAGAATGCCGATGGAGACAAGATGGGTGCACATGAGAAATCCTGTAAAGTAGATCCAAGAAACCTACGATGCACAAATCCTTGGCAGAAAAAGATGACGTTAGATGATATATGGGTGAACTGCCGGAAAGCGGGTCCGGGAAGCAATGAGCTTCCTCGGCGGATGTCAGTTCACATTTTCAATCAAGAGTAAAGACATACATGATGAAAGATGTAAATAAATATTTAGGTTTTCTGATTAAAAAAACAAAAGAATGTAAAAAAGCAATAGAAACTGAAAGAAAGTAGGAAACTGTAAAGATAGAACTTGAAATTGTGTTACTTGAATTTTGTACTTTTCTACGAAGTCAGTGGTTGGCGTCGATCAGATAGTGATCGGCGTTGATTATTTGAGTCGGTGTCGATTCAGATGGAATCGGTGTCGATTGACACACAGGTAGACAGAAGGCCAAAGAGTAAAAGAAGAAAGAAAACTAAGCTAAAATGGATTAAATGTAAGCCCAGATTACTGAAGATTGATTAGAAAGTAGAGATTGAAGATAGGAAAAGGGGATCGAGGTAGAAATTGATGGATTCTAACCCAAAAACTAAAGAAAATCGATCGGTCTGATTTGGATTTGTTGATTGAAGACTAATCGTTGATTGATCAAGACGTAAAGATCGAAAGGAAATTATAGAAATAACAAAGGGAATACCTGAAAAATGCTTGATTGATGATTGATGATGATGATGAAAGTGGACACAAAATTAATAAATACACCTCTCAGGGATTAAACTACACAAAACCCACTCTCTTTCTCTGATAATCTCTTTAATCACTTAGACAAAGTAATCTCTAGGCAACCAACTCTTCTGAATCTAACTAGAGAGGATCTCAGGTCGTAAATTTATAGTCGGTCTTGGACCGATATAAAATCAAAGTGCTCACTTTGAAAAATTGGCGTCGATCAAGAAATGGTTGGTACCGATCAGGGAATAGACTCCCAAAGTGGCAAAAAGAAATGAATTGGAAGGATAAGAATATTATCCCTCTGACTCAAATATGGGAAAAATCATTGCATGGTTTTAGGAGGGGAGAAAAAGGTGGGATGAATGGATAATAATGGTACGGGAGGTTGGGAAATGATATGGGGTAAATAAGTGGTTGGAAGAAATGTAAAAGGTATAATTAAATAGTTAATATTTAATTATACATGAGTGAAATATAATGGAGTGAAATAAACTTAGGATAGGTGTTTTAATTAGATACTTAATTAATACCCTAAGGGAGTAGTGGTGATATAAAGGTGCCCTGAGGTTACCCAAGAATATGAGCGAACCCAAGGGACACCAAATTGGGTAACCAATTTTAGGTGTCTACAGTAAGAACCTAAGACCTCCTCCCTTCTATATCTCATTAATTAGGATTTTTCTAATTAGATGGGAAAACAGGTGACAATGATTGGAATCAACAAGGATCTAAGCCTCACCATGCATGCTTGCCCCAATGTGACTACTTTGCAAAATGTATCCATCGTAGATTTACCACCACATTTTGCTTTATGTCTATCTAGGGATTTCACTGCCAAAATTAGAGGGTATTTTTGTTTGTTGATTGGTCACATATGCTCTTTAGGAAAAGGTATAGGGAAAAGGACACAGTCAAATGTGAACCCATTGTAGAATACCACATTGAATCTTATGTGCCTAGCCCCATAAATACCAATTGCTCATCTTTTGGTCAAGAAGACCTCCTAAACACTAATGAAATAGATACCAAGTTGGGATGCATCCTAGACTTGACTCTAGATGAGTGGACCAAAAAAGACATGCTTTTGACCCCTATAAGGAGATGGAAGAATCTAAACTAGGATTCTACTGTCTACATGAAGATAATCATCAGCTTCCTAACCTAATTAAGCGAGAATACAAGGATAACAATGGGGTAAGGCAATTTTTCTTTGATGGTTCAAGGAGCATATAAGGATTTGGAGAAGGAGCTATGATTATGTCCCCCAAAGGTATGAAGTTCTATTCAGCATTCATATTTCAATTTGCTTGCTCAAACAACACTGCCGATATGAGGCTTTGGTCCAAGGTCTTCATTGGGCAAGGAAGCTAGGGATCAAGAACTTGCAAGTGTTTGGTGATAGTGAACTGGTTTCCAATCAAGTCTGAGGACTTAATGGTGTCAAAAATGACTTGCTCAAGAACTACAAGAGTAAATTATGGAATCTCATGGAGGACTTCAAGGCCTTTAGTATTGTGTCCATACCCAGGAAGGAGAATGAAGTTGTTGATAGACTTGTAGCAATTGGAGCAACGTTTGATGTGGTTGACAACATCAAGAGGGACAAAGAATAGCCACATATCCATGTGGTTGTGAGGCCAATAGTGCCAGATAATAATACATATTGGTAGGTGTATGAGAATGATCAGCAGATCATTAAATTTTTACAAGAAGAGGCTTAATTCTCAACAAGAAACCAAAGCAGACTAGAGCAGCAATATGGGAATCAACTAGTACACCTACATATAAAAAAACTTCCCAAAGGCTTAGTGACATTGGAATCTATTTTCAATCCTAATGATCATTTTAGAAAGGAAAAGGCTAACATACATATCAAAGGAGAAGATTAAGAGACAATCCCAATTAGAGAAGATAATACACTTCAAATTGGAAAAGTGGCCACCGAGCAAGAAAGGTATGAATTCATAAAAATTTGCCAAGAATTCCCAGATGTGTTTTCTTGGAGTTATGAAGACCTAAGAGGGTTCAATCCAAAACTATCACAACACACAATCGAAATAGATCCAATTGCTCGGCCCATCGGGCGAGGCGAGAGACCAATCAACCCACATATTGAGCCTCTGATGAAGAAGAATTTGAACAAGCTGATAGAGGTGAGTATCATATTTCCAATCAAACACATAATTTGGGTTGCTAACTTGGTCCTAGTCAGAAAGAAAAATGGAGAAATCAGGTGCATGTTGACTTGGGGACTATAACGAGCCTCCTTGAGGATCACTATCCACTCCCTTAATGGAGCATATCTTGCAAGTAGTGTCTGGGTCAAAAATATTCTCTCTCCTAGATGGTTATTTAGGATACAATCAAATCATGGTGAAAGAAGATGATCAATTCAAAACAGCCTTCACCACCAAATGGGGCACTTATGCTTACAAAAAAATCCATTTGGATTGTCCAATGTCGGAGCCACTTTTCAAAGGGAAATGGATATGGCATTCAAGGGGATGAACAAAAAAATGGTACTGATCTACATGGATGACATCACTTTTTTTCCAAGAATACAACACATCATCTTTTCCACCTAAGGAAGGTGTTACAAAGATGTAGGAGTTTTGGAGTGTCATTGAACCCTAAGAAATGTATAGTCTTGGCCCATGAAGGTAAGCTTCTAGGCCATATCGTATCAAAATAAGTATTGGCAATTGACCCAGAGAGAGTTCAAACAATAAGAGCATTTTCATTGCCAAGTCACAAGAAGGATCTTCAAATCTTCTTGGGAAAAATCAATTTTTTCATCAGGTTTGTTCCAAACTTTGCTCCCCTTGTTAAGCCAATAATGTTGATGTTGAAGAAGAGCTTAGAATTCAAGTGGATAGATGAAGGAAGAACAAGTTATGAGGCTATCTAAGAAGCCATATCACAAGCCCCAACTCTTGTGAATCTTGATTTTTCCAAAGACTTCATATTGTGTGCCTTTGGTGGCAGTGACACAATTTTTGCAATCTTGGTTCAATAGAACAAGGAACATGCAGAGAAACCAATTGTTTTCTTCAGCTAGATTTTGGAGGATTATGAGGTGAAGTATTCCTTAATTGAGAAGTAGGTCCTAGATGTGATCATAGGATTGAAGGAGTTTAAGCATTTGGTTTCAAACAACAAAATCCAACTATTGGTCTCCCATGCAGGAGTTAAGGAATTCATTCTTAGCAAGGACCTGAATGAGAAGTGTGAAGGATGGATCACTCATGTCTTGGAGTATGACATCGAGATCAAAGTCACCAAGATGGTATGTGGGAAAGGGTTGTGTGAACAACTAGCCTCAGCTCAACAAGATGAAACAAACGGTGAAAGGGAGGTTGTTCATATTCTACAAGATGATCAAGAAGAAAGGAGGGATCACTTGTACTGCTCCTTGCTGGACCCAAGACATGGTGCACTTCCTTCAAGCAGTGCGTGTCTTCATGGGATGATTAAAGAAAAAAAGAGACATTTCATGTTACAGGCCATCCCATATGTTCTTATTGATGGTGTCTTGTTCAAAAGAGACATCAATGGCATTCTGTTGAGATGCATTGGAACAGATCAAGTGGAGAGAGTGCTACAAGAATTCCATGTTGAAGCAGCTCGAGGCCATTTTGATCCAAGAGTGACAGCACTCAAAATCATGAAAGTGGGTTATTACTGGCCTAGAGTGTTTAGTGACTATTACTGAGATGGATTAAACGGTGCAAAAACTATGCATTATTCAAAGGCAAAGAGAGGCTAGCAACACTCCCATTGTACCTAATCTCGATCGACCAACCTTTCATGCAATGGGGATTGGAATTCATTTGAGTCATCAACCCAAATTCAATCCAACACCATAAATGGATTCTAATAGTGAAAAATTATTTCACCAAGTGGGACGGAGAGCGGTGGCACTCAAGGAAGCTAATGAGTCTATTATCCTAGTTTCTATGAAGGGATAATGACCAGATTTGGAGTGCCATCCACCATCATATCGAGACAATGCATTAGCATTTATAGGTTCCAAGATCACAGGATAGGTTGTTAAGAATGGGACATATTTCAGTACTTCATCAAACTATTACCCTCACGGAAATGGCAGTGAGTCCACAAACAAGAATCTGCTAAAGATCATCGAGAATCACTCTTGACAAGAATCGAGGACCTAGCACACAAAGCTCAAAATGGCCCTATGGGCTGATAGAATAACACCCAAGAGATCTATAAGCAACTCTCCATTCAAGCTTGTCTTTGGGAAAGAGGCATTGTTGCCTATATCACTTGAGTTTCCAAGCATTGGAGCTCATGAAGCAACTAGAGATGTCCGAATTTGAACCAATTGAGGCCATGTATACTGGATCGATAGAATTAGAAGAAACCGAGAGAGCAAGCTTTCCAAGCAATAGAGAAGAATCGAGGCTTCAATCAAGAAATGCTTTGACAAGAAGGCAAAAGCAAGGACCTTCCAAGAAGAAGACACGGTTCGAAATGGGATGCGAGATCAATCAAAACCAGGAAGGCATTCTAAGTTTGATGCCATATGGAGTGGCTCTTATATGATCACAAGGTGCAAAAGTAGGAATGCTTTCCAATTATCCACATTGGAGGGTGAAGAGTTATAGATTCCAGTGAACGGGATCTATCTTAAGCACTGCTACTAAAAGGGGAGTTCTCACCCTATACATATTAGTTTAGTTTACTCTTTCCTCTAAGTGCTTTTGCACATTGTCTTGTTGTAGTGTAGATCACTTTTCTCTTAAGTACTTTGCATGCTCTACATGTTCCATTTGGAGCATGTATGATTTAAAATTTTGTATATAGTTGTGGTGTTGTTTTGTGGCTCTTATGCGGTCCGGTCAGAGAGTCGAGATAAAACCACGATTTAAAACAATTTTCTACTCTCAAAACCTTCATTTCAATATTTCTTATGAAAACTAAGAGTGCAAGCAGTGGGCTCTTGAATCGAGAGACAGAGAGCTAGTATCAAACTATCTTTCTCAATTCCATGCCCAACGGATACGACAAGGCAAATGGTCCATTGATCTAGAAGGCAGATACCCCTATGAGTCACCAAATTACTATCCATATTTTTCCCCATGCCAAATATTGGATCGGCCATGACCCCGCATAAGAGGAACCTGAGAAAACTCATCCAGATCTTGCAAATTGGTCACAGAAGGACTCAACCATGGAGTGGCGAGAGGCCAAGAGAGACTAAAAGACCCTATGCAAAAGAAATGACTCTGTCGGGCCATTTCCACGTCTTAAATCTATTCTCCAAGTTACGAGGTGGACTCGGCTATGAAATAGTAGGGTTAGAAAAGAAGGGGCGATGCCGTAAATTAACCGAGAGATAAGAAGGGGAAGAAACGGTGAAGTTTCGAGGTGCTTAGGATCAAAATGGTTCAAAAAGGGTCCAAAACGACTAAGTATGGAGGAGGCGAGAAGGATCCACGTGCCTTAATGGCGCTTCTCAAAGGTGAATCCAAAAGGGGAACCCAAACTTGCACCGAGGCTTCCATGTGTCAGAACCTCAAGGAAATTTTGGGGCGTTGAAAAGTCTCAGTGAAAGAAAACGTGTTAGGTGTCAACTTGGCACAAATTCAGAAAGGAAGCCCAGGGTGGAGACTCAAACTTGTGCCATCCCTCCACGTAGTAAATTTTCAAATAGATTCAAAAGGTGGGCTTCAAAATTGGCTAAGTATAAATGTATCAGTGGAGGATGCCAAGTGTAAGTGTGGCACATCTCCAAAAGTTGGTCCCATGGTGGAGACCCAAATGAGCATGAGCTCACCACATAGACCAAAGTCTAAAAGGTAAGGGGGACCATTTAAAAGTCCACAGATCAGTGGAGGCCGACAAGTGTCAACCCAATGCTACTCTAAAGGAAAACATTGGGTTGGGTTTTCAATCAAGTGCGAGTGCACTGCACATGTTAATCCGACAGGGGCAGAGTTAGTTGAATAGTCAATGCATGGGCTAGGCTGGCGGAGGTTGCCAAGTTTCTTAATGGCGATTCAAGGGTTGAATAGGAAAAATGTTACCAAATGAGTTCCCAGATGACATGTGTCCTAGGGAAATCAGGTCGTTAGGGGAAAATTTGGTTCTTTACCCTTTGTTATCTCAAAGAGGGTAAAAGTTTCAAAATGACCCGCAACTCCACCTAAAGGAAAAAGTCAGCATTTAAGCCCGAGTCAAGGCCAAAGCAAGGAATTGAAGGAATAGGTAGAAAAATTCCTTTTGTCAAAAAGGCACAAGGATAAAGATGGAAGCACATTTCCCAACCAACCAGAAGGAGCCACGTGTCCAGGCGGAGCTTCGGGGCTACGGGAGTTTATTTGAATTTTGCATTTTTTGTGCAAAAGGGAAAAAGGTAAATTGCGGACCCAAAATCCTGATTTTTGTTCTAATCCAACTGCCATGTGTCCCATACTAGAAGGGGGACCCATTCTTCAAATTGTTTCCTGCCCATTTGTATGAACTCGATATGATGAAGGGGCATATATTTTGACTCGGGGGGCTGAAATATTGTGAATTTGACACCATTGGAAAGATCTCGATCTCACCCATGCCATGGAGGTCTAAAAACTCAATTTTGAAGAGGTTAGTTGAAGGAAAATGGAAAAATGTCTTCGAGCTTTCAATGCAGGATCTTTTTGCCTCAACAACTAGATTGGATTCTATTGTGTCCACCGCTTCCTCTTCCTTCAAGGCACCAAACCAAGGATCGATGTAGTAAATATGGATTTGGGGAAAAATTTTATCGAAGTATTAATGACGGTGGTTGAACTTCAACCTACTTTTCCCACTTCTCTCTCTCTTTCTTCTTTCGGGTTGAATCTATAAATACGGGGTAGGATTCATTGTAAAAGGTTTGACATTCTTTGTTTTACAAGCTCCCTTCTCCTTCCAAAGTAAAGGGATTTGTGGGGTTCGGAGCCTTTCATCAAGATTATAATATGTTTCTACCTTTTGGCTACCTTGTAATGGACTTTATCAATCTACAGAGTAATAAAACACATCTGTGATCGATCTTAGATCCTTTCTTGTCTCTTTTTATTTCATTTGGTCTTCCATTATAGATCTATCTATCTGTGTTTGTTTATAGTATGCATTTTTATCATTTTGCATCTATTGGAAAAATAAATGTCCATCATTCCTTTGGTGCATCACCTGGTAGTCTAGTTATTTCCTATTTTCTTATACCCTTTTCCCATGTCTCCTTGGCAAGTTTTAGATTAGGTATAGAGATAGATACTCTACAAATCCTCACGTATGCACCTGAACAGAGGAATAAGGAACCAACCATTAATCTGGAGAGCTTTCCCACTTTTGTAAGGTCCCACACCTTAGGAATGTTCAATGTTATGCAATCACACCAGATGAGTCTGACTTAGAAAAGTAGACCAGTAGAACTCAATTGGGGGTGCTTTTATTTTGCACGGGGAAGTGTATGATCTATCGGTTGCTATCGAATACCTGCCAATGGTCAAAATTGTCAAGGATTGTAGGGTAGATGATCAATTTTAGGGTGTTTGTGTTTGCTATCAAATCCTGAACTAGGTCGAATTGAGACCCTATCAAGGCCATCCTATCAGCCTCCATATTTTGATTCTAGGGAATTACCTTGATATTGAAGGCTTCAAAATCATCTATGAGATCCCATACCCGGTGCCGATAGGATCTCATCCTAGGATTATTTGTGGCAGAAGTATTCCTTACTTGTGTCACCACCAATTCTGAGTCGCCAAACACCCTCAACTATTTGATGCCTTCCTTTCAAGCTATAGACAATCATGCACCAAGGCCTTGTATTCTACCTCATTACTGGTACATGAGAATTGGAAATGGAATGACTGGAGTATATTTCTTCCATATGGGGATATCATGCACACTTCAATTTCTGAGCCATTCTTACTCTTGGCCCCATCGAAATGTAGGATCCATATTTGTGAATCTTCGAGGAGGTTCCCTTTTTCTTTACCATGTCTCTTTTCCACCCTAGGGATTGCGGAGTCTTCATTGAAAATGACATAAGTTCCCAAACCAGTGGAATTAAAGTTCCTGAAAGGATCACCAGGTGGAAGGTTGGATAAATGACCACTGCTTTGGGGTTCCCCATCCTCTATGTATAATTCTTCTTCCCTGGTGATCATAGCATGGGAAGGTTTGAAATTGGAAGCCACTGGGTCTACTATATTCTCCTTGGAGAGGGGTTCCAACCAGACCAATCTAGATACATAGAGCCTCCAATTTTAGCTATAAAATCACAAGAGAGGTAAAGTCCGAAGACTCGCGGACAACGATTACCATGATATCCTGTCAGATGGTTATATTTGGGCAATAATAGAGCTATAACGGGAGTCCCTTGATAACTCCAATAGTTTGGAAAGACTTCCCATATAGTTTCATAACTCATTTCTTTAAGGGTTCATATTTAATCCCCAAGGCGTATGCAATCACCTTGGGCATGACTATAATGTTTGTGTTAGAGTCTATCATGGAATTAAGTAACAATTTTTTGCCTATGATAAGAGTCATAAAGAAGGGGTTGGGCCTTGGTTTACTAACCTCTCCCTTTTAATTCAACAATATTTCCTCCGTTGAGACTTGGGTGACTTTTACCTGTTCCTTATCCTTACCGAAGGTGGTTAGATCATCATTTGGTTTGAGTGCTTCTTGGAGCAACTCCTTACTCTTGGATGCTTAAAATATCCCACAAGGATGTGTTATCTGACACTTTATTAAGTTGTTAGACTATGTTGATTGGCCCAGACGGAAATGATTTAGATGATGACAGATATTTTGTCCCTTCTCTAGTGAGGTCTTTGGGCATCTTGATTCTGGACAGTTCCTCTTAGAGCTTCCTTCATGGTGATTGGTGGTGACATGTTTACAACACTTAAAGGCTCTTTGCATTCCTTATCATTCATATTTTGGATTGAAGCATAAGCCTCTATGATCCTTTTCTTAAAGCGAGTGTTGTAGTTAAACCGATTAGAATTTTAAATAGTTGCTTCATTTCTAAATATAGATTCCTCTCCTTCTATCCAAGAGAAAATATCATGCTCCGGTGTGATCTCTACTTTTTATTCCAGGGACATCCCTTGAATTTACGTTGTGAAAAAAGTGTTTTGGACTCCCACGGGTGATGAGGTCCATCTGCACCTGTATCATTTCCTTCTCTTGATCATTGTTTGGCCACCTTTTGTTATAATTTCCCTTGGGGGCATTCTCTCGGCATGTGGGGATTATTACAAGGAAACACCATGTGTTGGGGTCTTTGGCCAAATGGTTTTGTCTAGGTACCATCTCTCTCCCTCTATTGGGTGGAATAGTCTGGAGTGGCATTGGTACGGGACCTAACTGATTAGATGGTTGCGCAATCGGTGGTCTTTGGATATTCTAATATTGAGAGGAATAGGCGGGTCTATTACCTCGATAATTTTAATAAATTTGTCTTGGATAGGTGACCTAATTCCTTTTAAGATTTACTATCTCATTAGAAAAAAAAATTAGAATATTTTTCATTTCCTCCATTTTGAGAGAAGAAGATGAGGACGCAGAATAAAGTGGATGGAGCCTTATGGGAAGAGGGGTAGTTATATAAGGATGTAGGGGCTTGAGAAGGGCTTAGTTCCTGTGCTTGTGGAAGGGGGGCTATCTCAGGGTACACTAGAAAAGGGGTCTTAGGAGGAAGTTTCCAGTGTTTATCAAATTGTTCTCGGCTTGGAAAATAATGTTATAGGCTTGTGGTAAGGAATCCCCTCCTAATGATTGAATCATTACCAAAATATCTGAATTTAGAGCTTTTAAATAAAAGACAATAGCCATACCTGCAAGTGGCCTTACTAGGGCTGGAATCCTTTTCCAAGTTTTATGGAACTGGTGTTAAAATATGTCATTAACTCTTGTGGGCCCTTCTTGATGTTAATCAGTTATTACAGGAGTGATGCTTTATCTCCCTTCTCGTTGAACCTTGATACCAACACCCCTCCTAATTGGTCCCTCTTTCCGATAGTGTTAGGAGTTAAGGATCGGTACCAATCAAGGCCTTTCATTTAAAAGAAGTAGCTAACAATCGTAAGGTGACATCTTGTTCCCTTATATAATGTACCATGCATATTTTTGCTACATCTTAGAGGTGTTCCTCAGGAGTTTTGAAGTCTTCTCCACTAAATTTGGGCCACACTTTCAGCGTATTATCTAGAATAAGATTCCACACCGCCGAGGTTGTGGGAAGAATGAGTGAACTTCCTTGATTCTATGAGACAAATTGCATCAAAGTATTAGGATAAAGATGATCCATAAAAATAGGTATGAGAGTTCTAGTTGATTGCATGAAGGGCCTACCTGGCGGAGGTGTTGAAAGAGTCTGGTTTGGATGATAAGGGGATCTCTGGATCTTTCGTCCTCTTCTGTTGTGTGGTGGAGATAGCTGTAAATATTCAAACACACCTTCCTCCCTTGTTGTCACCCTCATTCACATATTTCTTGCAAGTCAGAGTGGAGAAACTAAATACCGTTGGTATCGGGAGATATTTGATAGTGATATATTCAGATGTGTAGATGCTTGTCCCACTAGGTGTGCCAGGAAAACTGTTGATGATTATCCTTTTAGATGAACCGGTAGAGTCATTGGATACATTAGGTTGGTAGGACATGCGCCCTAAGGTAACCTCCAAATTTTAAACAAGATGGCTCTTCTTTGTAGTGTGAGATGAGTGTTAAGAGAAAAATTAAAATAACAGTAAATATAACTAGGGCGATGTGCAGAATAGATTTAAAAGGATGGAGAGATATCTAAAAGGATTATTTAAAATATTTTGAAGAGCATTATAGCATGATCTAGTTATTCTTTAGAAACACTTTTAGATTAATAAAAGTTTATGAAGATGAAATCACATGACAAATGTAAATAATATATAAGTAACCCAAGGGCATATAACACGATAGATCTTAAAAATTATCTAGAACTACTCAAGTAGAAAAGAAATATTCAGAAATATAAACTCCAATGGTGCACAAAACAAGAACTCAACTTATGGATAAAACAATTTATAAGGTTAGAATGGCACTGATTACAACTTTCTTATATAACTGAGTCTTACTAAGGCTTAACTATTACAAAAATGAAACATGAAACTCTTTTACAACCTATGTCTATTTTTCTTTCCCAAAAGCTTCTCCCTTATTGCACTGCTTAGGCGTCCATTTATAGATGTTCGTGGATCTTGCTTCGATGTCTAGAAATGGATTTTCTCTTGAGAGAATTCAATGATATTTTTCTTCTATGTCAATATCTCAACTACTTATTGAGATATTTTTTATTTGTGTTTAATTCACCCAATTGTCACTTCTGGAGTTGGTGATAATCCTTTCCTTCCATGTGGAGAATGGACACTTGCTTGAGATTATTTTCGGAACTAAATTCTCCAATTTACGCCGAGAGACACATGGTGGGTGCGTGCTAGTTTGGGGAGGATTCATCTTTTTCATTACTGGGAAGAGATCTTGGGTGACACGTGAAGGGTGTGTTGTATTTTATTATGCTTTTAACCTTTTAACTTGTCGGGATCATAATTATCGAGCACAAGACACTTGGACGGTGTGTCAAAAGATTGAGGGCCTTTTCCTCTTTCTCTATGCCCTGATTGCGCCAACAAGACACGTGGACACCTTCCGCATTCAACTTCATACTTAGCCAATTTTTAGCTGAGCGAATAGAAGAAATAAAGGGCCGAGGCGACAAAAAATGGTGAGCAAAAGAGTTTATGCAAAAAGATACCTAAATTCAACACAGAAAGTTGTGCAATAATGTTAGGTGGAAGAGGCGATGATCTAAATGCTAATGCAAATAAATCTATGTCAATGTTTAATTAGTCGGCGAGCCCGTTAGGTTTTGGGGCCCGAGGATCACAACCATGAACTTGTGGAGGTTATGATCTTTGTATGGTCATATGCGTAATCAAGCTCTGTTTCTAGGAGCATTCTAGTAATCATAGGCTAGATCATCTACAATTTTTAGCATGTTTAATTGTTTTATCTTCTCGAGTACCTAGCAGTGTGCATAAGAATAACAAGTGTAAACATGTATCAATATCGGTCAACAACTCAAGTCCATTGGGTTATGGGACCAATGGATCACAACTGAATGTTTTCTCTTGTTGTGGACCTTTGATGGTCATGCAGAATGAATTGAATTGATCTTGATAAAGAAAACTAACTATCAAAGGAAATTTAAGCTATGTTTTTGGTATTTTCACAGTATATCCGAACAAAATAATTAAAGCAAACTAATCTAGCAAAAGTAAATCTTTTTGATATTTTATGGGATTTTTAAACAATACTTCTAATCTAATGATTGAAATTAAATACAATTATTCATCCAGTTATAGTTAATTACTTGTTCAAGTATGTGAATGATCCATAGGGACCCTAAAAGACTCTACTTCATCAGATCTACTAGCACCTTGAAGGAATTAATCAAGAAATGGAGAAAATAGGTTTAGTTTGCATAAGTAACAAAATTGCCACCTTGTGTAGAGTGGAAGTTTCATAACCACCACCCTCTAGGGTGGTGGTCCTGAAACCACCACCTAGATTGGATGGTACTCTTGTGACCGCCGGTCTACATTGTGCGGCGGTCCTGTCACTTTCGGAAAAAAAAAAATTAAATGTGAAAAATAAACATCCCGAGAATTGGAAAGGTTGTTCGTGTCTCTTCTTCTCCGTGACCTTTCCTATCCTCCGGTGCATGGGAGGACATGAGAAAGGCTATAAATACATGTGGGAAGGATTATTTTTAATCATCGAAGCATGAAAGCAAGTGAGAAAGAGATTCTTAATGTTGGAATTGTGTTTGTAGGAGAAAGGAGTGTTGAGGCGGAACAAACAAGTAATTGGGAGGAAGTGTGAGATATTATCTACTTCTCTTTCATATTTATAGTAAATATTATACTTCTTAATTCAATTGGTGATAAAAAAGTGGGAATACAGAGCATTTTCCCTTCCGACTAGTTTTTCCTCCTCTAGGGGTTTCCAGGATAAAACTTGTTGGTGTTCATGAGTTTATATTATTTCCTTTCCTAAAATTGTTGATTCTAAGCATAAGAAAAATTCATTCACTAGCTATCTTTGTCATTTTATAATCGAAAGTAGAACAACAACCTTTAATTTGAATTCTATGAACAATTCCAAAGTAGAGAATTTCTGAGATCATTTTGGTATCATAGCTAACAAGTATCCAGGACTGTGGTATTCATTTTTGGATTTTTATGATAGGGACGAGATCTAAAGGTGAAGAGGCTTTACCTTGTGATCCAGAAAGTATTACAAGAAAGTGGAAATAGAAAATTCGAGGACAAATGGAGGAAGATAACTTGGTCTCGTAGAATCGAGATGCTTGAGACCATTATGGATAGGATGTTTTCTAAGAACTTGCAAATTTGCAAAAGATGGCGTCTATTAAGCAAGACTCCAGAACTCAATGGTTCAAGGCTTAGCTTAAAATTTTGGCATATGGAGGAGCCACCATGAGGAATAATATGGGGAAGAGTGTGAAGAAGAGACTTCTAATGTAAGAGAAAAGGTAAAATCTGATCACGCTCCTTTTAAAGTTGAGACGAAAGTTGAAATTAAAAGCTTTGAAGGACAAGTAGATGCAAAATTGCTTGATAAATGGTTAAAACAATTATAAGTCTACCTTAGCATCCATAATGTCTTTGAGGCACAAAGGATCACCTTTTCACGTCTCAAAATGGAGGGACATGCTCGGTTTAGTGGGAAACCCATCTAACCACTTGTGAAAAGAAGAAACATCATATTATGAAATATTGGAAATAATTTAAAGAATTACTTAGAGCTAACTTCTATCCCTCGGCCACAAGACTAACCAAATGATTAAATGACAATATTTTAGACAAGGCATTGATCAAATTTTGCGGGACTATACTACGGAGTTTTGGAGGCGAGTCACGTTGTTAAATATAGACTTGGAGGATGAGGATATTCTAACTAAGTACTTGGGAGGACTTCACACTCACCTTGAAAGAAAAGTCATCTCCACAAATCCCAAAGATCTCAACAAAGCATGTGTGCGGGAATACTATATAGATGATGAGAAGAAGCAAGGAGAAGCAGAGCCAAAGGAAAAATAGTAAATAAATCAGCAAAATAAATAACTTGGGCAAACAAGTACCAAAGGTAAGTGGAAAGGAAAAGGTAAAAAGATGCCACTACTTTAAATACTTGTAAATATCCCAATAATTTTGGCAAGAAGCGTGATATCAATGGTCATTGACGCTACATGTTGGAAGTTACACCGGAGTTACATCCAAACAACCAAACTAAGGACTCAAATAAGTTCATGACAGTTGTAAAGATAGAAGGGGAGGTAGAAATCAAAGATGGCTCGATGTAGATGATAAGCTTGGATGCACGGCCACCAACATGGATAGCCAGGAAGAGTAGATGAATAGACTATTCCAAATCAAAATCCAGATCAAGAGGACTAAAGTAAATGCTTTGGTTGATACCGGTTCTCGGTCTAAGTTGATTTCTAAAGCGGTTGTAAAGAATCTTTGTCTTGATACTTATAAGCATCCACACCCTTATCCTTTGGGTTGGGTGAAGAAGTGTGTTGAAATTCGAGGTAACAAAAAGATGTAAGGTCAAGTTTGGGATAAGTTCCCAATATATTGATGTATTGGAAGCTAATTTTATTCCACTTGATGAATTTGATGTTGTTTTCGGGATTCCTTACTTGTATATCAGGGATGCTATATTCATGAGAAGAGAGAACCGTCTGAGATGGGTCAAGGATGGGATTAGCTACAACATTGGCGCACCAACATAAGACACAGTTACTATGGTCAATGCTCACTAAGTAAAATGACTTATTCAGGAAAATCATAATTAGTTTTGTTTACTTTTATTAAAAGATAAACAAGATGGGGTAGGAGTTTCAGAGATTTCTAACCAAGGAAAATAGGATTTGGATAGTTTTATTTAGTCTTTTTAGGAATTTTTTCAGGCTCTCAGTGGGTTACCACCAAAATGGGAGGTAGAGCATGAGATTCAGTTGTTTCCAAACTCACCTCTACCAAACATCGGGTTGTATAGGCAATCCTTACTGGAGAGTACTAAAGTAAAGAAACAACTCTAGGAACTATTAGACCAAGGTGTGATACGTCCAAGCACCTCACCATGTGGTTCACCTATTATGATGGTGCCAAAGAAGGATGGTTCTTGGAGAATTTTCATCAAATACCTTGCTTTGAACAAGAACACCATAAAGAACAGATATCCACTCCCCGCATATATGATCTCTTAGACCAGGTTCGACATGCCAAATTCTTCATGAAGTTAGATCTCAAGTCAAGTTATCACCAATTCAAAAAGAAGGAGAAGGATATATGTAAGTCTTCCTTCAAGACAAAACAAGGTTTGTATGAATGGACATTACTTATGTTTAGTTTATGCAACACACCCACTATATTTATGAGATTGATAAATGATGTATTTCGAGATTTCATAGATTCATGTTTCATTTTTAATCTAGACGATTTATTGATTTTTAGTGCCACATAGGAGGAACATCTAACCCATTTACAAAAATTCTTGCAAGTGCTCAAGGAGAAACAATTGATATGTAATATGAAGAAATGTGAATTTTCCAAAGAATCACTTATCTACCTTGGACACGTGGTTGGAGGAGGAGATATACGAGTGGATCCGAAGAAGGTGGAAGCCATCACCAACTATCCAACACCAACAAGAGCCATAGCTACTAGGATTTTTGTGGGAGTAGTAAAAACATGTGGAAGTTCATTCCGAGATTCTCCACGATTACAAAGCACCTCTACACATAGTGGTTGCAAAGAGTAAGAGTTTTGACTAGGGTAAGGAACAAGATAAACCCTTTGAATTAATAAAACATACGATTAGTCATGCTCCAGTACTTTCTCTTCCTGATTTGTAACATCCCTTTGAAGTAAAGAGAGATGTCAGTGATTATGTTATGGGAACAGTGTTGCTACAGGGAGGTAAGCCAATTTTTTTATCATTATGAGACCTTTACTTCAAAAGTTAGAGGATATTTAGTATATGATAAGGAAATGTATACACTAGTTAAGGAAATTTAAAAATTGAAGCATTATTTATCTAGTAAATAAAATATTATGCACATTGACCACAAACCTCTCTCCGGTATTTGCAAAGAACAGTCTAAATTATAGCAAGTAAGACACTACAAATGGATGGGGTTTCTTGAGTAGTTCCATCGGTGATCAAATACAAGAAGGGTAGTACAAACTTGGTGGAAGACATGTTTTCTAGGCCTCCCATAGAGAATAATATCTCCTACTTGGCCACTATATCTCGGATCGATCCCTTCACGAAGGAAGGTTACAGGGAGGCATATGCCTAGGACATAGACTTTGGGGTGACATTTCATCGATTGCAGTCCCAAGGGGTGGAAGGATAGGGATTGAATAGTGTTATCTCAAGGACAGTTGCTCTACCGATGGGGGAATATTTGTGTGCCTAAAGAAGAAAGACTTCTATTGATGAGGGAAGCACATACCTCAAAATTAGTGAGACATTTTGGTGTTGGTAAGACCCTATCCCACTTGCAAAGGTACGTGTATTGGCCCAATATGCAAGAATAAGTATCAAAATTTATACATGGATGTAAACTTTGTTGTACCAACAAGCCTAAAACTAGGAAGGAATGTTTTTATATGCCCTTGACCATACCTACTCATCCATGGGAGTACATTTCTATGGACTTTGTAGGAGGATTACCTATGTCTAAACATGGCCATGACTATCTCTATGTTTTTGTTGATAGATTCAAGATAAGATGTGTATTCTTATGGCATGTACAAAGACAATAAAAGCACATGAGGCAGCAGATATTTTATTTGTTAATGTATGGGTACATTTTGGCTTGCCAAAGTCTATTGTTTTGACAGGATTCTAGGTTCTTGAGGAAGTTTTGGACGACTTTATGTGACAAGATGGATATCAGGTTATAGAGGAGAATGGCTTTCCATCCATAGACAGATGGACGGGACGAAGTGGTAAACATGAATTTGGTACAACTTATTAGAGGATATAATAGCAAATATCCAAGGACTTGGGATGATTCCTTAGCCTACATTCAACATTCCTACAACCAGGCAATACACACATCCACCATGAAGTCATCGTTTGAAGCATGTTTGGGTTATCTACCTAAAAATCCATTGGAAATAGTAGTTGGGTAGAAATATGAGGAAGAGACATGAGACACAAAGGTGACTAGAGTAAAAAAATTCATTGAGAGGATTTGACAAATCCATCTCAAGGTTAAAGAACAATTAGAGAAATTCTATGCCAAGTACAAAGCTAGACACAACCAAAGAACAGGAGAGAGCACAAGCTTCATGTTGGAGATATAGTTTTTATTTACTTAAGAAAGGAGAGGCTACAAGGTCAATCACATAAGCTCAAGCCACCGTGATATGGACCCTTTTGGAGAAGGTTGGAGAAAATGTGTTTTGGTTTGATTTGCCACCATTTATGCGAGATGTACTCAATAGTAAATTGTGATAACTTGCACCTATATGAGCCATCCATGCTAGATGAAGATGAAGAACTATAGTTGTTACCTTCCATCGAGGATTGCATATTGGACTCACGAGGTGAATTGGAGGAGGATGTAGTGTTGTAGCGGAAGGTCTAAGAGACTAGAAGAGGTCTACAGGAGTCTTAGTAGGTTGGACTAAGAGGAACGACCCCAAGGATGGCCCGGTGGTACTCAAAGGATAAAGTGAGGGAATTATTTCCTGATCTACTCCTCCACTAGGATTTTTTGGGACCAAAATCCTCCTAAGCATGGGAGGTGTGATCCATAGGGATCCTAAAATATTCTATTTCATCATATCTATTGTCGTCAAGAAGGAATTAATCAAGAAACATAGAAAATAGGTTTTGTTTGCATAAGTAGTAGAAATGCCACCACGTGTAGAGCGGTAGTTTCATAACTTCCTCCCTACAAGGTGGTAGTCCTGAAAGCACCGCCCAACTTGGGTGGAATTCATGTGACCGTCAATTTGTGCTGGGTAGTAGTCTTGGCACTTTCAGATAGAAAATTAAATGTGAAAAATGAACAGTCCTGAATTTGAAAGGTTGTCTGTGTCTCTTTTTATCCATGACCTTTCCCATCCTCCAGTGTATGGAAGGACATGAGGAAGGCTATAAATACATGAGGGAAGGAGGATTTTTGGATCATTGAAGCATGAAAGTAAGTGAGCAAGAGATTCTTAGTCTTTGGAATTGTGTTTGTAGGAGAAAGGAGTGTTGAGGCGAGAACAAGCAAGTAATTGGAAGTGTGAGATATTATCTACTTCTCTTTCATACTTATTGTAAATCTTGTACTTCTTAATTGAATTGGAAAATAAATTTAAAAAGTGGGAAGAAAAATCATTTTCCCTTCCCGATGGTTTTTCCTCCTCTAGGGGTTTCAGGATAAAAATTTTTGGTGTTCATGAGTTTATATTCTTTCCTTTCCTACAATTATTGATTCTAAGCATAAGAAAAATTCATTTACTAGCTATCTCTTTCATTTTCTAATCAAAAGTAGAAAAAAACCTTTAATTGTGATCCCTGTGAATAGTTCTAAAGTAGAGAGTTTACATATCGGTGAATCTAAATCTAAAATAGCTGAACTAGTTTAATCAAAACCCCTTTAAACCCTACCTCAGAGGTGGAGAGAAAATCATAGCTCTAGAAGAGCTATTATTCCCCACAACTTCCCTGGTAATGTCAAAGAGAAAGCTTTCTAATGATTTGATCTATTTGTAATTATTTGATTAACTGAAATGAACAATTTTCTACTCTATTTGATATGGATTTGCAATGAATAATTCAGAATTGATAACTTGAACAAATGAAGTAAACAAATAACTAATTCCAACCTGGATAAGCAAGAGCTTTAGAAAATATTGTTGTTTTTTTTTCTTGTCCCCTCAATTTATCCTTTCTTTCTCTATGTGTCCATATGAGTCCAAGGAATTAGGAATGTAAAGGTAGTAGTAGGAGAAGGCACTTGAGCAATGACATCTTGAAGGTAGTTTGGTTGCAATGCAAGTAGAAGAGAGATAACACAAGAGATCTGAGCTTGGCTATGTAATTTCTAGCAGGATTGTGGCAACAATACTATGCAAGATACACAAAATTCTTAGGCCCTTTTCTTGAATACAAGCATTGAATATATAGGAATTGGCTAGGATGTTCCTTCATGCACAAGGCAGCCTTGGAGTGCCAAATCATTGGGTGAAGAGGCAGTTCAACTAATTAAATATATTTAAAAATAGAAGAGGGAAGGAATACCATATGAACAAGACTATTTTTAGGTAATTTGGTTCACAAATGCACCCTAGAAGTCGAGTTAAGTGAAATGGGTGTGTTAAAAACACGCATGAAGGATTCTGGAAAAATCACACAGGCGGCGGTCCTCACACTAAAGGCCAAAACAATGTATAAAGAGGAACGAAAAGCTAGAAAAAGTGTGGAAAATATAAGTACAAGCATCTATGTGACAAATATACACTATAGATGAGCTTAGGAACTCGAACACCTTATGAAAGGACATGAATCATCACTAGGGACTTTTATAACCATTTTCCGACAATGTAGCACATGAAAAATCAAAGTGCGTACAAGGACCTTATAAACTACTAAGTAATATATAAATAAATGACTTCATTGAAAAATTATTTGATATCATAATACTCCTTACAATAGTAATGAGCATTTCCTTGATCGAAAAATTTTAGGATGAGATGTGCATCTTCATCAACCTGATTTGTGAAGGTAACGAAACTCTTATTTGGGGGAATTATTTGTGAAAACCTAACTCAACTCACATGTTCCACCAAACTAGAATATTTTACTTGACTTCTTATTTAACCTATACCATTGTTGACTATAGAATCAGGATTGGCCTATCAAGTTAGGGTATTAGGCATAATCTTCCAATTTTTGAGTTTTATACCCAATTTACATATGATAATAACAAGAGTCACTACAGAAGATTCAATGATGCCTTCTTTATTTTCTTGATCAAATTGCTAGAAGGAAATGTCGCTAGTGGAATTTCTCAAGAGAATAAATAGTGATAGTTTTTATGGAAGCTAATTTATCCAATTCCATAAGTTTTCATACATCAGACAACAAGGTTTGAAGGATTCCCATACAAGCTTCCCATTTACTATAATGACAAGATCATCCTTATAGAGATTTGTATGCAATTAGACCTTATCCACAGTACATGTAGAGATAAGAAAATATTTGGAATCCAGTTTCCCATATCCTTGGGAAATTATACTTGTAGGTATTGTTATTGATGTTAAAAACATTGAGAGAACTATATTTCCTTTTCATATGCATCCTTTCCATAATAGGTGATATTTTTACAGAAAAATTAATTAGCAATAATATTTTTCTTTCATACCTATATGTGCCTAAAAATGAGGATTATTGGGTAGATTGTGATGATGATTTTGAAGAAAGGAAAAGAATGTATGGTAGAATTTACCTTCAAAAATCCAGGACTTTAAATTGTATAAGGTACTAAAATTTTTAGATGAGGATAATTATGATCTATTTTCTCCATAGTTAAATAATTCCATTTAATTTTCTCCTCAAAAATATTGATTAGTCTCAAAAGGATAAATATAATCTAGATTATCTTAATGCTCCTATCCTATTGAGAACCAAACAATGGTTCAATAAGAGATTATATGATTTTAATTCCTCTCAATAGGTAACTCCTTCCCAAAGGTTTATCCTTCTCACGAGATTTTCCTTCCCATACCCAACAAGACCCCTGGTACCAATGCATATGAAAGGAAAATTGAATCTAAAAAATAAAGTGAGAAGAAGGATGAAACACAAGGAATGAAAGGAAATCTACGAGTTGAACAAATAGGAGAAGAGAAAAAAGAAACTAAGAAAGAAGGAAGTGAGGATGAAAAAGTAAAAATAAATAAGTTAGGAGGAAGAAATTTGAAATAAAGATGAATAAGAAGAAGAAGATAATGAAGAGTAAAGTGATGAATATGATGAAGGGGATGAAGATGTTGTTGAAGTAATAGTTGTGGATATATGGAATACAAGTACTTATAGAACCAAGTTGGATGTAAGAAAGCCCTCTTCCTCTCTAGTAATAAATAATATGAAAATTTATTCCTATCAACCTCTTCCTCCACCACTTTAACTTACATTAAATCCTTCAAGAACATCTTCAAGATACTCTTTCTCATAGGTACAACCTATGATTTCTAGCAAGAAAAATAAAGATCAATCTATAATTGAATTTCTTAATTATGATGTTATGTCTACACTCCTTAGTACTTCTTCCCCTCCTAAGAAAGATAAAACCACCTCTCATCTAGTCTCAGATGCATCAGGAAAATAATTCCTTGAAATTTCTAAGCCCAAAGGAGACAAGAATGAACATGAGGTTTCTGTAATAGATTTTGAGTTAACAATAATATCCTTGGGAGAGTAAACCCATGAAGGAGATGTGCACAATATCAAAGAGACAATTTATAAAGTAATCAAGAGGGTTGAGAAGGGGAAACAAACTCAAAAATAGTTTTAAGAGCATATTCGGTTCTCCCTTTCTTCATAAAATCCTTCCTCTCTTCTCGACAAAGACCTTTGCATTGGATCCAACTCCCTCGTCACTCTCCCAGAATCTGCTACAACATCGATATTGATTTAAAATCAATATATGAGGTACACAAATATGAAATTAAAGGAAAGGAAGAATAATAATGGGTGGAGAAAATTTTATTACATATTTATAATTTATTGATAAGGCTTCTAAAACATATGACAATATCATTTCAGCAAAAAAGTAAATTAGGTTAGGAATTAAAAATGTTGAAAAAGAGGTAAATATTTGACCAATGTGATCTAATATCTTAATATCATGCCCCCTTACCGATGAGAAAAATTTTCCTTTCAAATAATATTTTAGATGATCCTAAAAAGAATATATCTTTTACATGGTCCCATAGTGTAGAATGGAGAATAAAAATTCTCAAAAAAGCCGCCACTAAGTTATAACATGTTATCCAAAAATGAGAATCATTAAAGTCTCGAGATATTTTCTCATCTTAAATCCCTCCATTGAAATATTTTCCAAGATAATTCATCTCAATGAAAATCAATAGATGAAATCAAAGAACACTTCAAAAATATTATTAAATAGGACTTTGTACAACACATAAAATGTGAATAAGTATAAGATGAAAGAACTATCTCGAGCTGAATAATGTAATAGTGGAAGAAGTGAAAGGAGTATCCCAATACATAGGAATGAGTTTAGAGCTATAAAATTATTTGAGAAGTTGGATGACTAATCTCACCAACACAATTGTGCGAAAGGAATCAAAAATATCATTTGACAATCATAAAATTCGCATGCATATGTTGAATTTTTTTAATTATTGGTAAATAGTTTTTGAAAGGGACTATACCCTTGTACAAAAAGGCTCAAAAGTTGTATATTACAATAGTATCAGATAAAAAGTGATCAAAATCAGGATATTACAATAGATCCCAAAGGTAGAAAAATAATATGCCAAGAGAAGTACCACTAGAAACAACAAATAGAGTATATACAACAAAAAAATAGTGACAAAACAACAACTAAACAATAGAAACAGATGCCAAAAAAGAGATAGTGATATCCACTTCACTTGAAGGCCTTATCAATAGTATGCTTCATCTCCTAGAGGGAAATGAACAGAACCAATGTTGTAACCTGTGAAGGATCATTCTTGTCCACCTAGCTAAGAACTTGGTCATGAGATGGCCCATCTCGAAATGTTGCTCAACATGAATTTTTTTTTAACTTATGCTTCCAGAAACCTTATTAATCTTGTTAAGGATGAAAGAGTATCATCTTGAATGTATCTTACTCCATGAAGCCTGATATCTAAGGAGTGAAGCTTCTTGTAAATCTAAATAATCTGGTTGTCTTCCAGGCCGGATATCTCATCCAATTTTATTTTCCCTTCTTTCTTTGATAGTTGTTTCACCTCACCCTTTAAATCTCTAATTTCCTTCTCCATGTCTTCAATTCTCTTTTCCAAATCTCCTTTCTTATCCTCCCTCAAAGACAGTAGGTCTTGAACAACTTCAAGTTCTTGATTTTTGTTGCTACAAAGAATCCTCTTTGGTGGGGAAGGGGGATTGGGGGAGTAAAAGGGATTCTTTAATTAGAATTTCCTCTTCCTCATTGGGTTTGAAGGAATAGGAATAGAATCTTGAGGGATATGGGTAGGGTTAGGGATAGGGTTACGGGAGACGTGAGAGGTTTGGAGGATATGTTGATGTAGCATAAATATGATCCCCTGATGTAAATGAAGGCCCTAGAGTGCTTCGAACATTCAAAATTGAATGTTCCAAAGAGTTTAAAATGAAATGAGGAAAGAAGACTTTAACATTTCTCCTAAAATGATTGAGAAAAATAAGGTGCTTTAGGGGTACAGTGATGTATCTACCTTCCAATGTGACATATCTCACCATCATTCTAGCAATATCATCAAAAGGGGCTAGAATTGAAGCCACTTTAATTCCAAAAGTGAAAAATTCAAGTTCTTCACCATCCTCAAGAAACTTCTTGGTCTCCACAACTTTATCAATTCTTTTGTTGAAGAAACAGTTTCCTTCCATATCTAACCCTATGACCTCAATGATCATCTCTTCAAGAATGCAGTGAACGAGATGCCCTCGTATGTCATAGTCCTGTCCTTCTAGCCATTTGCAAATTGTAAGGAGATGTGCTAGTTATACCCATTCATTCTCTCAATCATATTAGCAACTCCTCTAATCTGTAGATAGCCCTAAAGTTCATCATTTTCCTTCCATTCCAGGTCATATGTCGGGTTCTACTTGGTATGAGTACGCCAAATACCATTTTGGATTTGGATTTATCCGCCTTCCTCTTCAATTTTTCTATATCAATAAATTCGCTTCTAAACCACATGTTAGCATCCATTTTCCCCACGTATAAAGCATGTGGATTTATGAGAGGATCATGGCACTTGAGGGTGTTGGTACATTGAAAATTCATTGTAATAGATGGATTTTCTTCCTTCTCTGTGGAGGCCACCACCATAAGTATTGGTTTGTATTGTTGTATAAATCATTATAAATAATGCTTTGAACATTATTAGGTAAATCTTCATGATTGTACCAAAATTGTAATTTCTTATTGAGTACCCCATAATTTGCAAGGGTTTCCGCCACCTTATTCCCCTCCCTATAGGAATGTGAAATTTTACAATTATTGAAGGAATTGCAAATGTTAATGGCCTAAAAATAAATTCTTTTATTGTCTATCTGGGTGGGTTTATATTATTTAAATAGTTAATGATATTCATGGAGTCTCCTTTTATTATGATGTTGGAAATGTTACATTCCTTGACCGACCTGATTCCCCATAATTCTTCTAAGGATTTAGCATAATGATTGGTTTGATGTCCCATGTTTTCAGCAAAAGAAGAAACTATACTGACCTTTGTGATCCCCGATTATTCCACCCCCAAGAGCTCTTGGGTTTCCCTTCAAAGCTCCATAAAAATTGAGCTTAAACATGTTGAAATTAAATGTTCCATCTTCTTTTATTTCCTCTCTTCCTTCTCTATCTAATGGTTGTATTTTTCATTGACTTCATTGTGTAAAAATAATATTAACATAAAACTCATTAAAATTTGACTTAATTAATTAAGGGATTGGTATCTTAATTAACAGTTAGCTAGTTCAAGTAAGTATTCCTCCTCTCTTTCCTATAAAAGGCATCATATTTAAAATTAAAAGGGGGTTGGATCTGGAAGATTTGATAAAAAGGCTATTAATTTTGAATACGAGACAAAACATTCTCTCTATTTCCTTCTTTTTATTTCTATCTTTCTTCGACATCTCTGTTGAATATTTGCATCATATGCATGTTTTGGATAGTTAAACTTTGTGTTCATCATTATGTGCCAAGAATCATTGAACTTTGATTCAATTTGTATCTTGTTTACAACAAGGTATTTCATTATATGTAGATGTGTGTATTCTTGATTTTCACCGACATTTGGGATCTGAATAAGATATGTTTCCTTCTTATTTTAAAGTGTCATTCCAACTCCCTTTCTTCATCTAAGCTTGTGTTTTTCTTAACCTTTTTTCTTATGTATTTAAAATTAGATATTACTTAATACAACTGAAATACTTAATGAGATTTAATAGTGTATATTTGTAAATATTCTAGGGTTTGAATTTTTGTTTGACTAAGGGAATCTCCCTATCAAAGAGGAGGGAATGTTGTCCCTTGAATTATTGACAACATTCACAACGACAAAATTTTAGCCAACAAATGTGAATAAGTATTTCACAAAAATGGGTAGATGTAATGCCTCGACCACTTTGTCACCAACTCAGTCATAGGAAATTTCATCCTAAACCATATTATCTATAGATTTGGAGTCCTCAAAGTCCTCATTTATGATAATGTAAGCTCCTTTAATAACCCAAAGATGTGGGAATTGTGCAAAAAAATCTCTATCTCACACCAAAGTGTGTCTCTTTATCACCCTCAAGCTAATGGATAGGCTAAGGTGACCTAGAGAAGAATTGTCTCAAGTTCATCTTTATTACGCTCAAGCTAATCGTATATCCAAGAGTCATTAGAGATTGGAATATGTTCATCTTCTAGATATCCATATTGTCTCCAAAGAGTTTTTCCAAGATAGTAAGCTAGATGTTCTTGTAGATGAGGAGCGTTAGGATGCCCATAGCTATGAGGTGATAATGGGAGTTTTCCAACAAGGAATGTATTGTCAAGTGCGTACTCACCTAAACCTTTATGAGAGAATGTAATGTCAAGTGACACCTTAGATGTAGATGCTTCAGAGGAAGGCACGGAAGCATGAGGGCTCAATAGTATATCCAGGTCAATACGGTTGGTAACAATAGGAGTTGGGCTAGGTTTGGTTGTGCTATCAAAGTAGATGGACAATAGTTTTCCTTTTTGTACCTTGCTTCAAAAAAACTTACAATATTCAAAGGGGTCAGTATCGCCACACAAGGTGAACTCTCTGTCATTATGTGGAAACTTTATGCATTGATGGAAAGTGGAAGGTACGGTGTGCATCGCATGTATCCAAGGTCTACCCAAAAGAAGGTTATATGATGTGTCTACGTCAACTACATGACACATAGTGTCAAGGAGCTATGTGGGCCTACTTGTATGGGAAGAGTGATGGTGCCATAGGATTGGCACTCAAGTATTATCATAACCATGAATGGTAATGATGTTAGCATCTAAGTCATCTATTGTATGACCAAGGAAACAGAGCATTTTTATAGAACAAATGTTAAGGGCCGCTCCATTTTTGATAAGAACTCTCTTGACTTTATGATCGGTAACATAGGCTTCGATGTACAAGGAGTTGTTAATCAGATTCGGGTTCAACATATCTTGAGGGCCAAAATATAGGATAGGAGTTTCAAGTGTAAGGTTCACGATCATAGCCTAAAACTATTGAACATTGAGAGTATGAGGAACATGTGATTCATTTAGAGCACAAGTGAGAATATCTTGAAAGCTAGGTGACTCTTTCAGTAGTTCCATGAGAGAGATATGTCTTTGGCATGGTTGCTAATTGTTTGATGAAGTCATACTAACCTGGAGTGGAAGATTTGGCATTAGAATTTGACTTTTGATTTGAAGGAGTTGTTGGTTTAGACGTTTGAGGCGGGGAAAATTTTAGTGGCGAATATTCATAATATGGTGAATTTTCCATTTTTGAAAATTTTGAAAAGGTGAATTTTTTGGCGTGGGTCAGTGACTTGTTCGCCTAAAAATTACACTTTAATTTTTTTTAGGGGTCAACTTTGCCTACCCTTGAAAAATATTCCCTATTTAATCCTAGATTATTCACGGGTAGAACACTTCTACTTCACTTTTGTCAACAATACGATATATCCCGTATTACAAATGCGTGACAAGTGGGGGTAAGTTATTGACACACGACAAGGAGGTACTGTATATATTAACGCATAGCAGACGCATGACAAAGAGTTTGTTGATGAGAGACACAGAGATATTTTCGATGTGCAAGTAGAGGGCGGAGAGTTTGTAGATGCGCAACATGAGATTTTTCCGCCGCACGTCAAAAAAATGCATTGACGCGCATCAACAAACCTCATTGACACATGTCAATAACCTTGTTCACATGTGTCAAAGAGGTCTATTGACGCGTGTCAATGAGGGTTATTTATTAATGTGTGACACTGATGGATAGTTGACACGTGACAAGGAGGTACAACAGATATTGACGCATAGTAGACGCACAACAAAGAGTTTGTTGATGTGTGACACAGAGATTTTTTTCGATGCAAGCAAAGGCGGGGTTGCGAGATGCGGCGGAGATTTTTTTGTCATGCGTAAAAAAAATGCATTGACATGTGTCAACAACCTTTTTGACATGCGTCAAAGAGGTTTGTTGATGTGCATTAATGCATTTTTTTGATGCGTGATAGAAAAATCTCTGTCGCGTCTGCAGCCTGTCACACCACTTTACAATCAGGTGAAATTTTTTCATACAACCCCCAAAAAATTCACCTTCCCGTGAAACCGGTTCGAGGATATTTGCTAGGTATTTTCCACCTCCGATTTCCAAGAGGTCTCTTAAAATGAACCTTGGTTTGAGGTTCTACAGAAGATGTAGAAGGTTGGTTTTCCATAGGAACCCATATTTTCCATTGGTGTGTGATCACAAGCATTACTTAAAGGTGTGAATTTAATGGTCACCATTGTAGATGGTACTTCCTCAATAAATGAGATAATTGAACTAAAATCAGTGTTATTGGCAGAAGGATGTTTGTCAGCATTTTTTTATGTCACCGCCATGTTTGGGAAATGGGTTTGAGAACACCTTAAGATTGTCATTGGGTGTCTTATTTGGTGATGATTCTTCAACAGTGATATCACCACTATCAATGAGATCTTGGAAAAAGTGACGTAAGTGAAAGCATCGATCAGTCGGGTGACTATCAATGCGATGAAAATCACAATAAGTATCAGCCTTGTACCAAGTAGGCTTGGGTTCTCCCTCAACCCAAGGTCTAGTGATGGGATAAGTAACCATGTTTGCATTAATGAGTTGTTGAAGGAAATTTGATAGAGGTTCTCCCAAAGGAGTGAAATGATGTCATTTAGAATTAGGAGAGGATGAAACCTCTTTGCTAGAAATAACAAGAGGTTGTTTACCTTTGTTTGGTCTAGTCTCAGTGTTTTAGACATTGTGGAAATTATAGTTGTCTATAATACCATCATTGACCATATTATGATTGCGGTTAACATGTTTAGATTTGTCTTGGTGAGAGATATTAGAATGGTTACTATGTTGCCCATTGTCTTTTGAATGAGGTTTAATCAAACCTTTTGCAATAAGGGATTTTTCAATCTATGATCCTTTCTCAATAACTTCTTTGAAAGTATTAAGGCAATGCATTTTCATGTGAAAGGATATCTCACTATTGAGATTGGGTACAAAGATGCTCATGAGCTGCTTCTCAGGCATGGAGCATGGGAAACGGCTAGCAATCCCATGCCATCTTTGTAGGAATTGTGTGAAGGTTTCATTTGTTTGTTGTTTGGCATTACACAAGTCCATCATTGTAATTTTAGACTCTATGTTGAATGAGAAATGTTTGACGAACTTCTCTAAGAGGTCCGTGAAAGTTTGCACAGAGCCCTTGGGGAGAAGTAGGAACCAGTCCAAGGCTTGTCTTCCTAGACTTCATGGAAAAAGATGCATTAAGAAGACATCACTATAGGCCACCTCTTGGCAAGCCATATAAAACTCCCTGATATGCTCTCTAGGGTCACTCTTTCCCTGTATTTGTCAAATTTGGGCATCTCAAAATATTTTGGAAAAGGAACACGCAAAATGTCCTTATCGAATGGGTAAGGACACATTTCTTCAAAGCTGAATTGTTTGCCTTGATGTTTCATACTAGAGATGGTATCCTTCATCATTTTCCATTCTTGGGAAAATGGTGAGTTATTCTGTAAGAAATATAAGGAGCCATCACTTGTAGAGTTATTGTTATCTTTGGTGTGCATGGTATGACTCTTAAATGAAGCATCACTAGATTTCTTTGGTGCCTCCTTGTCATGGGATTCATTGGTGACTTTGGAATTTAAAATAGCAAGTTGTTTAGCCATGTCATTAATTTTATTCATGAGGGCTTGAGTAGGATCAATGGCCAAATCAATTGATTTTCCTTTGTTCCTTTTGTCAGATTTTTCTTTGTTTGATTCATTGCCTTTGGCATTGTTCGAGGTGGACTTGTTTTGATCATCATTATTCATGTGACTAGGTCTTGCCTCATCATCATTGTTTGTCAAAATGAAAGGTTCACCCTTGTTAGGTGGTGGTTTTCCAAGTAATGTTTGTAAACTAGCTTCATCAAAGTCAAAGGGTAATTTTTCTCCCATCTCAAGGAGACGAAGCAAAAATTGGTCTTTATTCATACGTAAAATATTTTCAACGTGGGATTGTTCTTTGAGTGAGATGTCATTCTGATCATCCTCAGAGTTTTGGTCATTATCACTATCAAAATTTCCAAAAGGATTTCATTCACCCCTTCCAAAAGGACTATAATATCTGTGTCATGTTCCCACCATTTTTAAAAGAGGGAGGGAGAAAAAGAGATGCGAAAGATAACTCAACCCGCAGCAAAGTGAATGCGATGATGGAAGAGAGGTGTGTGATTAAGTTTGATAATAACTTGTCCCTTAACAAATTGAATGCTAAGATGGGCAAGAGGTTTGGAAGATATGAGTGATGCAACCCTTAACAAAGTGAATGTCAAGATGGAAGCATGCAAAAGTGTTTGATAAACTTGACCCTTGACAAAGTGAATGCCAAGATGGAAGAGTGGCATGATGTGATGAAGGTTCTCGTCCTCTAAAAAAGTGAATGCTAGAATGGAGGAGGGTTATAGTGACAAAATTTTGAATGTGTTCAACCTCTAACAATGTGAATGCTAGAGTGAAGAAGTGAGGATAGATTGATTGCAAAAGCACTCTACCACCTAGCAAAAATGAATGCTAAATGGGAAGAGGGTATGAAAAAAGGATTCAAATCGTATGTGATGTGCTCAACCCTTAACAAGAATTAGTTAAGAAGGAAGAGGCTAATGAAGAGATAAGACTCAAATACTGATAGTGTAAGCATTGAAAAGAAGATATGATGAAGTGTCTAGAATGTAACAAATATGTTGTCAAGTTAGAGACATGAAGAAAGAAAACATATATAGTTTAACAATGATGTTGTCAAACTAAAGGTTGTAAGAGGAGAATGAAGATAAAATGTGATGAAATAAGTTGTGGCAAAGTGAAACACAACACCGATAAGATGCGAGTTGTAAGATGAAAGTTCTTGAGTGAGGACATGGATATCCGCAACTCAAGACTTGATGTCGAAAAGAGGATGAAAACTTAAACTTTAGGAAATGTAATCCAAATGTTTAAGTGTTGAATGAAATGGGAGATGAACTAAAGGAGGTGAATATGACAGATAGAAGGATTTGATAATCGCGAAAGGGGAAGAATCAAATAAGTGAATGAAAACTCCAAATGAGTGAAAGAAGATCAAATGGAGAAGACAATGAGGATGAAAAGAAGAGAAAATTGAAATAATGAAAAAGAGATGAAAGTTCTGAAAAGGGGAAAATTGAGAGTAAAATGAAGGTTAGTGAATGACTGATGATGAGAAGAAAAGAAGATGAGAACAAATGAAATGAGAATGAAAGTAGAATCCAAACAAGGATTGTTTGGAAAATGACAAAAAGATAAGAAAAGTGAAAGATGAATCCCAAACAAGGAGTGTTTGGGAAAAAGTGAGTGTGGAACACTACGACAAAAAGGAAACAAAAACAAAATAAGAAATTCAAAAATAAATTAAAAAAATTGAATGTTTGTTTGTGGCCTCTACCTTAGATTGGCTTGGACAATGTTTGGATTCTGGGTGGCTCTCTCAACTAGGTGTCAGCAAAATATCTGAGCGAGCATGACGCTATTGCTAGCTGATGGCTTTACTTAACCCCCTTTGAAACCCTAAGCAAATACCTTTCTCGAGAATAAAATGACTGGGGGTCGCCTAATACAAATATTTTGTGACTCTAACTCACAAAGGCTTTACTAGTTGATGCAGCCTAGAATCCACTAGTAAGACCCCATGCGTGTTGTCACATCACTCGGCCTAGACCGAGCTCTCACCAAGCACACAAAGGTATCGGTACCTTTTTAGGGTTGTTATTACAGGATGTTAGCATGATGAAGACTTAATACATGTAGTTCCATTATTAATGCATCATTCTATAGAGCATGTCAGATTTATATCTAAGGGAGAACAAAATTAAGTATTAACCATGATGAAATAAAAAACATACTAGATCCAAATACACACAGAACTAACACTTAGATTCAACCAATATCCTCCATTATATTAAATATGACAATTACACATAAGCTTCTTACAAGTAATGACATTCTACACCCATAGCGCATAGATCTAATACATTAGTTCAATCTTGCACACATACATACATATATCCATCTCTCTACTCATTATTTTATATTCTATGCTCTACTATGTAGTTCACTACATATTTATAAGGGTGGGGACTTTCCCTTCACCACTTATCCAATCCTAGAATAGGTCGCATGCTATTATTAGCTACGTGATTTTTACAGCCATAGCCCCACATGCAAGTGTGCTAATAATAGACTTCCTTTAGTTAATGATGACAGTGATAAACCTATTCTTAGCCCACATCCATGCAAAGTTCTTTGTAGCCGATCCTCCAAAAATAGCCAATGCGTGGTGCACAAGTCTCTGCCTCGTTTATGTGCTCTGCATGCCATCTCTAAAAATAGATCCTCATGTGCAAAAACGGCTAAGTCCCGAAATATGAACTTATCCTCCGCATGCGTGTTTCCCTTATCCATTCACGCCTTTGAACATGCCCTATTTTCCCGTGTGGACCTTTTGTATTTTCTCAACTAAGTGTCAGAGTTTGACTGATCAACATTACCCCACACTAGTTTAATATGAATAAAGGAATAAAAAGAATTTGGATGAATGAAAGAAATAATGTCTTCAACTTGCAGTATCCTCTTCTTCAACTAGAATAATCAATTCTGAATATTCCTCTTTTATCTTTGCCTCTAAGGTTTTTAGTCATTAATCGCAGCCTCTACTTTGTCCTGGAATATCTATTGCAATCGACTCCAATTCATCCCTTGCAATCTCTCCTTTTTCATTTTGTAATACCAACATAATGTTGGAAATGCCAGTCATTCTTCCTTCCAATAAGTCCATATTTTGAGCGATGAGTTTTCTAAGCTCATCAAGCCTTTCCTTGTGAGGTTTCGAGTAGATGTAAGGGTCTCGCACTTCTACTTAACTAGTGCTAACCATTCTGTGTGGCCCAATGTCTCATCCTTCATGGTCTTCAGGACCTCATTGTCTTCTAAAATGGTCCTGGTCCTTATAACATCCCCTAGAATTGTACAAATATTCAGTGCTTGATCCGCCTTCTTGAGTTATTCTTGCAAGCTTTGAAGAAATCCTTCATATGATGCTATCTTCCGCATCACTGAAGCCTTTTCACACTCTACTTCCTATGTTGGATCCTTTGGCTTAGGTATGCACAGAGGTTCATCTTCAAGTACTAATTCCACCAACGTATTGACATAATGTATTTCCGAAGGAAACATCTTGGGTACCTTTGGCTCTAAGTGCAGCCTAGCCTTCATGACATTGTCACCAATCTCCTCTGTCATGCTGATAAACACAACATTCTTCTTCTGTGCCAAGTATTTTTCCTATTTCAGTCACGTTATCTCCTCATCCTTAGTCTTGATCTCCTCCCTTGGCACCCTAATTTTGACATCTTTGTCCTTATTCGATGTGTGACTTTTATTGAAACTTTCACCAAAGCATTGCTTACCTGTTCATCTGACATAGCAGTAGCCTTTAATGTTATGTGTCCGGCCGAGGTGTATTTTTCAACCTCCTTGACACGTATGACTCCTCACATACATAAAATTTTGGTTCATCCATGTGCATGTGCATCGACCATGATAATTACTTCCTTGTGTGCCATTGTCGCCATATCTTCATCCATTAATTTCCATATGTATAACTCCTTTTGTGCCATTGTGCTCTGGAAACGGGCATGGATAATTTTACCTATGTCCTTCGTGTAGCCCATGGCTGGTGGAATATACTCCCCACTCGTTCTTCTTGATCTAGGTTACTTAGGAACTTGGGCTTCAAGATTGGGAACTTGTGCTGCTATGTCCTGAGTAGTCTTTGTTGTTGTCTCTTCTTCCCCTTTTTCTTCCTCTTCTCCATCCTTCATTTCTTCATCTTTTTGCTCCTCTACGTTCTCTAGAGGTGTAGGAGAATTGGGTGCACTTTCCTCTAACTCTTTTGCTTCCTCATTCAACTTTAATTTCCTTCTCCTTTTCTCAGTTGTCTCCTTCTATGGGGAGAGTCGAGGTGATCTATGCACTATTTGCAGAGTAGCACCTTGAGTCCTTGTTCACCTGAATACTCTTTTAAAGTGGCACTCTCCTTGAACTTCAATTTCTCTGTTATCTCCTTCTATATAAAGAATCGAGGTAATCTACGCATTTTTATGGAGTAGCACCTTGAGTCCTTGTTCACTTGAATACTCTTTTAAAGTGACACTCTCCTTGAACTGCTTTTGGATCCTCTTCTTCTTCTTGCCCATGAGTTGGTGTAGTTGTGCACTCGATTCCCTTTTATCTAATGGCTACCTCCTCATGTGCTCCAAACCACCACTATCCTTGCACTCATCCTCCTCATCCTCTACTTCGATTGTCTCTGTGGGCTTAGGCATTGGAATGTTCTCCATGGTATGCTTACCCTTCGGCGGCCCTAGGAGCGCAAACTCATCTTCCACATACTTGTTGTTTTCTAGCTTGGGCTTTAGTTAGAGGTACACAAGTGTTGCTCCAATGTCTCCAATAGCCAAACTTACTAGATTTATGCTCAACACATCTAAGATGAGCCTTTCAATATATGCATTACGTCCTGGATATACATACTTCTTCCTCAGTGTGTGGTAGTCACAGTCTACCTTATTTACATTGAATGTTAGGTGGCGTGCATCTAAGAACCTATGAACCGATGCCTGAAAATACCTCGCTGTGAAGGAATACAAAAATTTGCACCATGGGCTCCAAGCCCCATCCTTCATTGTAAATCATGCGATGCAAAAATGTTGGTAAACTACAAACTATACTACCTTACCCACCACCGAAGGAAATTCTTTGGGGATGTGCCATTCCTCTTCAAACGCCATGCGAAGCCTATCATACCACTTCTTAGCCCTCTGCTTGACTAGTTTGGTCATCGATCCTTCACACAAGTACTTACTGAATCATTCTGTAGGTGACTTGTTCTCCATGGGATACTCCTAGATCTTCTCCTTTGGTCCATCGGGCACCCCGATCTCCATGAATACTAGAGACAATGTAAGCAGTGCCAAAACTAATCTTTCCTCCTGAATGTGCTTCTTCGATGATAGTTTCTATAATGTAACCTAAAATGTTGTAGACCACTCCTTCAGACATCCTTCTAGCAACGTGCAGACCACATGGTATTCACTTGTGACCACCTCTCTTGGTCATTTAATTTTGTCACAAGGTGCGCGGCTACTTGCACAACTGGGTACTTTTTTAGCTTGTCTATGTCCATGCTTTGTGTAGACCCTTGGTGTACCCCAGCTCCCTCCTAGTCTCCAGAATTACAGCCTTATCTATTAAGTCCCCATTGAGGTCTTCACCTATAGCCTTCAACCTTGTCACTGTGGAGATCAACACGACTGAAATCCTTACTCTATGTCCTACAAAGTAGAAGAAGTCTTCGTGTACTCTGCTCATGAGCCATTGGTACAAGGGCTCATATTTTCTAAAGTAGGGGAGATCGTATAACTGATATACTCCAATATTTTTCAATAACTTCTCCCCAGCGTCATCATAGACCAGTATGTCCTCCGCTATGTGCTTATTTGTCTCTGTGTTCAACAATGCATCTAGCTCCTTATTTTATGTGGTACGATGGTTGTACTCAGTTATCTTGATTCTCTCGAATGTGGGAATCCCATTCTTGGCCTACTATAACCCCCTCTGGATATTGCATCTCTAAAAAATTGCTCTTAGGGGTCATTTCTTCTTCCTCCATGACCACCTTCTTCTTTCCCTTAACTCCCACTGCAGTTGCCTTCTTTGGTGCCATTTCTACCTTGCAATCCTCTAAAAATACTCATCTTTTGACTTCTACAATGTGCAACTCAAACCCTAGCTCAAATCTTTGTGCCCTAGTGGAAATTGTGTGCCCTAGCTCATTTGTAACGCATCTGCTTTGCTCAAACCCTTCTCCTATGGGAACACAAGCTTCTCCTTCACACAAACCTCCTTTCCATGTCTGGTTTCACACTCTTCGCACCTCAACATGATTTTTGGCTCTTTACACTTAGCTCTTTTCAAATTCTCTTAATCGCAATGCAAGAAGAGTGAACTCATATCCCATCCTTATATATATTTTTAAATTTTTGTTACATTTATTACTCCTTCACCTACCCAATGTCCTCTCATTTATCGACCCATTTCGTCTATTCCATGTGGTACATCTTCACACCTATTTATAACCTTTTAGTATGCCTTCCTACCCTCTAGTCACAAACTTCTCTTCAACGCACTTCCTTGCACTTGAGTACCTTGTGTTTCACTGATTCTTAAAGTGATTCTTTGAATATTGATGAAACAGTAAGGGAAAATGGGCTAGGAGGAATACTTGTTAGAAGCTGGTTGAAGGTTTTTACATGTATATGACTTTGTGATCCATGACTAATTGTGATAGCTTCCTTTTAGATAAGAGGAACTACCGAAATAGAAAACAAGACCACCAAATATAAATTAAACAAGATATGCAAGTGGACCCGCTGCCTAGCGTATGCTAGATCCGGGAAGTGTGATACTCCTAGACGGTTGTCAATCCACTATTAAAAACAATTCAATGTTAATAATAAAGGAAATCCTACTTGTAGTTAAAATGATTTAGGTATCTCATTCCACTACAATAAGCAAATTTGTTCACAATAGGCTAAGATATGATTGAATATGAAGCTCAAGGTCTCTGTCAGGGTGTTGGAACTGGTCTGGGTCTAGTTCTGGGCTGTTTTGGGTATTTGGGGGGATTTTAGGATTTTTTCTTGGTCTGAGGGTAAAAACACAGAGCTCAACATCAGTCTGGTATGAATGATGTCAGTTTAAGTGAACTGGTGCCGGTTGTGGGTAACCGGCGTCGGTATGGTCAAGGTAGAGGAAACTTAATAAAATCTTGGTATGGTGACAGATCTGAGGCTAAATGGAAATGGAGAGGGCAATGAAAAGGTCTGTGTAGGTCTTAGGTGTGCTCAGGGGTAGTTATCAGTAGGATATGGGTAGTTTAATGGTGTGGGTGAAGGAATGATCAAGTTTGTATGAAGGCAAATGATGGGTGAATGGGAATGCAAGTAAAACTGATAACAAAAGTAAAAGAGTCTACTAAAATGACAGTAGATGAATGTTGGTTAATAAAACACTTACTGTTGTATGAGCTTGATGGCTGGAGTTTGATGTGGTGACGACACTTCCCTAGATGTTTCTATGAATGTAAATGGCTTTGTGATTGCTTCTGATGTTGGATGTGAATGCTCTGATGTGTGTACGAATGCTAGTTCTACTTGCATGTAGCTCTAGTTTCATCTCTTGCTCTTAGAAAATGTGCCAACCTCGAAATAAGGTTGTTTTGGGGAATAAATGGTAGCTGAATATGGTTCTGGGTTGAGTGGCGGCGGTTTAGGGTGACCGGCGTCAATTAGGGTGGGATTTCCTAAGTTTACTAAAATGGGTAGATCCCCTTGATTTTCTTGGATCTCATTCATCTTCTTCCATGGATTAGAATGGAATCTTCCTTTCTAATAGGCGGGAATGTGGTTAGAGGGAATGTAGGATTTTATTTTTAGGGCTTAGGTAGGTCTTAGTTATTTATGGAAACATACTAAGAATAGGTCTTGGGGTGAGGTGCTTAGATGAGGTGTATAGGTGAGGTGGTGTTGTGGGAATTATCCCAATTAGGATATTTAATTAATAAATATTATGAGATCATGAATTAAATTAATTAAATTAATATTAGATTGGGGTGAAAGGGGCCATGGTTAGGTGAGTGTGTTCGAGTTGGTTATTTTTCAAGGGACCAAGGGGAGTGTGACCCAATTTTGGTGTCTACATTTTGCCCCTTTTGTTACATAACTTGTATTGGTAAGCGATGTTAACAAAAATAAGATGTGGTTGCCCCATGTGTGGGTGAAGGTGATCCCCTCAAACTAGGAACTGATGAGGAAGAAGGTAGAATCGGTGAGTGGTTTGATAAAAGGTGAATGTGATGAAGAGGAAGGTGGGCAATAGGGGTAAAAAGGGGTAAAGGTCTAATCGGGTAATTATACGAACCTGAAATTGTAGGGTACTGTACCACCGGAATGATGTTACACATGCCCCAATGATAATACAGATTGCCTTGCAAGGTGTTCGGGATCCAAAGAATCTCACGAAGTATATGTTAACATCCCAAATGCTTTATCCATTTTCCTTGTGCTTCACTTTATCCTCTGCCTTCCTTTTCTAAGATTTTTTGACCTTGATGTGAAACCGCGCCTGCTTAGGGGTGGTCCTTCACGCATTTTCTAGCATGCTCCTTTGATTGCAACTTGCGTAATTTTTCAACTTTCACCAGCTTTTCTCAACCACATTAGGTTGTATTAATGTTTTATGTTCCTTGGAATAGTGTTTCTTCATTGTTTAATGGTAAAAGAGTTCTAATAGGAATTACCTTTGGGTGAATGTGAAATCTATAAATAGCCAACTTGTTTTCAAGCAAATGGCCCCTCAACTTCTCATTTCCATTGTTTAGTCTTTTAATTTCTTGTTTAGAACTCATTTTGTTTTCATGTTTCCATCCATGCTAGTTTTCCTTTGCTGTTGGAAGCCATTCGATCTTCTTGCTTCAGTCTTGTTCATTGTTGTTCATACAAATTAGTTTAGAGCAGAGTAGTGTCATTTGTAGATTGAATCCATTAGAGTTATAGGTTGTGTTCTTCATAGAAGGTAGATTCTAGAATCTCTCGGTACACTTGTGTTGTATTCCCACAATAAATCCCACTAGGAATTACATATGCCAAGCTTTGTCACTTGCGTTGTCCCTCTCCTACTCGCATTATATTCGGTCTATATCCAAAGCTTCCATTGTTCAAAATACCTTTTTCTGTTGATGCTAGCATATACACACTCTTCTGGACTCACATGAACATGAAGGAACGAGGAGATCATTCTGAGGGGACAAAATCATACACTACTGGATTCGCCATTGTTCTGCAAATTCCAGGTTTTATCTATCAAAGTTCTAGTTAAAACATATCAAATAGAGTAGTGAAATATTTCATTTCAGTTAAGTTTCATTTTCGATATTACCAGGGAAGTTGTGGGGATTGATAGTTTCTGAGAAACTATGATTCATTCCTCACTTTTGAGGTAGGATCAAGAATCTTTCAATTAAGTTAATCAACTATCTAGTTATTTAGGATAAACTCACAACTACACAGGCAAGTAGCTACATCGGGCTACCTTGCTTGTTTTAATTTTGTTATTAGATTAGTTGTCATTTTTTGAATGTATTAGATTAGTTGCTCTTTCAATTCTATTCAAAATTCTATCAAAAATACAAAAATAGAGGAATATATATATATATATATATATATATATATATATATATATAGTTTATTTCATTTCGATTAGGCTTATATTGATCTTGTATGACAATCACGGGACCTAGGGAGCCCAGGGAATATGTTTTTGATCCAATCATGCCTCAACCCAATCTTGTTGTAGCATTAACTTACATAGAAAAAAATCTCATAATTCAGGTCTTCCGAACAACAACAGACCTACAAGAAATCAACGCACAGCTAAGAGTATTAAACATAGAAGATGACAAAGTACACATGTTCTAGTCAAATTATCCAAATTATAGACTACCTTGATAGATATCCATATGATTGTAGAAGGACCTAAAAGAGAGAAAACATTCAGTTGTGATCCACTAGTCCCACAACCAGATGCAGGAGACCTCCTCATTGATATAGACACTAGCTTACGTATCCAAGTTGCTAGAACACCTATTAGGTACTTTGAGAGAATCGTGCAACTTCTAGTTCTAAACGTAGAGGTTGAAAAGGCATATGACTACTGGATACTCGAAATCAGGGGGTAACTCTTCATATGACCATAGGAGGTCCACAACAGCCATGAACTTACGGTTGTGATCCACAAGTCCCACAACCCAACGGGCCTACAAATCAATCCAACATTGATGCTGGTTTGCAAACATTAGTATTTAGGTCCTCTCCACTCCCACCAGACATTATCACACAACTCTCATTATTAAACATAATAGCCAATCAAGCTAAGGATTTCTGGACTAAACCAAAGAATCGTCCATAAAACCCCAGAGGATCCACTACACATTTAGCCATTCCATTTTCATGACCTTTTCGGGAGATATATACGAAGCACCCATAGGTCATCTTCCATGTATTCCATAACCCATAGATCGGATCACGGCAGAGCTTGATATTGATTGGAGCCTTTGAGTAGCTATCCTTGCCAAATGATCTATCACACCGGTTCAAGTTAGGAGGGCCTTCTTTGCCTTAGATTCATAGATCCCATTATTACGTGTTGAAGACATAAGATTACCTAACTAGCTTATCTGCATCCCGCGTGTATTCCATCCCCACCGGCTGTCTCGGCATGACCTCGGGAGGTTGGGTGCGAGGAAGAGTTACTTGTAGATTCTCATGCTCGCATGTCACTTTTCCATTGTACAAAATTGGTGAACCCAACGTGAACTTCCTACCTTCTGGTTCAGAGTCTTATTTCTACTTGTTCTTCCAATTAGTTTACTTTTCGTCTTTTCCACCTCTTTAGCCTCCACATCAGCTTCACCAACAAAATTGGTGAACCTGACGTGACTCAAACTAATTTTCCTCTTTCTGTTCTTTCATCCACCTTCGCTCTTTCCCATTATTCTGTGGGTATTCATATACCCCGAATATGTCGGGATATGATGCATATGGCAGACCTCTCCTAGGTCTTGAAGCATACTACGATCAACTAAATAGACAACCATCACCCTCACTCTCAGCATGGGGTGACAACTATTCAACTAACCGGTTTTCAACACAAACTCCACCTCAAAGGACTAGATATAGTTCTTCTTTCCAAATAGAGGAGTTGGATCAGCTCACTCAAACGCAACAACCAGAGCCTTCAGGCTCAAACAATATGATGCTCACTGGATAATCTGGTTCATCTCCTCAGGTGTTGCTTAGACCAAAAATTAGTAGATATTCAAATCCATATCTGTTTTTAGATGATGAATACTTAGCACGTTATGCTAGGAGTGAACAACGCTCTCAAAATATGTACCCACCTATAGGAGGTTTGCAAACACAACTCGAGGTCTCATTCCAAGAAAACACCCCCATTCCTCCACCTATAGGAAATGCCCTCGGTGAAACTTGGCAGGGCACCGATCAATTCATAGCAGGGTACCATATGCCTATACAACCTCAAGATATACAACAAACACCACTAAGGCAAAATACCATGTCTTCACCAAACGAGGTCATCTCAGCCTTAGTTGAGAAGGTTAGAGGGTTGGAACTTGCTCAAGAAAATCAAAATCCACAGTTCATGCAAGCAGGAACTTCCAATCCTCCACATCATCCCAGCCAAGTAGACCTCCTCACAGGAATAAGCACGTTGGGCATGCCTCCTCAGTATTCACAACAAACACCAACTAGAACCGCGTTTTCTAACACCGCTCCAGTTGAAAATATAATACCTCCCGGTTTAGTACAAAACAATCCATTCCTAAGCAATGCTCCTCCATACTTAAACATGTATTCCAAATCACCACAGGGAGATATGTTCTCTTCTCCTGGCATGTTCGCTCAACCACAAGGATTCCCTTATGCCCCTGCAAATACATATGCTACGCCATATCAACAACCCATTCCACCTCCACCCCCTCAACAAACACCATCAATGGTCGAAACCTATGCGATAGGGACTTATTCAGAATATTTGAAAGAACCTTTAGACTTCACTATACAAAGCATCATGCTTCCAAGACCTCACCCCGATCTACCCAAGTACAAAGGAGAGGGAGACCAAAATGCACATATTAAGGCCTATGCCACAACCATTCGAGAACTGCTCCCTTGGGATGGAGTTTTTACTAAAATATTCCCCAAAACTTTAGAGGGTATCACCTCGATTGGTATTATAGAATACTTGAAGCCTCAATACATTCATTTAAACAACTCGTTTCAGAGTTCATCAAGGCGTTTGACATGAACAAATTATTGAGAACAGGAATCAAGGAATTCTTGCATATTAAACAAGAACACAATGAATATGTTGCTCATTTCATCCAAAGATGGCGTATAGTCCTCTATTCTTCAGCAAGCACTCCAAACATGGATCAGATGGAACTATGTGATTTATTCCTTCATTCTCTCAATAGAGAGATAAAGGAAGAAGTCCAGAAGTTCCCACTAAGAACTTATGATGAAGTTCTCGAGAGCACTCTCCGAATAGATCAAGCTGTAATAGATAGCGGTCGCAAGACATATGGAACAAATGGGAGGTTAATCATCCCCAACCAAAACACTACGACTTATCCTACTACCACAAATGCCAATCAAGGACCTAAAATCCTTAACAAAAACTACAAAGTGACAACAGATGGAGTGACTGACCAAACTAAAAAAGCAAATGTTGTAAATGTTCCACCACTAGTTAACAATCAACAAAACAACAATTTTACCCCAACAATCAACACGGTGGATTTTAATCGTCCCCAACAATAACAAAAACAACAACGGTAGATCCAGACACAGGGTCCAAGTCAAAACTCAACTGGATATCAAAACCAAAACCAAAGACAACAAATGTAAAACTTTAATCCTAATAATCAATAGCTTACTCAGAGTTTTAGACCACAACACGTGCCAAACCAACAACCTAGGAGTTATAATCCTAACTCGTATTGTGGTTTCCACAAAATTCAAGGCCATGACACTATGACTTTCCACGATTACAATACATTTATGCAACGTTTGCGAATAACAAATACAACTCTTCATAGATATTTTCTTAATAGATTCTGTGACACCTATGCCAAATACTTTCACAGGGGCAGTTTCCCCTCAAAATGCACCTCTTAAGATCTTCAATGATCCACTTCCAAATCACAATAACAATAATAAATTAAATCCAAATGGGATGAACAAAGGTGTAATGATAGGAAATAATGATCACGAAGCCTCAACTTCACTAAATCCACCTGTCGCACCACAATTAGGAAATCAGCCACGAACCAAGATAGTTGGTCTAGTGGAGTTAGATACTGAGCTGCACGTAGAAGCCATAACAAGAGCACAAGAATATTCTTCTCAACCAAATCCAATCTATCCACTAGAGCCAAATAACATTCAACAAATGTTGGTAAAACCCATAGGTTCTTATGATTTAATTAATGACTTAACAAAGACCTTCTCTCACATCTCCTTTTTGGACTTATTGAAAAATTCTCTTGCCCATAGGGTTGCTCTTTTAGAAGCACTAGGTCTAGGTCATTTAATTAACATCACTCCACCTCTCAAAACACAAGTAAACCATATAGACTTCAATAACCACCCTCCAAGGCAGCCAGATAGGGATATCGAGTTTATATTCGACATAAACAAAATGCCAACAGATGTTGAAATTACACGCAGAGGTGATCCAACCTTGCATTTATAGGTGTGGGTTTACAATAATTACGTTAAATGTGCAATGGTTGACGATGGGGCAGCAGTTAACATTTTCCCCTTCTCTTTCCTTCAAAAGCTAGGATATGGAGAAACAAACTATTCCACAACAATAAATACGCTAAGAGGTTATGACAACCTTAACTTCAATTGGGACTATAATACTACCCGGTCACCATAGGACCCAAGACAATCCTCACCAAGTTTTATACCATAGATCGGAAACCAACTATAATATGATCCTTGGTCAACCATGGATACATTGCATGAAAGTAATCCCTTCTATGTTATTCCAGAAATAAGATTCTTACAAACTGGAAGAAAAATTAATACCTACAACAGAACTAGAAATTACAAACCTATTCAAGCACATCCTAGCCCTCAAGGATGAAGCTAATGTTGTAGAAACAGTGTCATTAGGAACTACTGCAAAAATTGTTGAGTTACTGGAACAAGATCTACCAATTTTCCTACCATTTGATTCCACAGGTATGGGATGTACCCTAAGAGTTGGTTCTCTTCTAGCAGAGGAACTTTGCATGGTAGAAGTAACCGAAATAGAAGAAATAGATGCAAAGAATGTCCAAGATCTATTTTCCTAGTAAATATTGGACTCTCCACTTCAATGGAGCTAGATGTCACTATGGAGCCGGGGTAGGTGTGATCTTTACTTCTCCTGAGGGAAAGATCCTACCTTTTTCTTTTAAGTTAAACTTTGAATGTACAAACAACAGCGCTAAGTACAAATCCCTCCTCCTTGGCCTCCTCATAGCCAAAAGGATTAGTGTTAATGACATCAGAGTGTTAGGAGACTCACAATTAGTTGCAAACCAAGTCTCTAAAGTATATGAGACTAGAGTTGAGCACTTATAACTCTATAAAACAGCGGTATTAGATCTAAGCAAAGGATTCAACTTCATATCCATTGAGGCAATCCCATGAGAATATAACCTTCTCGCAGATTCAATAGCAACCTCAGCTTCACATTTTACCCCAAGTAATGAGTTGGAAGATACAAGTTTCAAGGTATCACTTCATACTAAACCATTGGTGAAGAAAATGTCAACAAACCCTCTTCTAACACATACAGCTGAGAATGAATCTTCTATCTTACATCATGTTGACAGTGATAAAGTCACTCTCGAATATCTAAATGCCTATGCAGAGCTACACCTTTCTCACCCTATAGTTGATCTTTCCCTAATACCACACTCCTCTTCCTACTTTGGAAATCCCATGGTAGAGTCTCCTCCACAGAAGGATCTCGATATCTATGAGATAGAAAATGGAGAAAGCTTGGAACTACCTCCAGCCCCACCTGAATTTGAAGAAGGTAACGCTTCTTTGATAGAAGAAACCATTGACATAAACATTGGAATGGAGGAAGAACCAAGAATTTTGAAGTTGGGATCCTCGCTAACTCGGAAGAAATAGAAATACACACCCAAATCCTCAAAAAACATCAAAAGGCTTTTGCATTTAATTATAAAGAAATGACAGTATCGCACCACAAGTTGTAGTACATAATCTTGTCACTAAACCAGATGCGAAGCCAATTAAACAGAAGTCAAGACCAATGAAGCCAAAAGTGGCTCTCATGGTAAAAGAGGAAGTAGTAAAACTTCTCCAAGTAGGATTCATCAAGCCCATTGACTATTCACAATGGGTGTCTAATATTGTTCCCATCCTCAAAAAGAATGGGAAGATACACATTTGTATAGACTTTTAGGATATTAACAAAGCTTGTCCCAAGGATGATTTCCCATTACCATCCATTGACGTTATCGTTGATGCAATAGCTAGATTTGAACTGTTGTCCCTCATGGATGGGTTCTCAGGGTACAATCAGATTAAAATATCTAAACAAGATCAAGCCAAAACCACATTTATAACTCCCTAGGGAACTTATTGTTATGTTGTCATGCCATTTGGTCTTAAGAACACCGGCGCTACGTATCAGCGGGAAATGACTTATATATTCCATGATCTTATCCATAAAATTGTGGAATCATATGTGGATGACTTGTTAGCCAAGGCCAAGAAACACTGTGATCATCCGGAAGTGCTCTCGTATCATCCTCTCATGACTAATTGAGTATGGTGTCACATTAAACCTAGAGAAGTGCATTTTCGGTGTAATAGGAGGTAAACTTCTAGGATACATTATATCTTCACAAGGGATTGATGTTGATTTGGCCAAAATACGAGATATTGTCGAAATGATCCCACCTTCAGACGGGTCTAGAATCAGGTCATTTCTTGGGATACTCGGTGCAATCGAAGGTTCATCCCAAATTTAAGCTTTTCCATTCATCCAATCAACAATCTACTCAAGAAAGATTATAGTATCGATTGGACTGAAGATTGCAACAAGGCCTTCGAAGCAGTTAAGCACTTCTTGTTGTCACCACCCACGCTAATGCCTCCCAAGCTAGACCGCCCTTTGATCCTATACTCATGAGCCACTCATGTCTCGCTGGCCTACATGCTGGCTCAAGAAGACGATGATAAATAAGAACGTGTGATCTATTTCATTAGCCAAACATTTCTTGATTATGAAACATGTTACACACAGGCAAAGAGAGAATGCCTTGCCATAATTTTTGCAACAAAACATTTGAGACATTACATGTTAAACTAGGAAACAAGGGTCATTATAAAGATAGACCATTTACAAACATTTCTCACACAAGGATCTTTATCTAAAAAATTTGGCCATTTCATAACCCTAATGGGAGAATTTGAGTTAACATTCGTAAACCAAAAATTTGTTAAAGGACAAATCATTGCAAAGTTAGTTGCTGACAATCCACTAGATGGAGGTGAGCTAGTAGATCTAGACTTTCCCGATGAATGTATATACTTTGTCGAAACCAGACCCCCCATTTCTACATGTCCCTGGTATACTGATATCATCAATTTTATCATGGACCATACATACCCGGAAAGTGCCATGTCACAACAAAGAAGGCGATTACGCATTATTACCGCTAAATATGTTGTTTTAGACCAAGTTCTCTATCATAGAGCCTTCGACGGCATGCTTCTAAGATGTGTCGACATAGAAGAATCCAAGAGGATTCTTCATGAATCCCATAGTGGGATATGTGGGGGCCACTTCGGTGGTCACGCCACCACTCGCAAAATACATCGAATGGGCTATTTTTGGCCCACTCTCAAACATGACGTAGTGGAATTTGTACGCAAATGCCACAAATGTCAAGAATTCTCTCACGAGATTCACATGCCAGCACAATCCCTATAACCAATAGTGACTTTGTGGCCCTTCTCCACTTGGGGTCTAGACTTAATAGGGAAATTCTCTCCCTCATCAACCGATGGCCATAATTTTATAATCACAGCCACAGAATATTTTACCAAATGGGTGGAGGCCATGCCTCTCACCACTGTACCAGGTTTAGTGATTGCCAAATTCATTTTGAACCAAATTATCTGTAGGTATGGTGTCCCACAAGTCATTATCTTAGATAATGGCACGTCCTTTAAGAATGACGAGGTTCATGAGTTATGTAGCAAGTTCAAGATAAACCATCACACAACCTCTCTTTACTACCCTCAAGCCAATGGGCAGGCTGAAGTGACAAACAAAACATTGAAAGCTATTCTCCTCAAAACAGTAAAGGAAAACAAACGAGATTGGAATTTAAAATTATATCCGGCCTTGTGGGCCCACCGAACCTCAATAAGAACACCAATAGGAGCAACTCCTTTCTCACTAGTATTCGGAGCAGAAGTAGTTCTCCCACTTGAGGTTGAAATACCCAGTCTCCACATCTCATTACAAGGGATCCTGGATGAAGAAGCTTATAGGAGGCACACCTCTCTCAACTAGAAATCCTTGATGAGGCCAAGATAAATGTCAAACAATGGCATAGATCCTATGCAGACGGATGTGCCGACAATATAACAAAAAAGTCTATGAGCAAGAAATATATGAAGGAGATCTAGTTCTAAGACTAGACAGCTGGATCGATAAGAAAACCGGTGAAGGAAGAAAGTTTCGGCCCAAATGGTTGGGCCCATACCGAGTCATGAAGGACTATGGAAATGGTGCGTATCTCTTGTGCACACTAGAAGGTGAGGAATTTGGTGAAACTGTCAATTCCTTGCACCTTAAGCGGTTTTACGCATAAAATGTCAAAGTCATTGCTAGTACATTATAGCTACCTACATTGCATTAGTCTTTTAGCTGCTTCATTCTATCCATTTCATAAAAATGATAGTTCAGGAGCTTACTCTTAAAAAATTGTTACAAATTTCAAGATATTGGCAAAAATATTCATATCACATCTCTTCAAACATCATCAAATATTTTCAAATCTTCTCATCAATTTCGACAGACAAACATTGACAGAAACCATACCAAGACCTACATACTTGGCTTTGTTCTTTCTTTCTACTAGGTAAAGTTGTCCTTGCCTATGGTCTATTCTGGAAGCTTCTTGGTGTCACATCTATCCCTCTTAAAATCTCTTGGAACGAAAGGATATCCTAAAGTCTTAGATCAGAAATGTCAAATGAAATCAAAAGCACCAAGCAAACAAAATATTTTATTTTACACACTTCTTTGCCCCATCAACCTTCGGTGATAAGCCCACATCTCTTACTGGTGATGTGAGGTTGGGAAAGGAAAGAAGTGCCCTTACTCGCCTATATCTTGCCTTTGGTGACAAACCCATGCTTCTTACTAGTAGCGTGAGGCAGGGTGTGGGGGGTCCAGTCACACAAACTAACAAATCTTGGTATGCTAAAAACACAAGTCAAATTATGTTAAGAGAAAGCAAATATCCAAACATCCAAATTCCAAAGAGATCAAATCCTCAAAACCAGATTTTGTCAACTAGGTTGCCATTTATGAATCTAAGTCTAGATAAACTGAAAAGTAAGTGGCCTTCTAAGCTTGGTAGTAGTTTTGAGTAGGGTGGGTGTGTAGGTCCAAATTTGGTTCTTGTTCTTGGTTTGTCTGTCTCTCATCATTCCATTCAATCAAACTCATACAACTTGTGCCCTTCCTAATTCTTGGTGTTGAGCCCTCGCGTCTTACTAGTTGCATGGATTTGGGATTGGGGCAAGTTCATCTCTTTATCACTATGCATTCATCACATTTTTCCAATATAAGAAGGAATTACAAACATTTCCCAAAGAGTTCAAAATTTTAGTACTACCATATGTTAGTATCATCTCATATCAACACGACAAAAACATATAAAGTAAAACATTCTATTTACTATCATTTGTTGTCCATTGCATACATTCTGGAAACATGAAAAGAAAATATTCTAAAAACATCTAAAACACATTTAGAAAATGAGTCACAAAATTCAAGATACCAAGAGTCTAGATCCAATATATATATATATATACAAATCAGGTTTCATATACAATGCCATCATGCACTAGGCATGGTCAAAACGCTCAATGACCTTAGAAAAGTACAAAATACTCGTATAAATAAAAAGAGCCAAGTGGCCTCTCAATCCCTATGGGATCCCTCCGAAGGTGCATGATCACGTCTAGGACTCGGCTACGCCGGCGCTCTGAGTGCACTGAGGGCTCACGGTCCCGAACAGTAGTTGTAGCCTCACTATGAGAGCGGCTCCTCCTCATCAGTGCTCTATAGCCCTATACCCAGATACCTCGGCATGGAGGGAAGTCACCATCTTGGCCACATGCTAGATAGGGGAAAAAACATTGGTATGCCTACTGGCTGCTGAAGGCTCCCCTGCATCCACAGATAGCTCGGCATGAGTCTTCTCCATGGGGAGCATCAGGGTGTCAGTACATACCCGGTGAATCAAGTCTCACCACTCATCAAGTCTCTGCAAGAAAAGGAGAAAACAAATTAGAAAATAATCAAAAGGTGAAACCAAGGATGAACAAAAAGAGAGGTAACAACTAAGGAAATTCTAGCTAAAATAAATATCAAAAGAAGAGTGACAACTCACTCGGATCTCTGGGCCTCCAAGAAGGATCTCTGGGATCCGCACCTACCACGGACACCACCACTGACTGGTGTCCCCCTCCTACATCTGGGGCAACATGGCATCCTACCATGGACTCATCCTCTCCACCTAGGTCCTGAGAAAGTAACTCCTCTGAGACTAGAGTCACCCTCTCGTGCTCTGCTCTGCCCTCTCAGCCTGTAGGATCTCTTGAGTGTCATGCCACTTGGGATCACTATCCTCTTCCCCACCTGACTCGCTAATCTCCATGTCCTTGGTCTCCTCCTTTGTCTCTCCCCCTGTGAACTCCTCAGACTCAGAGTCTATATCAATGGGGTCATCACTGCTATGGGCAGGACCGGCGGTAATCCGAAGTAAAGGTGCCTGAGGAGCACGGCTCTCTCTCGAGTGTGTACCACCCTCCTGGCTGCAATAGGGACACTAGGAGTAACAACAGTCCAACCTCGGCCTCTAGGACCTCCCCTAGCCTCCCAAACTGATCTGAACACTGGCACCACTGGGGGAAGCATGTCAATGTAAGCAAGGCCGAACTACTGAGGCACTTGATCAAAGGGGTGTGTCTCTACCTTCCCCATCCTGTCCACAAGTTGTCTTGTAGTAGAGTAGGAAATCAAAGTAAAGGTCTCCTCGCCCCACAACCCCGCCATGGCCTGATAAGGTGTGGCCTCCATATCCTCAGTAGTCAGGGAAGCAACTGGCTGGTGGGGTGCTCTAAGCACTGTCATCTCTGTCCATCTAGCTACCCTCACGGCCCCAAGATCCTCCACCTCTACGCCCCTCCCATAAGGGATAATGCGCTCATAGACCCAGCTCATAACTAAGGTTGGATGGCTCAGTGACTATCCCTATAATCGAACCACCCTGTATAAGTCGTGATAGGTGGTCCCAAGTATATCAGCTCCCAGGCATAAATCTAACCATGTGCCTCAATCTGTGTGATGATGGGGGCCAGTAGTAGAAAAGTATCCCCTCCCTTGTCCTCGATCAATCTCGAAGCAAGGATGCCCATAATGGCCTGACAAATCAGAGGGATGGGCAAGCTAGGAATAGAATGGACCTTCACCCCCTTCTTCGAACTAGTAGAGACAACTACGTCTCCCATATAGGTGGCCCACTGAGTCACCTGAGCTCTAGATACTGTTGTATCAAATGAAAGTCTCCTCCCAATAATTGGGACTCCCAAAATGCGGTAGACATCCTCTAGGGTGATAGTCCACTCACCCCTAACACCTAGAAATCGAAGGTGTTTCGATCTACATCCCAAGTAAGAAAATAAGTCACATAATATGTGACTGGCAGGTGCAATGTGGGGGACCCGTGCAATCCTCAATATACCTACCCTCTGGAGAGTATCCTACTCAGCCTGAGAGAGTGCATCTAACACTGCTAGAAGCCAATCACACTCCCTCTCTTGGCTCCATCTAATGTACTCTTCCTTCTTCTGCAAAACACCCAAAAACATGCAAAAAGAAGCAAGTTAGTGCCAAGATTACATTGGAAAAATCATTAAAGCAAGTAAGAATACTAAAAATGCAAAAATAAACTCAAACTAGTGTTGTTTTAACACTCTGTAGAGGACCGCCGCCCTGAGTAGGGCGGTGGTTCCATAACCGCCACCTTAAAAGGTAGCGGTCCTATAACCACCGCCCTGCTCAGGGCAGCGGTCCTATCCCACGACTACAAACGGGTCGCATGCCCTAAAAATGCTTTAAAATACAAAAAAATGACCGTTTTAGCTAAAACAAAAGCCTACCCATTAGGCGCCCCTAAGAGACACATTTAAAATTGACATTTCTAAAAATAACCCCCACAACAAAGATTTCATCATTTTAACATTTTGGGTGCAAAAACGTTAAATCAAGAAGAACTAACCTAGGATCTCGTGGGTCGAGGTTCTGCTCGCGGAGGCATGATCGCTATCTTGATACAAATGTTTTAACTATACTCTCGTTGAAAACCGTCACCGTGGGTCCCAGAGCTCAAAAACTATCAAATCAACATGCACAAATGAATAGGAAAATGGTCCCATTTTATATATATATATATATATATATATATATATAGTGTTTTGACTCATTTTGAATGCCCCTTTCGTAGGTTTAGAGCGCCGACGGAGGTAAGTTCTCATCCCCGCACAAATGGTAAGTCCTCATTTCATACTAATTTAGTATTTATTTTTCAATTTATTTTATCTATCTGCACTTGAGTCCTCTTTCCATTTTGCAGGTAGCGGGAACTCGAATGGTGACATTTTGACACATGGGCATGTCAGGTATAATTTCTAGCTTCCCATTTTGGGACCGCCATACTTGGACCCACCATTTTACGCCTCTTCATGGTTAAAACGCTTCTCGAGGGGGCAATATGTACGTACCAAAAATTGTAGGGTAGTATACCACCAGAATGATGTTACACATGCCCCAATGATGATACAGGTCACCTTGTAAGGTGTTTGGGATCTAGAGAAGCTCACGAAGTATATGTTAACATCCCAAATGCTTTATCCATTTTCCTTGTGCTTCACTTTATCCTCTGCCTTCCTTTTCTAAGATTTTTGACCTTCAGTGATGAAACCGCCACCTGCCAGGGTGGCGGTCCTTCACGTGTTTTCCAGCACGCTCCTTTGATCACGACTTGCATAATTTTTCAACTTTCACCAGCTTTTCTCAACCGCCTTAGCTCGTATTAATGTTTTATGTTCCTTGGAATAGTGTTTCTTCATTGTTTAATGGTAAAAGAGTTCTAATAGGAATTACCTTTGGGTGAATGTGAAATCTATAAATAGCCATCTTGTTTTCAAGAAAATGGCCCCTCAACTTCTCATTTCCATTGTTTAGTCTTTCAATTTCTTGTTTAGAGCTCATTTTTTTTTCATGTTTGCATCCATGCTAGTTTTCCTTTGTTGTTGGAAGCCATTCGATCTTCTTGCTTCAGTCTTGTTCATTGTTGTTCATAAAAATTAGTTTAGAGCAGAGTAGTGTCATTTGTAGATTGAATCCATTAGAGTTATAGGTTGTGTTCTTCACAGAAGGTAGATTCTAGAATCTCTTGGTACACTTGTGTTGTATTCCCGCAATAAATCCGCTAGGAATTACATACGCCAAGCTCTGTCACTTGCGTTGTCCCTCTCCTACTCGCATTATATTCAATCTATATCCAAAGCTACCATTGTTCAAAATACCTTTTTCTATTGATGCTAGCATATACATGCTCTTCTGGACTCACGTGAACATGAAGGAACGAGGAGATCATTCTGAGGGGACAAAATCATACACTACTGGATTCGCCACTGTTCTACAAATTCCAGGTTTTATCTATCAAAGTTCTAGTTAAAACATATCAAATAGAGTAGTGAAATATTTCATTTCAGTTAAGTTTCATTTTTGATATTGCCAGGGAAGCTGTGGGGATTGATAGTTTCTGAGAAACTATGATTCATTCCTCACTTCTGAGGTAGGATCGAGAATCTTTCAATTAAGTTAATCAGCTATCTAGTTATTTAGGATAAACTCACAACTGCACATGCAAGTAGCTACAGGGCTACCTCACTTTTTTTAATTTTGTTATTAGATTAGTTGTCATTTTCTGAATGTATTAGATTAGTTTTTCTTTTAATTATATTCAAAATTCTATCAAAAATACAAAAAATAGAGGAATATATATATGTTGTAGATATATCTTGCATAATTAGTTTATTTCATTTCAGTTAGGCTTATATTGATCTTGTATGACAATCACGGGACCTAAGGAGCCTAGGAATACATTTTGAGCCAATCATGCCTCAACCCAATCTTGTTGTAGCATTAACGACATAGACCAAAATCTCAGAATTTAGGTCTTCCGAACAACAACAGACCTACAAGAAATCAGCACACAGCTAAGAGGATTAAACATAGAAGACGACAAAGCACACATGTTCTGGTCAAATCAGCCAAATTATAGACTGCCTTGATAGATATCTGTATGACTGTAGAAGGACCTGAAAGAGAGAAAACATTCGGTTGTGATCCACTAGTCCCACAACCAGATGCAAGAGACCTCCTCATTGATATAGACACTAGCTTACGTATCCAAGTTGCCAGAACACCTGTTAGGTACTCCGAGAAAATTGTGCAACTTCTAGTTCTAAACGTAGAGGCCAAAAAGGCATACAACTACTAGATACTCGAGAATCGGGGTTGACTCTTCATATGACCATAGGAGGTCCACAACAACCATGAACTTACGGTTGTGATCCACAGGTCCCACAACCCAACGGGCCTACAAATCAATCCAACATTGATGCTAGTTTACGAACATTAGTATTTAGGTCCTCTCCACTCCCACCAGACATTATCACACAACTCTCATTATTAAACATAACAACCAATCAAGCTAAGGATTTCTGGACTAAACTAGAGAATCGTCCATAAAACCCCAGACAATCCACTACACATTTAGCCATTACATTTTCATGACCTTGTCGGAGATATATACGAAGCACCCATAGGTCATCTTCCACATCTTCCACAACCCATAGATCAGATCACAAAAGTAGAGCTCAATATTGATTGGAGCCTTCGAGCAGCTATCCTCGTCAAACGATCTATCACATCGGTTCGTGGTTTGGAGGGCCTTCTTTTCCTTAGATTTGTAGATCCCTGCTATGTGTGTTGAATACATAAGATTACCTAACTAGCTTATCTCGCATCCCATGTGTATTCCATCCCCACTTTGGTTATCTAGGGATGACCTTAGGAGGTCAAAGTGCGAGGAAGAGTTACTTTTAGATTCTCATGCTCGCATGTCACTTTTCCATCATACGGTAATCTAGGTAATGGGTCAAGGTCAAAGGTAGTAACAATCAAACGCACGCAGACGTATAAACTGTAGCATGGTACCAATTTGAAGAGTAGGAAAAATCTACATTGTCGAGGTCAATAGGTTTATCTAAACAAGGTTGAGGTGACCGGTATCCAAGGTATAAGATATGGTCAGGAAACATGATGCATGTTAGGTGTAAGAATGTTTAGGTATGTTCTGGTACACCAAAGGTTGGGTCAGGATAAACGGTCATGACAAAAGGCAAGGTAAGGTCAGTATGTCAATCAACACGGGTAACAGTGCCACAAGGTATAGCGAGCACATGAGGTCACAGGTCACTAGCAATGTTCTAGGTCCAAGTAACTAGGTCACGGCATAGGTAGGGCTGAGGTATGGGTAAAATAACGAGTCCCCAAATGAGGATGAGGTGAGGTAGTAAATGATGAGGTTAGGAGGATAAAGTGAAGTGTCCAAGTCAGGTGTGGGTGAGGTAAAAGGATTCAGGCCAGCAAATTAGGGGTAGGGGGTAGGAAAAAGACTAAGTAGGATAACCGATAATGGTTTGAAGGAACCGATGCTAGTCACGATGGACTGACCATGGTAAGCTAGGGCACAGGACCAATGTCGGTCAAGGTAAAAACCGTCGACATTCAAATCAAGTAGGCTATAAAAAAGGAAATTTCCATTTTACGAAATCATTTGTCACTTTCCAAATAGGAGAAAATGACAGGTGAGAGAGAGAAAGGTTGAAAGCATCGTGTGGAATGGAGAGATGAGTTGGCAAGCGGTGTAGTGGGTGATTGGCAGTCGATAGGCGGGTCCACAAGATCAGATTGATCGATTTGGTTGGTTGGAGGTGAGTAGGTTGATTGGGTGATGGCAGAGGTAGGAGAGGGATCGGGTGGACCACCGGTGCAGTGGCCTAATGTGCCACCATGGCGATGGCAGCGTGATGAGGTAAGATTCAATCCCATTCCTTTTTTTTATGAGTTAGATTGGTTTAGAGGTTGGGGTTTGGGAAAACGGGTTTGGGGGAAAATGAATTTTAAATTTGTGGGAGGGAAAATCAGGTTAAATAGGAATGGGGAGAGGTGGGTGGGTGAATGAGGGGTGGGGAGGGGTGGAGGGGTATATTAGGTCTGAATGGGTGGGTAGAAGGGAGAGAAAGGGGATTTTAGGAAGAGGGGGGTTTTGGGTGTCATGATTTTCTACTTGATGTGGATCGACATTGGTCGAGGTTAAGCCAAAGATCGGTGGTAGTGAACTAGTATCAGTCATAAAAAAGGTGACCAATGCCGGTTTATGGGGACCGGGTCGGTTAGAGATAACCGGTACTGGTCATGATTTGGGGAAAAAGGGGCCAAAAGTGACCTAGGTTGGGTGGGTGAGATAGGTAGTGGTAAGTAGGAGATGTTTTGGGGAAAATCATAACATAGGTAAAGGGTGAAAATAGGTAAGGGTGAATGATAGTGGGTTAGGGTTGGGGTGGGTAGATAGAAGATGTGATACGAAGGTAAGGAGGCCTAGGGAAAGAGAGGTAGGGTGGTAAGTATAGGTGAGGTGTCAAGGGTGATTGTGGGTATGATTAAGGTGTATTAATATGATGTTTTGTTGGATGTAGGCAAGAGATCAGTTGAGGATGCGAGACAAGGTGCCACCCCGCTCTTGTGATTCATGGGGCTATAATAGTCTAGGAGTGGAGGCATATCACGCGATGTGGTTCGGAGTGGGTTGAGACGCTACCGTCATGTAGTCAGAAAGTGAGCTTGATGGTCGCCCTCATCGATAGATGGGATTCGGTGACCAACACGTTCCACCTACCAACGGGGGAGATGACAATCACCCTAGAGGATGTGTACAGGATCATGTGGTTACCTATATTAGGGACACAGGTATACTTGATCTCCTCAGAGGCATCGAGGAGTTGATGCTGACAATTTTCATGAGGGACTAGCGGAGATGACATTCCACAGTGCCAGCCTGAGTTATGGAGAGATGTACCTAGCCCGTCCAGAGGAGATGAGGCTAGTAGTATTATTGATGGAGCAATCTACTATTTTGCACTGCTGGATGTAGAGGGTGGGAGATTCCCATGATCACTGATGGGGGTGTTGCATGATATGATGATGGACAGGACTTGCTTTGCATGGGCGCCAACATTCCTGGTGTAGTTATATAGAGAGCTATGGGCATATGGGCGGCTCCACAGGTTCAGCTTATGTTGCACATTTATTCTTCATTGTTGGGCCTATGAGCACATTGTGTGTGTTCATCTGATTGGTATGCCCTGGGTGGATGCATTCAAGCCGGGTTTGGTGCGGGTAGGTTACAAGGTGATGGGTGCATATGATTGGAGAGTGTCAATTAGACATTTAACTACTCATGATGTAGCATATTACAAGTGGTTATTGGAGGGATTGTCTAGCATGGACATTATTTGGAGACTATATGTGGGTTATCCCTCATACAGATAGATGGTTGATGAGCTAGATGGCTTGCAGCTACTTAGATGGATTGAGGGGCATTGTGTAGGGGAGCATGAGATGATCCTAGTAGATAGGGTCGAGATGGGGTTTAGGCTGCCACAGGATATGTGCCACCCTTCCCACAGTACCGGAGAGATGATGTGGAGAGACCACTACCGCTACCACAACCGATAGTACCTATAGGGTAGGAGGAGTAGGTGATAGGCGGCATGATTAATGATGTAGGGGTGACAGATGATATAGACGGTGGTGGGTTGCTTATTTATGAGCACTACCACCTAAGCCGTAAGCGATCAAATTTAGCTACTATAACTATTTAGAGAGATGCCCTACAAGGGCAGTAGTAACCCGATTACACATTTAGGGATGGTACAGGGGTAGTTGGCAGGTTCAGAGGAGAAGGTGGCCACTTTACATGCATAGGTGGCTAGTCTACATGCCCAGATGGCCCAGGGTGGAGATGGATATGGTGATGATGATCAGGTGGCCACCCTACATGCGCGAGTTATAGGTTTGCAGGCCGTTGGCCACTAGGACCCAGTGTAGATAAAGGCCTTACAGGCCTAGATACAGGCATAGGGTGCGAGGCCGATAAAGCACCACCACGAGGCATTAGTACTGGTCCCGAGTTCACAAGTAGGGGTGGGATAGGGTCCTAACAAGACAGCACAAGGTCGAGGCTGATGGGGCCACCACAAATGGTACCCATAGCCATATTACGGGATGACCTATGTGAGGCCAGGTATTATCAGGACCATTTGATGGTAGCAAGGATAGATTTTCTATCCTATGGAGAGTACAGGGCACAGTAGGCCTCAAGTGAGAGGACCAAATCCTGCACCCATAGCGTGGAGAGCACAGGGGGCCATCGAGCCCCGAGACAGGATCAGGGTGAGGCCACTAGTTCATGGAGACCAGCCCCAGGTGATGTACTCAGCAAGGACCCAGCCATGACCCATGACGGGTGGTGAGATGTTATCAGGCCGCTAGATAGGAGCCGAGGGGGAGGAGGAGATGGGAGAGACCGATATGGAGGATATCCGGTAGGATGATGCCTGATGTATGTCCCTCCATTTTGATGTATTTATTCATTTTTGATATATATCGGCCTATGTCGAAGAGAGTGAGGATGTATATGATATTTTGTGTATTTTTTATCATATACGGCTATGTGCCAAAGATGGTGAGGTTGTATATGAGAGTTTGTGTATTTTTGATCATATACCGTCCTATGTGCCAAGATGGTGAGGCTGTATATGAGATTTTTTGAGAGATGCATATTATTTGGTATCAGTGTATATTGTATGGATACATGATTTATATGATGAGATGGATGATTTGGTGATGATGTATGTGTGTTGATGGAATTTGATTGTTATGCATAGATGGATTTATGATATGTGTGTTAAGAATGGAGTCAGGTCATAGGTATGGTTGAGTCAGGTCATAAGCATGGATGGAGTCAAGTCATAGGCATGGATTGAGTCAGGTCATAGGCATGGATTAAGTCATATTGTGGTTTAGGCATGGTTTGAGTTTCTAATTCATTAATTTGTGCAATTAATGATGGTATGGGTCACGTTGAGATGTTTTATAGTAACATACATGATAATGGGTAAGAAATGGTGGACATAATGAATGTATGAATGATGATGATAAAGGTGTGAAGCAATTTGTTGTTTGTTTGGTTTAATTTCCAATTATTGATATAAAAAGGAAACTAACTAGGGTAGAATGTGATTTAGGAAAAGAAAAGGGGAATTGGTTAGGGTAGAGAGTGGCCAAGCTAACCTCCAAGGGCCCCATGCCCTCAGAGTGTTGCCTACATAGTCCTGGTGAAAAGGGACCTTAGGCCGATGTAGTTCTCCCATAAGCTAGGGAAGAATTGGAGGTATGACCTGGTAGGTGATAGGCATGATTGATTCTAGGTCTTTTAGATATGGATTGTGGGCACATTCGTATAAGTAGCCAAAGATAAGATTGAGGAGAAGAATTGTGAGGTATGAGTAATGATAGCCAAATTCTAGGTCTTTTAGGTATGGATGAATTGTGGGCACATTGGTATGTGTGATTTTGAGTTGATTGTGGCGAAAGAGTAAAATTAGCCAAAGATAAGCATTGAGGATTGTTGGTTGGATATTTTTCATACCAAAATATGAGGTTCAACCACAGTACATGGGATTAAATCCCTCCTCAAAGACAGGTGAGGTTTCCTATTTATTACTAATCTAAAACACAGTAAAAATAATATATACAGTATTCACACTAATCTAACCATTGGGGTTGGGATAGAATCCCAAAATCCATATCCATAATAGGTGAAGATATTTCTCTTTCAAAATGAAATGGATCGGAAAGGAAATTACTATTATGGAAGAAACACAATGGAAAGGAAATGAGAGGAACGTATTTTCTTTTAAGTAAACACAGAGCATGAAATAATCATATGAGCTTTAGATAACAAATGTAATGTTTGAAATGATTAGAACAATCAAGATGCTAAACAAAGAATATCTTAAGATTATGAACATAAGAACAATATCTTAAGAAAGATACATCTCACAACACAAAGTTTGCAAAATAGCATCAGTTCCTTTTCCTCAAATGATTAAAAGAAAACACAAATTCTTTCTTCTTCACAATAGATCTCAATATTCCAAAAATCTCAACCCTTTGGAATGCATAAGCGTCCCTTATTTATAATAAAAGGATTTGAGAGAAAATATGATAAATCCTATAAAATAGTCTTTTTAATGAGAGTCCTACTTTGCTTGACTCTCACGCAGGAGACCAAGTCAAAATTTTCTTCCTATGTGACGAAACAAAAATGAAAAAGACATGTCGATTTCAGGATTGAAATGACATGCAACATTGTGCCTATTTTGTTTCATCATCTTTGTCTTCCTCCAACAAATCTTGCTTGTCCTGAAATTCTTGGAACTTTCAGATTATACCCTGCATCTCATTTTCATCAGGCATGATGGAATGATCACTCATAGATTCACATGTTTCTTGAGTATCACTAGCATTGCTAGGAATCTTTTCGAGTCTCTTGTTAAGTTTCCTAAGGGTTTCCAAAGAATGTTCAATTTTCACAAACTGTCAATGATTTCCAGTGAATCCATAAGTTGGTTCATGCTGAATTGATTCTTGGATCTACTGTAAAGATCATCAACAGGCGAGAATACCCGAGATTTCACTTAACACCTTAGCATAGATCTTGACTATCTCTTCTTCTATGTCATTCGTGCCATCGACCAATTGATCTCTTGATTCCCTCAATTTTTCGCAAGCTCATTGAGAATATTTATTTCGAATCTAATGGCTTTGGTTAGTTGAAATTTTTTTCCCCATGTGGAATGATGCCTTCTTCAACCAAGATGTGGGATGGAACCTATTTCAGCATTTGGAGAGCTTCAAAAGTTAACTCTAGGTTCCCGACCTCTGCTGAAAATTCATCATCCATTTTCTCTCCATCCTTCTTTATATCCTCTAAGGATTTGTAGACTTCCACAGTGTCCTTGATGACTTCTTTTCCTTGCAGGAGTAGCCTTTGGATCCATTCATGACTATTCTCCCCTTCTCATTAATCTTCTCGATCATGGGTACCAATGAGAAATCAAACCCGATAGGAGTAGAGGATGATGGTGTTGACTCAGGAGGCTTTGAGAGCTTGAGTAGTACTTCTGTCAGCTGTTGTACTTTCTCTTTTAACTCATCTCTGTTTTCCTTAGTTTCCTTTAGCTTCTAGCACAACACATTCATGGCATCTTGTGCATCCTATCTGTGCTCCCTCCATTGTTACTTTCCTAGAGCCACCCTTGTGATTTGATAATCTGTGACCATTATATCATCCTTAGTTTTATCAGCCGCAGGAGTAGCGATTTCTAAAAATTTATGCCTTTGAGGCATCCACCTTGAAATCCTTGAAATTGTTTTGGGTTTCTTAGACGACTTGGTAGGAGTGACCTTGAGAGAACTAAAATCAAAGGTTGGTAATGGAACTACCACCTTCCTCTTCCTTGGAATCTGATCTATTAACCATTGAGGCATATTGGAAGAATTTGCTCCCATTGTAGGTGTTACAATCACATCCTTAGGTGGAGGAAGGTTAGCTTGTGGAGTGGTGACCACTGCAAGTGTAGCATCCATGGTAATGGATTCAAGGAATGAAGGTGCAGAAGGAGGCATGTCCATGGTTAACTGGGGTCTAGTGGGGAGAGGTGAGAGGCCAAAGAAGATACTAGCCATGGCTGAGGAACTTGGTGAAGAAATCTGAGGCAAGGAAGGTTGAATGGGAGGAGGAAAGGATTCCGAAATTAGAGCTTGAGAGATAAGAGGAAGACTTACCTTTGATGAACTATCAACCAAAAGAGGAATGGAAGGTTGAATCATCTCTTCTCCTAAAGGAGGATTTCCTTGTTCTGGTTGTGGAGGTGAATCAAGAACCTCAACTATTTGTCAGAGAGAGACCACTAATGTAGTTACTTGATCTTCTCCCTTTCTGACAAACTTAACCTTTATTGGCCTCTTGGAAGGGTTCTTATCCTTTTCCTTTTTCCCTTGGAGGGTCCCACTTCCAAAGTATCTAGTTTTGAAAAAACTCCCTTCTTTATAACTCATTCCCCAAGAAATGAGCCACGCCAAGACGGGCAAGAATTTAAGTAGCTCTCCCCACAATAGAAGCTTTTCAAAGAATGGACCCAATGGTGGTCGAATACATATTGGTCTTCATTCAACCCATCATACGAGGCATCAAGGACACTCTCGTTGTCCTTAGTGCCTTTCGGGATGTCGATAAATCCATCATCTGGATTTATTCAATTTTCAACCTCGTTATTGTCCTTTCTTTGGATGGCAACCTCATCCCGAAGATCAACCTAAATATCTTCTATGTTGGGAACATGTAGATATAAAGTCTCGTACGATTTAAGGACTCCTCAGAAATCAAATCCATCTCTGTGCTTCATGTGCTTCTTCAACTTGTCCTGAAGCTCACATACCACATTCTTAGCTTTAACCATATGCAAGCACATGTACCTTCCGATTGAAATAGGGAAGGATATAACAACCTTGTGTTTTCTCTATTGGAATTTGTGGAAATCCAACAATTGTCTTACCAACTCCATTAGGATCAGCTTATCACCTGGGAATCTAGGCAATCAGAAAGGATCACCCAGGTACATGACCACCCGAAGGTATGTGAACTTCTTGAACTGCAAGAAGATACAACCCCATTTTGATACTTTGGCCCATGCTTCATCAGAGACTCTTCTTTTCCTTAGATCAGGGTTCATCCTGTAGATATTTTCATAAAATAAAGCATCGTTCACTCTTCTAAATTGATCCTTGGAACCCTTCATTATCAGCTGAGGGAAGTACCGATATATGTGTTCTATTACCCTATCTCCTTTTGCATCCAACCCTAGATAATTTCTCATGCCATTGTTGCATAGGTGACATATGACAACATATAGAATTTTCCAAAGAGTCAAGATTGTCTTCTTCATCTGGGAATCAATCTCATCACTTATAAGACTGCTCTAATCGATCCCTTGTTCATTCTTCTTCATAATGACCATGAATTGATACATCCATCCTTGGAAGTCTCTTGACTTAGGAGTCCAAATACTCAACTCAAAGAGGGTGATGATGTTGCTAATTTCAAAGGATGAAATCACTCCGGGAAAAACTTGGGAAACCTAGAGACAGTGGCTTGGCCTTGATCAAGAAATTTCTATTCACATGCCCGATGCGAGTCTTCTTGATCTTTGTCCCAGATTTCTGTCTTTGACTTAAGATCTACATCAACATATTCTTGAAATTTGGGTAATCTTAAGAGGTCATCAAAGTAACCCCCATCTAACTTCATTATGACTTCTCCTGCTTGATTTTTCACTGAGCGAGAATCTGAGTCATAATTGGAAGCACAGGCCAAAATGAACTCAAGGCATTGAGCATACATTGGGAATCTTGCTACAAGAGGGAGGCCACTGTTGGTTATTGACTTCATCCAGGGACTCTGAGAAGAATCCTTGGTTATGTTCCAAAAGTCTTCCATGTCAATGTTACTAAGCTCTGTATCTCGGATGTTGTAATTGTAATCTATGTAGGAGGGGGATTCCATTTTTTGGTACTTGTATTTCATCTTTCCTGACCTATCTGACTTATCCTTAGATGATCCAAAATCGACATGAGAAGTCCTGAAGAAAGAATGCCTAGACAACTCCTATTTAAACAATCAGACTTGGAAGCTTGTTGAGCAACCCCACAGACCCGCCACACTATCTAGATTTTAGAACTTGCAAAGCACCTAATGAAACCCGACACACTAGAATGTATGTTGGAAATAAGGTCTTGTCGGACACTTCACAAAACCCAATAGACTGCAAAGAGTGTCGAAACTTAGTAGATGTCGGACACCTTGTAAAACATGAGTATACTAATGAAGTCAAAAGATCTTGATCACTTCACAAGACCCGACACAAAGCGGAGATCGGAGGATGTCAAACACTTGGAGAAACCCGATACATTGCAAAGTGTATGTCAGAGGTTGATAGATGTCCAGCACTTGGAACAACCTGATAGAATGGCATAACTTGGAGATTTTTAAGCACTAGATGAATCCCGACAAACGGAAGAAGCAAGAAGATGTTGAACACCCTGCAAAACCTGAAAATAAAGGAATCAGGTTTTTGAGGTGTCAGGACATGTAAAATTCCTGCCATTTCACTAGTTAGGAATTTTACATTTTTTCAATAATTAACAGGGTATATTCTATGTGATAAAATAAAGAAACACTCTAGGGTGAATTCTAAATAAGAATTTTCATTGGAATACAACATAAAATGAAGAAAACAATCTAAAACCCTAAACCTAGAGGAAAAATAGGAAAGGAAGGAGAACATCAAAAGAATATCTCAAATACAAATCCAAAAGACCTCAAATCGGTAAGAAAAGCAAAATACCTTCAGTAATCTCGAAAAATAATTGAAAACGGAACACGAAATTGATCAAGAAGCTCAATCGAGGTTTGGAGGTCGCAGCACAAGTACGAAAAATCCATGCAGCAAAATTACAACAGTAAAAATGACATGTAAAATTGAACTATTTATAAATTCCTCACATTTATTACACTTCACCTAACACATGTGCCAACTACCCGACAACTCAGCATTAATGCCATGTCATCATGCTTGGAGTGCCCGAAAACCCGACACAAAGGATTAGCTATCAATTCGGGTTTGAGTTTTGGGAAACAGGTGACATGAGGCATGAGATGTTTGGATGTTCCAAGGTCTTGAAAACCTGATACAAAGGAACATATCGGGTTTCAGAATTCAAGCGACATGTAGCATTCTTTTTGCAAATCATGTTCCGATGTTCGTGAGTTCCGAAAACCCTGAAGACTGACTTGTTTCAGGGTTTCCGTTTCGGGAAGCAATTTGCATGAAGCACGTAGAAAATATGTTTTCATGTTGTTGAAACCCAAAAAACCAAAAATCTCCTCAAAAGGGAATTTTAGGAGATTTTTCCAAAAAAAATCTATGGTTATCTTAATTTTAGTTGGAATCACTAAAATGAGATAACAAGGATCTAGTCATGTATAAGGTAATCAATACTTAATTAAGAAGGTTAAAAGATATGGGGAGGCATGAAAGCCACTTGATTGGTAAGGATCATAATGGGTGGGTGATACCTTAGATAGGTTGATGAATGTAAGACCCTAAAGACATTGCATGATTGATTATTCTAAAGGTGAAGAGTAATCACATGATCACCAAATGTTGCATAGTTTCGGTAGGTTCCTTAAGGCAAAGAGTAGGAAATGAAGGTACAAATGGTAAGAAGGTGAAAAATGGTTAGGTTATATGGTATGAGGTAGCATGCCTTTTTGGCAAGATATCCAAGATCACAATGAGCAAGTCCATGACGAAAAAGTTTTTTTGTTTGACTTGTATATGAGATAGACAAATCGATGCGGGAAGCTTGATTCTCTAATTTTTTTAAGCAGGCTTTACATAGCTGTCCTTTGAGGGAGAAATCTATTTATAGCAGTGATATAGAGAGAAATATTTCCATTTTGAGGGAGTCATCTATTTATTGGAATTTTGACTCAAGGATTTAGATCCCATGTGAGGGATTTTAAGTCATGGACAAGACTAAGGTGAAGAATTAGATTCTTGTTTAGAAAGCAAGGTGAAACAACCATGGGATCTCATCTAAAAGTAGATGAAAAGTATCCATGAGAATCATGCCATGTGCAGTGTCATGGTACACATATTTAAGAGAAGATAAAAGAGTGATGGGTATGCACATGATTCTTGTTTAATCGTTGGGGGTGGCATAGTGAAAGGAGGGAAGTGAAAAGTGCTCAAGGGATGAGCATGAAAAGAGGCAAAAGGTGAGGTAGGACTGAAAGTCAACAGTAGAATGGTCGAAGATGCAAGGCATTAAGGGGCTCAAGTTCAAGTTTACCGTCTAGTGAAGATAAACGATAAGCACATGATCCATAAGTATGAGTCATGATGTATGGTCCAAGCCAATTAGGAGAAAATTTTCCCTGTTTACTTTTTTCTACTTTGGTTACATGTTGATTTTCTTTCAAGACAAGGTCACCAACTTGGAAGGTTCGTTCATGGACACGTTTGTCATAGGCACACTTGATACATTTAGGGAAGTGAAAAGCATGGTTATGATTTTTGAGGAAAGAAGTGATGGCTTCTGTTTCAGAATATCTAAAGATTGGCTAATCTTTAGAATGTGCGGTTTGTCCGAGTATGGATGTTGATATCGATAGTCGATTCATTCAAAATGGTTTTCCTCTCAGATGGTAATGACCGATGAATGTATGAGTCTTCTGCACCAAGGTAGGTGAGTATAGATTCATCATCCTAACATTGAACGACATTAATGGAAGGTGTATCATCATCGATCATTTCAGGATACAAGAAGGGAAGAGAAGAGGGAGCCTCTCCCTCACATTGATGGGTTAGAGGCCCCAAGGAAATGGTGTTTATGAAAAAAAAAGTTAGGAGGAATGGATTCTTGATCCATCGACTCTATCGGTGAAGGTGGTGAAGGTGGAACAGGTGGAGAAGGGCTTATGTCCTCAATGAGTTCGATGCGGGCCTTCTTGGGAGGTAGTTCAATAAAGCCGATATCACTATGGTCATTATGTTTGCAAGTAGTACATGGAATAATAGTGTGATGGTCTTGCTCGTAAAATCCAAAACCAAAACCCTTCCACGCACATCGTTGTAGGAAGGTGTGGGCAAAGCGGCGATTGGTGAGTGACTAGAGGTTGGCAGAAAAGGGGTGGGTTTGTGATGGTGGTTCAGGTGTATAAGTGGTAGTATCAAGTCCCCCATAGGTGAGATTGATACAAAGGTGGGGAGGACCATAAAGGAGATGCTCTCCTATGCGGTGATCCTAATGAGGATGTTGGTGAAGGCTTCCATTCTCTTGTGGGGTAAGAAATGTGTTGACACTATAGAGGCATTATTCCCCCAGAGTGAGGCATTGAAAAACACCTTCCAAGGGATCGGTGGTCGATATGTGAGTGGCTGGGATAGACAATGTGTCGAGGTTGGATCGAGGTGGAGCTAACTGATTGGGAAGTCGACCGGTCGGTCGTGGAGGTCGTGGCAGCGATAGGAATGGAGGATTTAGGTGTGATTGAGGTAGCAGCAACATTGGTGAGAGGAGGTGTAGGTGAAGAGGAGGTGGTCATGGATGAAGACGCTTTAATGGGTATCAGCATGTCATTGGGTTGGTAAAGCATGTTGCAGGTTTTGAAAGGTGATGGGTTAGCCAAAATTTTATAAGTGTGCCCTTCATGCTCAAACTTCACACAACGATGCAGAGTTGAAGGAACATAACCCATAACACAAATCCAGGGTCTACCAAGCAACAAGTTGTATTGAAATTCCCCCTCCAAGATGTAAAATAACTTTGGAATAGTATGGGGGCCCACACGAACATGGAGGATGATGGTGCCAAGTGTAGAGGTGATAGTGTCATTAAATGAATGTAACATGATGAGATGTTTATGCATGCAATTGTCAGGTATGTGCATTTGGTTGAATGCATGGGAGGAGATGATATTAATGCTAGTGCCCCCATCGATCATAACACATCGTACATGTATATCATTAATGTGGATGGAGATGAAGAGAGCTAGATCTAGGTCATGAGTTTGGTGCGGTGCGATCTCTTCATCTAGAAAGCTAAGAGAGGCTACTTGCTTTGAGTAGGTGGAGGTGTAGATGTAGGTGGTAATTTGGTGAGAGAGGCTACATGATGGGGTGTAATAATGGAGGCCATGGGTGTAGGGTCATTGCGTAAAACCTCAATAGACTGAATAACCTCCATGAGAGCTTGGCGATAGGATTCAGAGGTTTGGATGAGGTCATATAGAGACATCTTGAGAGAGGATTGGTGTAATTGTTTGAGCATTGCGTGACATGTAACCCAATTAGAGATAGGATAAGTGGGGTCACGGATAGTGAGTTTAGGTGTGGGTGCAGATGGTATGTTGGGTATAGGGTTGGTTAGTGGGTCAGTTGATGTTTCCTTTCCTTTGTCATTCGTGTGCAAGTAGCAACATGGATCATGTTCATTTGAGGTGGGGAGGTAGGTGAAGTAGGTGAGCCATGAAAAGTATAGCAACAGGAAGGGAAAAATCCAAGTGGTGGGAAGGAACCTTGTGAGATGAGTTGGGCACACCGACATTTGGGTGGAGGTTTGGCGAGTTCTCTGATGCACACCATGTTAATTTCAAATCTTGGAGGTGGCTCTAAGAGTTGTGGAGGTGGAGGTCTTGGTTGCTAAGTAGGCAATGAGGGAAGAACTATGGAAATTGGTGCTGGAGAAATGGGGTCCTCATCGAGAAGGTCATCATCGTCAAAGTTTTCTTTAGGAGGACACAACTAGACAAGAGCAACTTTCAAAGTGTTACATTCCTCAACATCGTGCCCTGGCACATGATGGTAGGTGCAAATTTTGGTGTTTTCAAACCCTTTTGATTTGGGTTTGAGTGGGTCATAAGGTCTAAGAGGTGGTAATGTGATGATAAAATTTTCAAGGAGGTTGGTTAAGATTTTGGCATAGGATCCCGCTAGTGGATCAAAATGGGAAGTGAATGTGGGTTTGGGTGTAGGTGTGGCTGATTGTATAGGAAGGGTCTTTGCAAGAGGGGGAGTGGGTTGAGCTATGGTTTTAGGTGCTTGGTGTGGTCTTAGGTGTTGGTCGTGTCTACTTGGGTAGGGGCATGGTAGATGAACTAGAAATAGAGTGTGTAGTTGGTTTAACTACCTTATTAAAGGGTAGCGGATTTTTACCTTTAGGTTACACCTTATTGGGTAAAGGAGATACGGGCACATGAGATCTATAGGGAAAAGTGGAAGGTGGAAGAGGGTGAGTTAGCCATGGAGATAATAGAGGTGTTGTGAAGGTAGATGACGCGGGTCATGCGGGAGGTGTGAGGGAAAGAGGCGAAGTGTCGCGGGTAGTGAAGAAGTTATTGATGGTATGGGAGGTATGGGTGGTAAAAATGTTGTAGGTGTAGGTAGAATTTGTGTCGAGCGTTTGGGTATGTTAGAGGTCTACGAGGGAGGAATGGGCTCTTTGTGTTTTTATTTTACCAATGGGTGGAGCTTTTAAAACAAAGCTAGAAGGGCGAGGTCCTAAGATGGATGAAAGGGGTGAAGGTGATGAAGGTGTGATTGGCAAGGTTAGGGTACGAGATCTAGGGGATTGGTTCTTCTATTTGGGGGCTGGATTAAGTTTGGTGTTAGTTTTGGAGGATGTAGCTAAATCTAATTTGATGGGTGGATGAGTAAGGCTGGCCATTGGGATGACCCCTAAGGTAGTAATAGGTTTAGGCAAGGAAGATGATGTAGGTGTAGGTTTAGATGTATAAGCATGTTGAGTTATGGGTAGAGGTGTGAGTTGAGCCATGAGTGGTATCGTGGGAGAATTTGTGATAGTTGTGGTTGTGTTTGGTTTGATTGGCCAAAATATTTTTGGATAGATAGTGGAAGTTTCAATGAGTGACATCTACATTTGTGTTGAGATAGGAAGTAGAAGATGCTCCTAGAGTAAGGATCTATCCACATAATCCAAGCGGTCGGCTAAACGTGAGAACGACACTACGGTAGAGGTGAGGTTGATGTGGATCCGATGGAAATTCTTGTAAAATGTGTCTTAGAAATGGGTAAATTGCTAGCTTCAACTTCGTGGGTAAGAGAGACAAAAGTAATTCCACATGATCTTGGGTGGTTGATGGAGAATGGTCACCTAGAGGTAACGGCATTTCTATCGGATCTTTGATAGGTGGAGGAGATGACGGGTGCTCCTATGTGGGTAGAGGAGATGAAAAAGAATCTCCCATTGGTTGGAGAGTTACTGCTGGTGACGGCTCTCTAGGTGGAGAAGCCAAAGGTGAAGCGGTCTCGATGTTACTGAAGGCACCTTCATAGGTGAGGGAGGAGATGAAGGATGTTCCTTTGTGGGTAAAGGAATAGGTGAAGTTGGTTCATGTGTAAGTGGAGGATTTCGGGCTAGGATTTCCTCTATGGAAGGAATATGAGGCAATTGGGAAGCAACCGATGTGTCACTAAAAATAGCATGGACCTCGCGGGTATCGCTATCATTTGTTGAGGTCTCTCCAGTTTGATCAAAAGAAGGGGCATGATTAGGAAATGGTTTCTTAAAGATGTGCACATTTTGATTGGTAGGTGCATTAGGATTATCCAAGAATAACTCGCCATTTTCAAGAATTTCTGGAAAATGTTCTTGAAATTGATGCAATTTCCGTCACTATGACCTTTTACCCAATGTAGTTGTAGAATTTGTGCTCTTTGTACCATGCGAGGTGTGGGGCAAGCAAGATCAAAACCAGTGTGCGGTTTTATAGGAGGAAGGGTGATGGCCCCAGCTTTAATGATATTTTCTAAGACATAAGAATAAGGAACCCCAATTGGGGTGTATTTCCATTTTTCTCGTCGAATTGAAAAGTATGGACAAGAGAAAGATTAGATGAGCGGTTAGCCTGATTTGATGGATGAGCTGGGCTGGCCTTAAGTACCACTGTGTTAGTGGTTCCCTTGGCTTTTGAATAATTATTCTGTGGTTTCAAAGAATAAGAGTTATCATTTGACTTAAATGATGCATTTTTACTACATAGTTGGATTTTCTTTTCTTTGATGGCCCGAATATCTAGTTTTCATACCATGGTGAATGCTTCATCGAAGGTTTAGAAAGTCTGCACTTGTAGGGTCGGTGAGATATGTCTAGCACAAGCCTAAGTGAAGAGTTCTATGAGTTTAGTTTGTGGTAATTGGAACGTGAGTTGATTGATCAGGCTACGCCAACGAGCGACAAAATCTACGATAGACTCATCATCATATTGACGCGTAGAGTAGAGGTCAGTCATGGTAACCTTCTTAACAATGTTAATGGAGAAGTGGTCCAAGAAGGCTTGGGCTACCTGATTAAATGAGAAGATAGAATGTCTAGGTAACCCACTATACCAGTCTAATGTGGGCCCTGTCAGAGACATGGGAAAGGTTCTCAGGAGTAAATCATCATCATGGGCAATAAGATAACACCCATGTTTGAAGGACTGTAAATTTTGTTGTGGGTACTCTTTGTTGTTGAAGCGGTTAAATTTAGGCATTTCCTAATGTACGGGATATGGATAAATAGGAAAGGATGGGTGGATGGTCTTATTACAAATCTCATCATAGGTGAGAGAGTTGCGTGTGCCAGAAACCGATGCCTCCATTGTCTACATCGTGTCCATCATTAACTTCAATAGGTCATTGGTAGTTGGTGATGGATGGGTACCTCCTATAGTGTAAGAGGCTTGGTATTGGACATATGATGAGGGTGGCATTCCGGATATGGCACTTCGCCATATAGGAAGATTGAGAAGGAGGGAGTGACATAGGGGTATGTAGCGAATGACCGATAAATGAAACAGGAGGCTTCGATAGTATGTATATGGAGGTGGAAGGGTCGAGGTGACTCTAGTAGAAATAGAACCGAGGACCTGGGGAATAGAAAGGACAATATTTTGAAAAGGGGTAGTGGTCATCGACACTAGGGGTGGTTGTGTAGCTACAGGTATATGTGAGACAATAGGTGCAAATGAGGTGACATTTAGGGTGGTCGAAGAAGGTATAGTGGATGTTGTGGGTGCAATGGATGTAGCAGATGTAGCGGTCATAGCAGGTATAGGGCCTATATGAGAAATGACTAGGGGCAAGGTAGGTGTGGGCGGTGCGGAGCTAACGCAGAGGCTAGCATGAAGTAGGAGCGAGTGTCGGGGGGATACATACGGGCATGCCGTATATCAACTAACCTAAGGCATCTCGAGTGGATGAGTGGGAAAGATAGAAGCGTAAGGAGGTAGGGTTCGATCAAGGATTTGTGTGAACTCCTCGTCACACTGTGGTGATGGTAATAGGTTGGGTAGGATCCATAGGTGATAAAATAAAATGTGGTGAAGGGCTAGGTGGGAGTGGTTGACAACTAGATTAGAATGTGAGGGTGTTTTCTTAGCTATGAGTCAGCACCATGTGAACAAGTATTGATGTGGTAGGACTGCTTTCTGTAAATGACACAAAAATATAGAAAAAATAGGAAAAACAGGTTGTGGTAGGTGGATTAGGTACAAAATGTTAGGTGGAAATTTGAACAATCTAACCAATTCCGGTTCCGATAAATCGATGTCGATCAAAGGTAACCATGGTCTGGTCCTTTGTGGAATATAGACAGTTTGTCAAAACAAAGCAAAAGGCTAATAATGCATCAGTAGATAAGATGAAGATGGGTTTTATGGTGACAGAGAAGATGATAAGAGTTACTGAGAGACTTTGAATAGTGTTGGTCGTCAAAAAGGACTTCACGAAGAGCAACGATCGGGGGACAAGAAGTCCCTCCTCTTTAATGGGAGAGGTTCCCTTATTGAAACGAACCTATTTACAAATATACAAAACATGATTTTCTCGGTTGAACTTGGATATTAAGAAATTGTTTTCTATAAAGATCATTAATTACAAAAGGACTAAGGAATGAGAATACGAGAATGAGCAGAAAGGCAACATGCAGAATTATAGATAACAGAGTAATTCCTTATGTATGTGAAGTTACAGTGAATTGAAACAAGATCATTTGTATCATATAAATAAGATGGAATTTAAAGACACAAAGTTTCTTAACATAACACAGACAAATGATCTTCACAAAATTAAATGAAAGCTTAGGGATAAAAGAGATCGGATAGACAAAGAATGAAAAGCCCTTCTGTATTGATTTCTTTATGATCTATTTACACTTTCAGAAAATAAGCCAAGTTCTTCCTCTTTCAAAATGGTGAGGAGAGGCCATTATATAGTTTATAAATCAGTTACTCTTGGTAACTATTTCTTTTAACTAAAGAATAGTTAAGGATGGCCAATCGCAATACCTCAACTTATTACAATAAACCGAGAAAAGAATTGGAAGAGAAGAGAAGAATTAGGAGAAGAAGATAGATGGTTATGACCGGGAGGGACCCACCGACTTGAGAATCCGCTGCTGAATCTTTTCAATGCCTCGGCTATGTCTCTCGCCATGAGGAATTGACATGTTGGCCGTAGGCGAGTCCAAAATCCGAGGCACTTCTCCATTTCCTTATCAAACTTGACATGAGTATGATAGTCTTTATTTACTTCTTCAATGGCAGATTGAAAAATTGGGAAACCTCCGGTGAAAGCCAAACCACTGTCGTGAATCATCTGTGCCATTGGTGTAGGGTTTACATCTGTCATCCTCGACCAGAAATCACCAAAATCAAGGTGACAAACTTCACTGTCTCCGATATCAGGAACGGAAGACTCTAGGGGTGAGATTTGCTCCTACCCTTGGAATTTGATCTTCATGTTGATAGCAATTGAGAAAGCAGAGCTGCAATCTAGACTCGGGAAGGAATTGCAGTGGGAATGGATACGCACGTAGGAATTCAAATTGCAAGGGTTCGAGCAAAAGATAGCATGGAAGCAGTGTGAAAAACGCATAGAGGGTTTGCCCGTTATATAGCCGTTTTGGAGAGAGAAAGGTAATAAATGTGCATTAAATTCATACCTACCAATTTGAAAAGCAACATATTCGGGTAGAGTGGGAAAAATAAGCATGAATGGCATTTGGTTCATCAGGGACACGAGGACGAAAGTGCGAACCACGCGGTTCGGGTGATTCGGGTGATGCGGGAAAAGATGCACAAATGTAATTGGGACATGTGGGACAAAAGTGCGTGAAGTACGCGGCTCGGCCGGATCGGGCGAAAAGGTGACAATGGGTCCGGAAGAGTTTGGGACATTCGGGACAAAAAGACGCGAAAGTACGTGGTTGGGCGAATCGGCCGAAAATGGAACAACTTTTAGGGTGAACTTGGGATGTGTGGACAAAAAGACGCGAAGTACGCGGTTCGGGTGAATCAGAAAATGGAACAACTTGTCAAAGGGTGAACTTGGGACATGTGGGACAAAAAGTTTCAACGGGCCCGAAAAGGACAGACTTCGGGTAAACCGCCGATCGGGAAGGCAGAGGGCCCAATTGAACTTGAGACACGCGGGACAAAAATGTCCGACAGGCCGAAAAACACACAAACCGACCCAAAATGCAGATTTTCTCAATTTCCCGACTTTTACACTATCGGTTAACGATGAAAGACACTTAAACTTAAAATTTTAAATTTTCACCTTCTCAAAAGCAGGGAATTTCGAGTGGACAATAATTTGGATCCTTCAGGGATGACTTGGCATAAATTCGAGAGAATGAGACAAGGCAAGAATTTAGACAAACTCGGGAACAGACCAGATTACCTTGTCCATTGGGCAACGGAGTCAAAAGCGAGACCAATACAGAAAACAACACACCAAAACAAAAAGGAAAGAAGAACACACACCAAAAATGGAGAAGCAAAAACGCTATACTGAGAGTAATGTACAAAACGACCACCTAATCACCTATGACTTGAACAATTTAGTGTCGCCCACTATAAGGATTGGGAGAGGAGAACCATCCATATAATCAAGGTAAAAAGAGTTCTTACCCATGCAAAGTGTCCGATCTTGAAAGGTCCAAGCCAAAGGGAATCAAACTTGCCATGGCCGCCACGAGGTTCATGCCTTTTATCCCACAATAAAGCAGTGTCTCCAACTTGGAAATCCACGAACCCGGATTTCTTATCAAACAGACCTTTACTTTCTGTTGATGAGCGGATATCTTATCAGCAACTTCCAACCTATTCTCATTCGGTTTGTGAAGGTACATGATTCTCTTATCCAAAGCATTATTGAAATCGGTATCTTCAATGGCCTTCATTAGGTGCAAGGTCTGGGCAATTCCACTCGCTATCGCTATTGAGCTTCTACTCCATATACCACCTAAAAGGAGACATTCCAATGGCTCTTTTAGCAAGTGATCCTATCTATCGCCACGAGGGCATCATAGAGTTTCTTGTGCTAGTTCCGTTGGGACTTATTGACTAATTTCCTTATTATGGTCACCAGATTTTTATTAGTAGATTTTTCTTGACCATTTCCCGAGGATAGTAGTCTAAGGAGTGAGCTAAGGTGATGCCATATCCATAGCAAAAATCCATCATTTCATTCGAAGAAAAGTTTGAAGCATTATCTGTCACAATCTTGTTTGGCATACCATATCTTACCAAGATGTTTTCTTTGATGAAGTTGCACACCACTTGAAGTAGTACTCTTTCTTTGGAATAGCTTCTACCCATTTGGTGAAATAATCTGTGGCGGTTAATACATGAGTATGGCCAGCACTAGAAGAGGGATTAAGTGCTCCAATAAAGTCCAAACCCCACTGTTGAAAAGGTTCTTCAATCACAATCGGCTTAAGAGGCAAAGAAGCTAATTTGGGTCTACCCACGAAAGTCCGACAAGCCTCACACTTATCAACCCACTTTGATGCATCTCGAACAAGGTAGGCCAAGAATATCCTCCACGAAGTATCTTATGAGCATTGGATGATTGATGAGTAATGTCCCCACATGCCCGATCATGAAAAGCCGAGAGTAGCCTTTTCTGCTGTTCCTTGTCCATACATTTCAAAAACCTTCCATCTAATCCACGTTTAAACAAGGTGTTTTCCCACAACACATCCGTGTCTTGACCTTAGTTTATGACCCTCTTTTCTTTGGCAGATCAAATGAGAGGGGCATTCCCCATAGGTGAGAAAATGAGTGATATCAGCATACCATTCATCAATTGAGATGAGAAAGCAGAGCGGTAGGGAGACCAACTGATCCTCCGTCAACTCATGTCTAGCTCCTTCAACGATGAGTTCACAAAGACCTTTTCCACGGATGAGCTTGGCTGGTTTGATGTCAATATCATATTCTTGAACCTTAGCCACCCAGTTCCCTCTCTTGGATCCAAATTCTGTGTGAGAATTGACTTAACGGTTGTATCTCGGTACCAACACACGGTGGAATGGGAGTTAAGAATGTAAAAACGAAACTGCTTGACGGCTTTAACCACTGCAAAAGCATGTTTTTCCATCATGGTGTATTTTAACTCATGATATTTCAAAATATAGCTCATAAAGGTGATTGGGAGTTCATGCTCATTAGAATCTTCCGAGTTAAAACAAGACCAAGGTTTTATCTCGTGGCGTAGCAATAGATAATGAAATCTTTGCTGAAATCTGGACATGCTAAAACAGGAGTTTTAGCAATGGCTCTTTTAATTCCTTCAAAGGCTTCTTTCCCTTCAGGAGACCAACCAAAATTCTATTTTCCTTTCATCATTTGGGAAATATTCAAAGTTAACTCTGCAAAATCGGGAATGAACCTTCTCAAAAAGTTGATCTTACCAAAGAAAGAGTGAACGCCCTTTTTGCTGGTTGGGAGAGGAATTTGCTGGATAGCTTGAACTCGTTCAGGATCAATCTTAATACCATCTTTGGAGATAATGTGCCCTAATAACTTCCCCTCTGTGACACAAAAGACAGATTTTTTAGGATTCAAAGAGATCCCATGTTCTCTGCATCTTAGCAGAACTGTCTCCAAGTGCTGAAAATGATCTGCCCTTGTTTTAGAAAACACAGTCAATTCATCAAGGTATATGACAATACACTTCCCTTTCAAACTTCCAAAGGCTAGATCCATAGCTCTCTGAAATGTGGCACCAGCATTAATGAGCCCAAAAGGCATTCTTTTGTAAGCAAAGGTACCCCAAGGAGTAGTGAAAGTTGTTTTGTGTTGATCTGCAGTATTAACCTCTACCTGATTATATCCCGAGAATCCATCAAGCATAGACAACATTTCAGATCCTGTTACTACTTGCAAGACCTGATCCATCATAGGCAGAGGATAATTATCTTTCAAGGAAGCCTGATTCAAATTCCTGAAATCAACACAGATACGAATCTCACCATTTTTCTTTCTAACAGGAACAATATTGGCAATCCATGTTGAATGATGTATAGGAAAAATGATTTTAGCTTTCAAAGCAACTTCGTATTTCTTGAAAAATGGTGTCAGCTATTTTGGGGTTGTATTGCCTCTGTTTCTGCTTAAAAGGCTTAATTCCAGGTTTGAGAGGAATAAAATGCTGCATATCTTTTGGTTGGAAAGCTTTTAAATCTTCATAAGAGTAAGCAAGAACATCCTTATACCTCTTTAAAAGATCAATTGCTTTCTTCCTCTCATCTGCTGTGCAACATTTTCCAATGTTCACGAGCTTAGGGTCAGTAGAACTCCCAATATTAATTTTGTCATACTCAGCTGATTGTTGAGGTCCAGTAGAAGCTCTAGACTTTACATACCTATCGTGTTTATCAAATAGTTCCTCCAAACTCACTAATCCTTTGGGAATCTTGTTTCCTTTGAGTTTGATACATCCATCCTGATCCGTTTCTTCTTCTTGGGTGGTTGTTTTGTCAAAGGGCACACTTTCTCAAGGCAAGTTATCGCTTCCTTCAAAGTACAAATTGCTCAAAATTATCCTTGAGTTCTAAGAAAGAAAGCAAGTGTTGATCATCATTGAAAACTTGCAGTTATTTTTATTATCAGTACACTAGGTTGATGGATCATCTCAATGGTAAAATTATCTTGAGAGAAATCGGGATGAGGAATCAAAGTAGTGACCCCGAGATCAAGCTAGTGAATCAGCCCCTGCCTTTGTTCTTCTCTCTAGGTATTGCTTCAATGGAGAAAGCATCAAGAAATTCAATGGAATCCCAAACCCGATTCCGGTAATGTTTCAACCTTCCATTTTTACGAAAAAAAGGTTTCGACTTGCTTTACAATCAATTCCGCATCACCACGAGCGAGAAGATTCTTTACACCTTGTTCTTTGGCCACTTGCGGTCCAAGAATGAGAGCCTCAAACTCTTTGTATTATTAGTATTTTTGAACCGCAACTTGAATGAAAAAGGATGAAGGCTTCCTTCAGTAACACCAGAGGACACCAGCTCGAGTAACCACGGTGAGGAACAACTTCCATCAAACTCTAAAATCCAAACACCATTAGGATCTTTAGGTAACACTTTGGTAAGTTGGATTTCATCGTGGGAAATAATCATGTAGTTACCATGCCCCATATCTTCATAGAGTATTTGTGCTTTAGGATCATCCATTTTTGTACAATATACTCAGATTGCTTTCTCCAACAACTTCTTCATTTGCCCATTAACAGTACAAGGGCATGTGACCAATCCATTTGAATTTCTCCACCTACATCTTTACAGAAGTTTCGCTTAGCAACATCCCGTATGAAGGAGGAATATCTGCTACTAAGATGGTAGCCAAAACTTTCTTCTCGGTAAAGCAAAGCAAAAGCCACTTGTGCATCTTTAATTCTTCCAATCGGGGCACTTCCTTACTCTCCATAGAATAACAAGATCCATAAGTACGAGTGAGGGTCAATCCTAAGGCATGAGCTACTTTAGCAAGCATTACATTGTCTGCGAGGCTCCCGAATCTATGACACAATTACCATCGAGCCTATGGTCAGCTATAAGAAGTGTTACATAAAATGGTTTGATTTTGTCATTAGGTGAGGTGACAAGTGGCTACTGACTAGGCTTTGGTGCGAAGAAGGAGTGGGTAAAAGGCCTTTAGAGGTTGTCTTAGAATGGGAATTGACAAAGTGAATCATTTTAGAAAAATCTTTGGGATGGGTTTGATAATATTCACCTCCGAGATTTGAACCTTAGTCTTTTCGGGTGGTCAATAATATCAAAAGACCCAAAAGTGGATGGATTATCATCACTTGAGATCTTAGGTTTATCAATTTTAGGAGAAAAAGAAGTAACTCTAGTAGCATAATCGATGTGAGGACTCACCTTTGATGTAGATGAAACGGGAATAGGAGAACCTCTTTTGCAATTACAGGGATAGTTGTCGGCTGCTCCTTAGATTTCTTGGTGGGCTGCATCACTTTCTCCCTCTGATTTGTCTACTCTCGAGTCATGACAGCGTATGATTCACTATTCATGTCTGCTACTACTTCATCATAATCATCCCCATCATCAATGCCCTCAATAGTAAAGAAATTAACTCGGGATCCTTCAAGTTCATCCACTTCATCATCAACTTCTTCAACAAACTCCTCGCAATCTTCATTATCCTCCTCATCCTCCGGTTCCTCAACTTCGCAGGTTGCATTTACAGAACTTTAATAGGAGTTCCTTCAAGTGCTAGCCTTGTTTGAGAAGCGAGCAAATTATTTCGGGCTGAAAATTCCTCCTTGGGCGTCCGCATAGGGAGCATGCTAAGCCAATTGTTTCTTAATGGTGATGAGATCATTTGCAAGTATTTGTACCAATGGATCGGTATTAGGTCCAGGAGTGGAAGAGGAGGAAGAAACAAACTTAGATTTGGAAGGGTCTCTCCTCAACTTCCCGACATGATTAAATCATATTCGACACTAACAACAAGAGTTTGATCTTGAGCCAACGTTGCAAGATTAGCCCTTCTCGGCGCATAACTAACTTTAGGTGATTGGGCATTTAGAAAGAAACATTTTTGAATTTGATCTACTGAGTCGAGTAGTTGGTGGGATTTTGTTAATCAACTCGTTGAATCGGGTCAAAAATTCTCTCATGGGATCCTGCGAATCTTTATTTATCTAAGAAATTTGGGCTAGCAAGGCATGCACATCTTCTGCTGGTTTGAAATGGTTTTCAAACCTAGTTCTCATGGTGTCCCAGCTAGTGATAGCACCAGCCGGAAGGTGATAGAACCAATCAGTAGCATTATCTTGTAAAGTCTCAACGAACAGTCTCACAGAGACGTCTTCATGTTCAACTCCCAGAACTCCACATGCAACTATGAAGGCTGCGATGTGTTCATCAGGATGTACTTTGCCATCGCCTTTGAATTTAGGGAAGTTCTTCCGGTTACCTCTGGGTAACTCATGCAAAGGCTGAGGAAGGGCAAGGGGCCCGACACGATGACCCAGTGGTAATGGTGCTGCCATCCTTGGAAAAATGGCTTGGAGACGAACTACAACACTAGCAAGAATCAAAGCTCGAAGATTAGGACTAGCTGGCTCTAAAGGAATACCACCCGTAGGAATTCTATCTTGAACAGGTGGAGTGCTTGTTGAACGAGTCTTTCTATTTCTTGTTGAAGGGAAAGAAAACCTGCTGCTCAATAGCTAAACCGAGAATCTTCAATACCAAGGGCCCTTCTCCCTCGAGTAAAACGCGGAGTCGCCAGATCAAAGGATGATAAAAAATTACAGAACTGGAATATGATTTTCCCCAAGGAGTCGCCAAAAACTATTGGTCGTCAAAAAGGAATTCATGAAGAGCAACAGTCAGGGGACAAGAAGTCCCTCCTCTTTAATGGGAGAGGTTCCCTTATTCGAGAAATGAACCTATTTACAAATATACAAAACATGATTTTTACGGTTGAACTTGGATATTACGAAAGTGTTTTCTATAAAGATCATTAATTAGAAAAGGACTAAGGAATGAGAATACGAGAATGAGCGAGTAAAGGCAACATGCGAATTATAGATAATGAGTAATTCTTTATGTATGCGAAAGTTACAGTGAATTGAAACAAGATCATTTGTATCATATAAATAAGATGGAATTTAAAGATACAAAGTTCGTAAATAACATCGCGAGAACACAAAGTTTCTTGACATAACACAGACAAATGATCTTCACAAAATTAAATGAAAGCTTAGGGATAAAAGAGATCAGATAGACAAAGAATGAAAAGCCCTTCTGTATTGATTTCTTTATGATCTATTTACACTTTCAGAAAATAAGCCAAGTTCTTCCTCTTTCAAAATGGCGAGGAGAGGCCATTATATAGTTTACAAATCAGTTACTCTTGGTAACTATTTCTTTTAACTAAAGAATAGTTAAGGATTGCCAATCGCAATACCTCAACTTATTACAATAAATCCGAGAAAAAGAATTGGAAGAGAAGAGAAGAATTAGGAGAAGAAGACAGGTGGTTATGACTAGGAGGGACCCACTGACTTCAGAATCCACTGCCTGAATCTTTTCAATGCCTCGGCTATGTCTCGCCACGAGGAACCGACGTGTTGGCTATAGGCGAGTCCAAAATCCGAGGCACTTCTCCATTTCCTTATCAAACTCAACATGAGTATGATAGTCTTTATTTACTTCTTCAATGGCAGATTGAAAAATTGGGAAACCTCGGTGAAAGCCAAACCACCACTGTCGTGAATCATCGTGCCATTGGTGTAGGGTTTGCATCTGTCATCTCGACTGAGAAATCACCAAAATCAAGGTGACAAACTTCATTGTCTCCGATATCGGGAATGGCAGACTCTAGGGTGAGATTTGCTCCTGCCCTTGGAATTTGATCTTCATGTTGATAGCAATTGAGAAAGCAGAGCTGCAATCTAGACTCGGGAAGGAATTGCAGTGGGAATGGATACACGCGTAGGAATTCAAATTGCAAGGGTTCGAGCAAAAGATAGCATGGAAGCAGTGTGAAAAACACATAGAGGGTTTTCCCATTATATAGCCATTTTGGAGAGAGAAAGGTAATAAATGCACATTAAATTCTTACCTACCAATTTGAAAAGCAACATATTCAGGTAGAGCGGGAAAAATAAGCATGAATGGCATTTGGTTCATCAGGGACACAAGGGATGCGAAAGCGCGAAGCACGTGGTTCGGGTGATTCGGGCGATGCGGGGAAAAGACGCACAAATGTAATTGGGACATGCGGGACAAAAGTGCGCGAAGTACGCGGCTCGGCCGGATCGGGCGAAAAGGTGACAACGGGTCCGGAAGAGTTTGGGACATTTGGGACGAAAAGACGCGAAGTACGTGGTTCGGGTGAATCGGCCGAAAATGGAACAACTTGTCCAGGCGAACTTGGGACATGTGGGACAAAAAGATGCGAAGTACGCGGTTCGGGCGAATCGGCCGAAAATGGAACAACTTGTCCGGGTGAACTTGGGACATGTGGGACAAAAAGTTCGACGGGCCCGAAAAGGACAGACTTCGGGTAAACCGGCCGATCGGGGAACAGAGGGCCCAATTGAACTTGGGACACGTGGGACAAAAATGTCTGACAGGCCCGAAAAACACACAAACTGACCCAAAAATGCAGTTTTTCTCAATTTCCCGACTTTTACACTATCAGTTCGACAGAAAGACACTTAAACTTAAAATTTTAAATTTTCACCTTCTCAAAAGCAGGGGAATTTTGAGTGGACAACAAATAGCAAAGAAGGAAAATTAGGTGTCCTTTTGGGAAGGTTAACCAAAAGAATAGTAAACCGACACCGGTTGGGTAAAACCGATGACGGTCAGAGGGTAACCAATGACGGTCGCTAGACTGACACCGGTTACTGTGAAATTGAAATAGAGATGAAGAAAAGGTGGTTGTGAGTTAAAATTAAATGTGGAATCAAACCTAGAATTTTGAGAATGATGAAAATAGGGTCCAGGCACACTCAGATGAAGCTGGAATACACCAACTATGATGAGGAGTGTGCAAGGAGAAATAAGAAGATGAAGAATGTGTCCTCTCACCTCAAAATGCAAGCCAAGTAGAAACACTAAGAAAAATATGATCCTAAGAGTGCTTTTTCTATTATGTTTTTTCATCTTATGCTATTAAGGACTGACTTATGAACTTTAGAATAGAGTTTTGGTGAGGAAGGCTTCCTACAAAGAAGGATATCTACAGGAGAGGTTTGGTATGTTATGGTGGGGGGTGTCTTCGAGATATGACTCGTGAAGTAACAAGTTGGGGAGCACTTGTCAATCCTCTGATCAATGCAATCATTGATAGGCATTCCCAAGAAAGATGTCATTTAAGAATGTGTATTAATTTGAATCTGTGTAGTTTTGTAAGACTCAGAGAGAGAGAAAATGTGCTACTACGATTTTTTTATCAACCATCAGCTGGACATGACTTCCAGTGTATAGGTTGCCCTCATTTAATGTGAACTAATGCAGAAAAGTAGAGTGAAATGCAGTTAATTTTAATCCCAAATCGAAATATTGAATTCGATGACATAAAGAAATGAACAAGAGAAGGGATGTTCTTCCACTAATGCGATACTAATGAAAGGAAAGAAATGTTCGTTTTATAGCACCAAAACATGATTGCTTTTAGAGAATAGAAGAATAGAAGATTCCAGGGAAGAATTTTAATGTGAGAACCTTTCAAAAGGGAACAAACATACAACCTTTCACCTAGAAATGAAGAAATGCAAGGAAACCTGAATGGGTCGCACCGAGCGTGCCAAAATGTTTCACCTGATTCTTAGAGTGTTTCTTTGAATATTGACGAAATAGATAAGGGTAAATGGGCTAGGAGGAATACTGTTAGATCTGGTTGCAGGTTGTTGCGCACATATGACTTTATGATCCATAGCTGATTGTGAGAGCTTCCTTTTGGCTAGGAGGAACTACCTGAAATAGAAAACAAGACCACCAAATAGAAGTTAAATAGTATATACAGTGGACTGCCTAGCATATACTAGATCTAGGAAGTGTGATACTCCCTAGACGGTTGTCAATCCACTATTTAAAACAATTCAATGTTAACAATAAAGGAAATCCTACTGTAGTTAAAATGATTTAGGTATCTCATTCGACTACAATAAGTAATTTTTTTCAACAGCTAAGCTATGATTAAATCTAAAGGTCAAGGTCTCTGTCGAGGTCTTTAGGCTGGTAAGGTGCAGTTACGGGCTGTTTTGAGTATTTGGTGGGGATTTTAGGCTTTGTTCTTGGTTTAAGGGTAAAAACACTAGAGACCGATGTCGATCTGGTATGGTGATGTCAATTTAAGTGAACCGGTGCATTATCTCAATTAGGATATTTAAATAATAAATATTATGAGATCATGAATTAATTTAATTAAATTAATATTAGAGTGGGGTGAAAGGGGCCATGGTTAGGTGAGTGTGTTCGAGTTGGTTATTTGTCGAGGGACCAAGGGGAGTGTGACCCAATTTTGGTGTCTACACCTTGTCACTACACCTTCCACTGGTAGTTATTATGGCATCTGTTTACCTCGCGTTATATTGTCCCTTCATTCATCTCCATATTTGGTCACTTTTTTAGAAGTAATCCTTTGACTTGAATAGCACTGTAGTAGCTTATTCCTTTCATCGTTCAATTCCAACAGTATTGTACCTAGATATCAACAACCATCCCACACTAAAATTATGTGTAGTCCTCTACGCATAAAAATTCTTCAAAATAGTAATTAGCTTCACGTGTGCAAACGTGCTTATTACAAAAGAACAACAACTAAATTTACAAAGCATAGTGACGAAGAAGGAAATACATTAAGGAACTACATAATTGAAAACCTAATCTAAATGGAAACACTTCCTTATTACAAACACCAAGAAGACTTATTTATAGTAGGGCTTCAGCCTACTCACATTGAAACTGGGTAAACGTATTCCATCAAGGGCCTCTAACTGAAAAGCACTTGATTCGAGTATGTGAGTGATAACATATGGCCCCAACCAATGTACTTTGAGTTTTCCTAGATGGTGTAAAAACTTAGAATCATAAAGGAGCACCATCTTTCCTATATCCAACTTTTTACCCATGATGTGCATGTCATGACATGCTTTCTACCTAGCCTTCTCTTGTTTTTGAATCCATCATGTTATGGCTCATTGCTCATCCATCTTGATTATCTTTTCAATATGTTCTTTCGGAGCTTGCTTATGAGCTAGACCTCCGACTTGTGCAATACACAAAGAAGGTAGCATGAATTCCATAGGAAGAACAACTTTTGTGCCAAACACTAACTGAAATGGTGTGGATTTGTTCAACCTCTTATAATTTGTTTGATATGCCCAAAGTACAGCAGACACTTTATCATCCCAATCCTTTCTTCCAACATCACAAATTTTTGTCAAGGTCTAGCTCAAAATCTTGTTGAAAGCCTCAGTAGTTCCATTTTCCTAAGGATGGTAAGGTGTAGTCTTATGGTGTGCAACCATAAACTCATCTAATAATATCCTGATTATCTCATTCAAAAAATGTGTTCCCCTATCACTTGTCAGACTTAGAGGACATCCATACCTTGTAAGAACATTTTCCCATATAAACCTAGCTACTATAGTTGTCATACAATCCTTTGTAGGTGATGCTTTTTCCCAGTGTGTGAGATAATCTGTGTAACTAATGATTTCACACGATCCAAAGTATTATGTGCGGATGGTGAAATAGGACCCACAAAATATATAGCCCATGTTCTACACTAGTAATGGGTTTTAGAGGAATTTCATCTCATTGACCTAATTTTCCAAGAGGTTTATAATGATCACAAGCCTTACAAAATTCCTTACAATATTTATATAGGGTCTCCCACCATAATCCAACCAGTAGAATCTTGTGCATAGTGGCCACCTGTAATTCCACCATGAGCTTCTTCCATAATATATGTATGCTCATGTTATAATACACAATGGTGCAATACTTCATCTTGGCCTAATTTGTACATGTCACCATTGATTAACATATAGGGGGCTGCGCATATAGCAAGTTGTTTCTTCTCCAAGAATTCCATTCCTTCTGGTGCCATCCATTTTCGTAGAAAGATAGCAATGTCCTCTAGTTCTAATAAGCTGTGCATCGACATGGTATCCTCAATTGCATGTGCTTCTTATCCTAACTATATTCTTGATAGATGGTGCGGTCCGAATTATTTTCCCTGGTTTTACCCAACGGTGAAATCAAATTTTTTAAATAAGAGCACCCATCGACATATGCACCCTTGTATAAAAGGCTTGTTTACCAAATACTTCAATTCCATGTGATCCGTATAAAATATTAATGGTGTATCTAGTTAAGTACTAGCAAAATTTATGTAGCGCATAGATCATCAACAAATCTTTGTGCTCTGTAGTTGTGTAATTACTGTTCTATAGGAATCAACTTTCTACTCACAAAATGGATAGGATGATCTACAATACCATCTCTAGGTTAAGCCAAGAGTGCACCAATGGTCATGTTAGAGGCGTCAACATGTACATGAAAGGGTTGGTCCCACTAAGGAAAATACAAAATAAGCGTGGTAGTAATTTTTTCTTGTAACATCTTGAATGCGTGTTGTTACGGTTCTCCCTAGTAGAACGTACCTTTCCCTTTAAGTAACTCTTCCAATGGTGTGTCAATCTTGGCATATCCTTTGATAAACTTCTTGTAATATCCTATATGACCCAAAAATACGCACACCTCACTGACTGGTAGGCTCCCTTAGGCCTATAATGACCACAACTTTGGCTGGATCAACCTCGTAAACCCTCCTTACAGATTATATGTCCTAATAGTGTCCCAAACGATGTAGCAAATATGCACTTCTTGATGTTCAATGAGATAATCAACTATCTACATCTTTCAAACATTAATCATAGATTGTCACAGTGATCCTTAACCAATCCATACACCATCCAATCATCTAAATAGACCTGTAAGAAGTTGTGAATAAATTCCTTGAATGCTTGAACAAGCGTGCGTGAAAATATAACAAGCACAATTTTTAGACCAAAATGCATTACGGTATAGGCGAAGCTACCCCATTCAATAGTAAACGTAGTCTTTTCTTGATCCTCATGTGCAATCCAAACTGATGATACCCGAGAAAACCCATTTGTAAACAAATATTTTTGCGCCCTTCAACACCTTCTACTATTTCCTCGGTGAAGGGTATGGGAAAGGATCAGTCACACATACGACATTTAACTCTCTATAGTTCATGCAAATCTTGATACGTCCATCCTTCGATCATCGATCACCATTGGACTAACCCATTCGACTCATCAAGCGGCTTGATAATTCCGGACTTCAACATTTTATCAATCTCTTCTTTGACCTTTTCACAAAAGTTGGGGTTCATCTTGTAGGGTCTCTTTCTAACTGGGCACACACCCTATTTAAGTTTTATCTTCATCTCCCCTAATGATTCATGCATGCCTTTAAGTTCATGGTACCCCCTAGGAAATAGGTCCTGGTAATCCCTTAATAACTCTATGATTTTTGCCACTGCATAGTTTGACCAATAATATCCAATTATGGCTTCCTTAGGCTTAGCCTCTAATCCAATATTTACCTTCTTTGTCTTCATAGGTTCATGATAGGTGCACGTGGTCTTATCTGCACTATCCAACACCTCCCACCTACCCGTTGAATGATTTACATCTAGATTTTCTACTTCTTCATCATCCACTAAGTAGACCATTTTTCCTTTTTCTTTCTCAAGGAAAGTGTGTTGAAGTAATGTTGCATCATCCTTTGTCTCTTCAACAAGACGTGCTCCTAAGGCTTTTTCATCTAATAACTCATAAAGGAGTTCTTTAGCCTTGGCACTATCTCCTATAATTCAGCGCTTTATGAATGTCAATGCTTTTTCCCTTTGGAGGCTTTTAGAGAAGAAGTCAAATGTTTGGGTTATTTCTGTAATTAAATCATGCCAATTTCCAGTCTCTCTATGGAGCTCTACATATACATACTAAGCATGCACGTATCTATGTAAAGTGGAATAAAACTTGTGCACCCATAGCGAAGGCGGTAAATCTTCCTTCCCATACGTCGTCCGATTCTCACACACTTCTAAACATGGTGTTGAATAGGTTTATTACAATAATAAGTGTAGATTTGAGTAGGTTCATTACCCCACGAAGAACCTAGTAGCAAGAGCAATCCCAATTTCATCCCATCCTACAAGATTATCCTTGTGGGCCATCCACCGTGTGTTGTTATTCCATGAAGTGTATATGCTAGTATATTTCTTCTTTCTAATGGGTCTATCCACTATTCTTCCATGGCATGTAGGAATACCATAGGATCTCCTTCTCGTGCGGTGTAGGTACCAAGTCAGTTGTTACCTATTCTCCTGACATAATGTGGTTTTATGCCTCTAGGAAATATGCTCTTTACTTCACACCCTACCAACTCATAAGTGCTATGAGCCCAATTATCACAAGCAACACTTGTAGTATCACTAATAGACTGTGCATCCTCCCACTGAATTATTCCTTCTTTGGTTGGCTCAAGTATCTTTGGATCTCGGATGACACATACATAAATCCTATTCAGATCTTCTTCACTTAAGGGCTCAACATAGGGCACATATTTTCCATTTGTTAATGGGATAATAACTCTCTCCTTCTTTTTTGAAACTAATATAGCCCTTGTTGAACCGAAGATCACTATTATTTATATAGCACTAAGGATGCCCTAATAGAGTTGGGAAGCTATCTGACTCTGTCAGCACTAAAACCTCAAAGTCTCTAGTGAACTTGGCCCCTTGTATAGTAATGGATGCATCCTTCAAAACCCCGATGGGAGTGGCCTTAGTTCAATTAGCCATGAACAATACATTAGAGGATGGTTACAATGGGGGTCTTCCCATTTTTACCCATGCATCTAAGGTAAGAACATTGACTTTTGCACCTTTATCAATCAGTATATTACTCAATAGCCAACCATCCACAACAGCATTTAGATTGATTTCCTTGTCATAATCTAGAATATGAGGGGAAATATTCACATGCAGGATCTATCGTCTAGTCACAATACTTGCACACGGAGTGTTTCCTTTAACCAATCTCCTAACAATGGAATGATATTTTCTGGCGCAACATTTTACACACTTTCCTTAAGTCATCTATATCAGTTGGGACCATCTCTGATACTTTCTTTTGTTCCATCTTCCATGATTTCTCTTTTAAGTATTGTATCTCACCCTGAAGATTCCTAGGAACTTCCATGGTTTCCTGATAGACTTCCTTCTAATGGGCCAATTTGGGTACCGTGCATGTAGAACCTCCTCCTTAGTAATGGTAGGCTTCTGTTATAAACCTAGAATAGATCACATGCTATTATTAGCTACGTGATTTTTACAACCATAGCCCCACATGCAAGTGTGCTAATAATAGACTTCCTTTAGTTAACTAATAGTGATAAACCTATTCTTAGCCCACATCCATGCAAAGTGCTTTATATCCGATCCTCCAAAAATAGCCAATGTGTGGCGTGTAAGTCTCTGCCTCGTTTATGTGCTCTACATGCCATCTCTAAAAATAGATCCTCATGTGCAAAAATGGCTAAGTCCCAAAATATGAACTTATCCTCCACACGTGTGTTTCCCTTATCTGTTCATACCTTTGAACATGCCCTATTTTCTCGCGTGGACCTTCTATATTTTCTCAACTAAGTGCCAGAGTTTGACTTATCAACATTATTCATGTAGGAGAAAAAGTTCCCATTTTTTCTACCAGTTCCCTCAAGGTGTGGACTACTTTGGGGTTCCTAGAACCACCCCCTTTATTGTATCTTAAGGCTTATGCCAAGGGGGTTATGTTCTAGTTAAGCGGTTGAGTCGTAGCTCTTAACCAAACCTACAAATCAAGTGTTTTGAATGTGGTGTTTTTTTATCTTTTGATTTAGGTGTGGTTTGGTTGAACTCCTTTGGCAACCTGCAGTTAGTATTTTTCAATGTTTAATCCACCTTGTGTGAGAGTGGGTCCTACAAACAATGATTAGAAATTTTTCCGAAAAGAGGTAAAAATAACAAAACAAATAAACAAGACGACAGAAGCAAACCCACATTTCGATTTCCAAGATCGCTTAAAAATGTGAGGAAAGAGCATACGTGTGGGTTGGCTTTGATTAAGTGAAACATTAATTCCCCAAAAACAAGAAGAAATGACCATGTTTATAATTCCCAAGATCACTTAGAAAGTGAGGGAAGAGCATACGCGTGATCATGTCACGGTTAGTCTCACAAAAACAAAAGAAAACAATAAAGGAAAAGTATGCAAAAACATGTGACAAAGTGTTAGTCCGGGTTAGAAAATAATAAAATGTGTACAAAATGGCTAAAAAGTAGGAAAAATTGGACCAAAACGTCCAATAACACTAAAATTGCAACATTTACAATTAGCACAAGAGAATATTTAATGGCATTTGTAAACCCCGCAAAAGGAAACAACACGATTAGGCCAATAAGAAGAAATAAAGAAACTAATTTAAATGTAATTGAAACTACAAAGAAACTAATTTAAATGTAAAATGATAAATAAAATGAAATAAAATAACCCTAAACCCTAAAACTATAAACTATAAACTAATAGGAAAATAAAACTAATGAATGATTTGTTTGTGTGTGTGTGCAGGGAAGCCCGTGGAGGAGAGCTCGAGAAGGGAAGGGCGAGCTAAGGGAGAGAGCTCGGTGGTGGAGGGAGAGGGGAAGATAGGGCAAGGGAGTTAGGGTAAATGGTGAGGCAGAGGGTGGGAAGTAGCTCGGGATGGGTTCGGGGGTGGAGTCGGGATGCGGGAGTAGGGCTCGTGGTGGGGTTTTGGGTCAAGCAATGGTGCGTGGAGACGGAGGGAGTTGGGGATGGTGGGAAAAAGGGAATGAGATCTACAGGGGTGGGGAACAAGGGCCCTGGTTGATATCTAGGAGATCTAAGGGCCAAGTGGTCGGGGGTTCTTTGTGGGAAACGTGGACGGGTTAGGTTGTGACGGGGAGGGGTGGGAACAGGGGTTGCGGCAAGGTCATAGGGTAGGGTAGCTCAACAAGGTCTACGGGGGAAGGGAAGAGGGGAATGGTGAGGTGGCTCGACCGAAGAGATGGTTGAGCTAGGTAGGAAGGGGGAGGGGTAGTTAGGGTTTAGGGGTTCGAAATTTTTTTGTTTTGGTTTTGTTTTAAATTTGTTTTTGTTTATTTATTTTGTATTTATTTTTTTAAACTAAAAATAAATAAATAAATGAAAAGCTAACAAAAATATCTGTCTATTTTTTATTTTTGTGCAGGTGGAGCTACTTACCTACACACAGACCAAGAGCAAAAATATGAAGAAAACAAAGACTGGTAAGAAAGCAACAAAAGTGCAGAAAATGATAAACCAAAAACAAAAAATAAGCAACTTCAATAAACAACTTTTAACTTCCTGCAACTACAAAACCACCTTCCTATTAATGCAAACACCTATATAACCACTCAATTGACCTGTGAAAACCTTAGACCAACAAGAAGGTTATTATGAAAGGAAGAACACATGAACAAGGAAAAAAATTAGAAATGAAAGAAAATGGGTGCGACTCCCACGGGCATGCCAAAATGTAAGCAGAGAAAATTACCAAAATGAAAGATAAACAAACATGCAAACCTTTCTAGCAACCTTTGTGCAAACCTCAGATAAGGGTCTCCTGTGAAACCTTGTAGAAAGAATGTCAGAAGTGTTTTGTGGGTGCTCTTGAGTGCTCTCCAAATGTGACTGCAAATGCTATAGACACAGATGCTTTGGCTTGGAAATTTAACAGAGTTATTGTACTGTGAATTCAAGAGGGATTGGAAGGAAGGTAAGCTTGTAATTTATAGAAACAAAAGGTAGTTGGAATTGGTTACATGGATAAATGAACATGCTAAAAATAGCATTATGGGAAGTTGCAATAGTGTTAGGGGCAATAATGAAATTAATTACAAAAAGTTGCATCCGGAAGGTGGTTGTATGTGCATTTTAATTGCCCCCACCTTTCTAGGATTCTAGAAGTGCAGTTAACTAGGGTAGTCAAAGTGGAGTCTAAGTGGAGTTTGATCAAGTGGCAGATGACTAGGATGTGCACACACTTAATTAATTAATTATTTAATTAATAAATAATAATTAATTTAGCCAAAGGGGTACAAAGGGTACATGGGATTAATTTAATTAATCCAAAGGGGTACAATGTGTATTAATTAATTAATTGTAAATGGGTGAATAACAGGGTGTATTAGCATAATATTGGGAACAAGTGGAAACATGAATGTAAATTTGGGGTGTCTACACCATATGCTTGAGTAGTAGGGAGTCTCATGTATGCTATGGTTTTTATCGGACCATACATTGCACAGGAAATGGGGGTTGTGAGTAGATATATGGCCAATCCAAGTAAAGAGCATTAGAAAGCATTCTAATGGATACTCTAGTATTTGAAAGGAACATCTACCGTGCAATTAAGCTATGGAGGTTTGGATAGTTCATTATGCGGCTATGTTGATTCGAATATGGCTTGAGATCTAAATGGTAGGAGGAGAAGTCTGGATATATTTTCACATCGGTGTGGGACTTCGGTTAGCTAGATTTCAAGATTGCATAAGGTTGTGGCTTTGTCTACTACAGAGGCGAGTATTTGTAGCTACGAGAGGCTAGTAAGGAGATGATATAGATGAGTAGGTTCATGGAAGATTTGGGAAAGGATGAAGGTGAGTGTAAACTGTTCGGTGGACGATCGAGTGCAATTCATTTGGCAAAGAACTCAACATTTCATTCGAGAACAAAACACATTCGGTTGAGGTATCACTTCATACAGCAAGTATTAGAGGATGGAAAATTGAATCTGGAAAAGATTCATACTAGCAAGAACCCTGCGGATATGCTAAGGAATCCATTAGCAAAGGAGAAGTTGGAGCTACACTCCACTTTTGTTGGTCTTTGATTTTGAGACTTGAAGAGGAAGAAAAAAAGCTAATAAATGATCCAAGAATGATGTTTTACATGTATGGTGCAGTAATTAATCTCCAAGTGGGAGATTGTTGAGTTGTAGAGCTCAATTACTTCGAATTAGCATGCATTTTGAAACTTGCTAGAAAACACAGTAACCATCATCGGTTAGGAGGGACCGGTATTGGTCACCTATGACCCTAAGCATCGGTCAGGAAAGGAGGAAGCCGACATCGATTAGGGATAACCAAGTATCGGTTACCTATGTGGGAATGTTTTAATTAACTCTCAGGAATTAGATCTATTTTTAGCATTAAAGAAGATCTATTAATTTAAATTTCATGGCTAAGTGCCCTAAGTTTGTATATGCTTGTATAAGTATGAAAGATAGGGTTCAAAAGTAAGAATTAAGTAGAACTCACAAAATTTGATGATTTTGTGAGAAAGAGAGAGAGAATTCTTGGAGAAGAAGAAGAATCTTGAGTGAAAGAAAGTATTGTACATCTGAGAGGTGTGAAAGATTGTAAATCTTCAATTGTATATCTTGTCAAAGCTTTGGATAATAGATTGGCTTGTTTCTTGGTAGACGTAGCCCACACTGGGTGAACCACATTAAATATGGTGTTGATTTATATATATTATTTTGTATATTTATTCTAGTAGAATATCCGCTTTTATTTTCATGTATGCTTAGATCTGATATATTATCTATACAAGTAGTGTGTTAACCCCAACATTATGGTCGGGCTTCCTTCTATCATGATTCTTTGTAGCTATGCCGAGATCCTTTTGGTCCTACCTTTGATCCTCCCGATGCCTCTGGTGATGCATCACCACATGACCCATCCGGGTCGTGGAAATATGTGGTTGTTGGGTCTCCAAAGGTATCTTAGGTTTTCAAAATGCAACCCAATTTGTTGGATGGGATATTGTCCCTACATATTCCTTCCCAAATTACGAACTTAACTCGGCATCGAGAGAACTCCTTTGATTGGAAAGCTTATGGACCCTCATCCCCCTCTAAAAGACCTTTAAAAATGGGCTCGCATAAAGTGGGCTCCTTTTGGTCCCTTGGAGATTTATAATATGTCAAACGGTTTAATCCTCTTCACTTTCAGCCACAAAGAGTATTTTTCTCGGGTGCTTCTTAGCGGACCATGTTTCTTTGGAAGGAATAGTTTCTACCTCGGGAAATGGTCATTGGGATGTAAACCTCGTACTCAAACAATGAATCAATATTTGATTTCGGTCCACCTTCCCGAGTTTCTGCTAGATTTTTAGCTTGATAAGGTTATTGAAGGTGTTTCCTTATCCCTAGGTACTCTCGTTTCTATTGATCAAGCTACCAAATCTAGTTCTAGATTCATCCATGCTATATATTTTTGTTAATGTTGATATTAGTAACACCCTACCCAATTCCATGGATATTCATTTAGACTTTAGTACCTAGTCTCAACCTATATAGTATGAATATATTACATGGACATGCTCAGTATGTAAGAGAATCAGTCATAGAGCCCTTAATTGTCCCTCAAAATCCACTTCCAAGAAAAAGGACCCGGTGCACACACTAAAATTAAAGGGTAAATATATCCCCAAGATTATACAGAAGGTTGGTACTTCCAATCCCTTTGAAAAAAATTTGGAGGATGGTGAAATATCCTCTTAATAGCTTCATGTTTCTCAATTGTCTCTTGAACAACTAGGTATTTCCACCCCACCTCCCTCTTCCCCTACACTCTGCATTCTCATTGATCCCCCAATTAATGTTCAACTCCTTTTTGTCTTCCCTTCATTATGAGGATATTATCTCTTCAATTCTTACTTCCCCTTATCACATTAATTATCTGGAAGAAAAAACTTGCTTTCCCTCTCCTTATTCCTTATTGATTAAAGATCATAGCCCGCCAAGAATTACTAGAAGTTGCTGTAATAAAAATTGGGACCTTGGTAAAAAAACATTAGTGGGATGCCTACCAATCAAGCCAAGATTCAATAACATACTTCTCGAAATATTACATAAGGAACATAGGTCACTCTCACCATTGAGGGTGGGGAAACCCAAACCCAAAAATGAATATTCTCTCTTGGAATATTAGGGGAATAAATGCTCCCAAAAAAATGAGTCTTGAAATATCTCATATTAAAACATTCTCTAGACATCATCATGCTGCAAGAAACTAAGCTTAAGGAGGATAATATCCTCCCCAATATTTGTCCTTATGCCTCCTTTGCTTCACATTCCTCTTCTCGGTAACTCAAGTGACATTTACACCTCTTAAAACCCCAAGGTCCTCTTTCGGGAATGCATCATCAAAACTCCTCATTTTTTGGGTATGTTCTTTCAAGAAATTGGATCAAGTTTAGGTTGGATTATAGTAAATATTTACATACTAAATATGGAACTTCACAGGGATAACATCTGTAAATATCTTCTTGATTTTAGAAACACCTACAAGAATTTACCTTGGCTCATTGCAGGATATTTTAACATCCCACTCTTTTCTTTAGAAAAATAGGGTGGTGCTCTCAGCAAGTAAGCTACTGAGTAGTATGGAATCCTTTTCCAATTTTATTATAAAAGGTAAGTTTTTGAATTTTACCTTCATGGATTTTTCTTTACATGGTCAAATAGAATACTTGGTCTTAATCACATTCAAATAAGATTAGATAAAATGATTGGTTCTATGGATTAGCTTGCTCATTTAAGTGACTTTTATTTGATGGCCCTCCCTAAGGCTACCTTTGACCATTTGCCCATTACCTTTAAATGTAACATAATTTCAAAAATCTAAGAACCCCCTTTTAGATTTGAATTGGCTTGGTTATAGAACCATAATCTAGATAAAATCATAGAGTAATGGTGGAAGGTGGATATATAGGACACTGTCATGTATAGATTTACAAAGAAACTAAAATTAGTCAAAAAGCAACTTAAAATATGGAAAATCAAAGCCTTTGGAGACATAAGAGAAAGGAAGAACTAAATCTCAATAAATATTTTAGAAATATCTACCAACATTGAAATACTTGGTAGGACCCTTGCCTCTACCAACAAGAATTATCACTACTGAGTGATTTTCATAACATCCTTACTAAAGAAGAAATATATTAGAGACAAAGATCTTGAGCCCTTTGGCTCCAACAAGGAGACCATAACACTAAATTCTTTCATGATATAACTACCAAGCATAAAATTAGAGACAAGATTAAGGACCTCCTAAATACTGACAAAAGGTATTTAAATTATAAAGATTCTATTTCTGTGGAATTGGTCAATTTTTATTCTAATCTTTTCCGGGATGAGGGTCCCCTCTAGCAAGGAAGATAGTTTAAAAATGCTTCAACATATCCCTAAGTTGATTTCTAATGAAATTAATATCAAGTTAACTCATCCATTCTCTATTGAAGAAGTTCATAAAGTTGTCTTTTCTATGAAAGGAGACAAGTCTCCTGGCCTCGATGGATTTTTCTTGCAACCCTTTTTCATACTTTTTGGAATATTATTAAAACATATTTGTTGGATGTTGTTAAAAAATTTTAGAAAAATGAATCCCTCTTGAAAGAATGGAACAATAATTTTCTATCCTTGGCCCCTAAAGCTTTGGGTTCCAAATTAGTCTCCAATTTCTACCCTATTAGCCTTTGCAATACTTCCTACAAAATTATTACTAAATTGTTGGCTACTAGGTTGAAACCCTTCATGGATAGCTTGATTTCTGAACAACATAATGGTTTCATTGGAGGTCGGTTGATTCAAGGTGGAGTGATCGTTGTACATGAATCCATTCACACATCATATTATACAAAATTGTTGGGATGATTATTAAATTAGATATGTAAGAAGGCATTTGATCATGTAGATGGTCCTTTCTTTAAAATTTATCGAAAGTTTAGATTTTGTGATAAATGGTGTACTTGGATACATAGTTGCATCTCATCCCCACAATTCTCTATTTTGATGAATGGTATACCCATTAGTTATTTTTCCAATAGGGGAATTAGGAAAGGGGACCCTCTCTCACCTTTCCTATTCCTCCTTATGGCTGATACTTTAAGTTGGGCTCAAGGGCAGACTAAAAACTTTGTTTCTATTTTGGGTCTAAATATTACTTCTAAGGTTCGGCGGTGACACACAAGCAATTTGTAGACTATACTCTCCTTCCGGGTGCAACATCAATGGTGGAAGCTAGATATTTTAAAAATATTCTTGACTACTATCAATTTACTTCCCAATGATTATTAATTTTGCAAGAGTAGTATTATTTTCATTAATAATCCTCCAGGTAAAAATGAAAGATTGCGGCTATCTTTGGTTGCAACATTATGGATCTCTCATCCTCCTACTTAGGTCTTCCTTTATTCAAAGGCATACAACTTAAAAATCTATGGAACCCAGTTATTGAAATATTTTAGAAGAATCTTGCAGGTTGGAAGGGTTCTCTTCTAGTCAAGAAGTAAGCTCCAACTTGTTAAAACAAATCTTCAAAGTATTCCAATATATTTTATGTCCCTTATTAAAATGCCTTCCTTGATGATCTCATGTATAGAATAAATTCAAAAAAAAATCTTTGGTCAGGCTCTAAGGAGCGTACAAGGATTCACTTAGTTTCCTAGAATGTGGTTTGTAAACCTATAACTAAGAGGGCTTGGGCTAAGAAGAGTGTCAGAAATGAATGAATCCATGTTGGGTAAGATTTTTGGTTGATTACTTCCAAGAAACACCCCCCATGGTTACAAATGTATCATCTCTAAATACCTTCCATCACAAAAATATTTTCTCTCTTCAATATTTTAAGAGGCTTTGCAATTTGGAACTCCATAGTCAACACCCAACCTTTACTACATTCGGGTACTAAATGGCACATGGGGAATGGTATTAAAAAATATTTTTGGAAATACTCATGGATAGGTGACAAGCCTTTAGCTGTTGATCCTTTCTAGAATTTGAAACGTCATCCCTCTCTACTATTTATGGCGAATGATTAGTGGATACATCAATAATACCGAAGATAATCCTATTAGAGTATGCCTTCACTGGGAAGGATGTAGCACTTTTCAAATGCAGCATATTGACATACTAAAGACCTTCTTATCCTCCCATTATTTTCAATTTTCCCACTTTGAGGATACGTCCATATGGCCTTTCTCTCCTTTGGGTGAATTTTTAGTTAAAGTTTACTTCCTCTCAAAAATGCATCCTCCTTGTCGCCCATGACTTAAAAATGTCTGGATCCCTCAAGTTACTCCTAAAGTTTGATTTTTTCTTGGCTTTATTTTTGATATGATATTATCTAAAGGGAAAATCTTAAATGTAGAGGATTCTCTCTCTCCAACTATTGCATTCTTTGTCTAAACTCTATGGAAATATCTACCCACCTTCTTCTACATTGTTCATTTTCCCATTCCCTTTGGAGTCTCCTTTTGGATAGATTTGGGTGCTTCCCTCTTCTCTATCTAAAAAATTTACTCAATGGTGTTCCCTATTACGACACTCTGTGGCTTCCCTAGCATGGAATTTATTTCTCCCCCACACTTTGTGGGCATCTAGAAAGAACGGAATAGAAGAATATTCAAGGAGAAGACCAATGATTTGTGGAAGGTTTTCATAGAAGTCATATCTGGTGTAAGAGAACTTGAACTACTGTATCTAGAAGAAGCACAAGCAAAAAAAAACTTTAAATATTACCGAACCCATGTCTAAGAAACTCCTCATCCCCATTTAGGTTTCGTCTTTAGCGATAGTTAGGTTGAGCACCTCTTGGTATCCTCCACTTATCAATGGCTGGTTGAAAATTAACACAGATGGGCCCGTTAAGGGTAACCAAGGAGCTTCAGGTGGGGCTACTATACTAAGAGATGAGTCGGGACAACCCTTAGCTTTTTTGCATCTAATTTAGGCACATGAAAAAATCACAGAGTTGAAGCCTTGGTTATTCTTAAAGGAATGGAGCTAGCGCTTATGGTTGGCCCTGGACAACTTATTGTGGAAAGTGACTATCTTAATTTTATTAGAATCCTCAACTCAAATGAACCTATTAGATGGACTATAACTAACATAATTGAGGATATTCAAATCTTGTAATCCCACTTTTAAAGTATCACATTTAACACATTTATAGAGAAGGTAATAGAGTTTCTTTGACTTCCTAGCCAATTTGGGTGTCCTCTATGATGGTCAAAAATATTAGATAGGATATTTTCCACGGAATATCCTTACTATTCTTACAAATTATTTTCTTTCTACAATTTAATTTCCTTTGAAGAATGTTTTGAATTCCTATCATCACAACTATTTCTTATTCTAGATATAATAGGACAAGACTATACCCTCTTCCTTTTAGTGGCGGTAGAAGTAATGATTTTGTATTTATTTCCATTTATAACTTTGATGGTATACGCTCGTGGGATGATGGGATATCATTTATTTCTCACTCACCTAGATTCTTTATTAATGAAAGATATCAATAAGATTTTCCATTGACACATGTGAAGGATTGGATCAATGGAGATCACAATTTCTATTTTAAAAGTGTCCATTCTGAAATTTTGATTCTATTTGTCACTTTATTTTTGTCCAATATGGGGTCTATCCGTAAGATCAAACCTTCATCATATAAATCAGGTTAGGTCAGATCATGAGGTTTATAATATTTTATAAGTGAAGGGGATTATGCCTTTTATGGAGAGGCTTTCAAGCCACTTGATTAAAAATACCAACAATGTTTTAATGATTTAGAAAAAGGGGAAGGTTAAGGTGGGAAAGACTAGGTTTATGATCTCACTTTGGAATAAATCTCTACCGTCATTGGTCTTCCTATTGAGGGTGATATGTATTTCAAGCACTCCCGATAGCTCAAATAGAGGATTTATTATGCTAAGGAGAAACATTAAAAAATACAGTTGGGTTTTGAATGTGCCTCACTCTATCCTCTCGTGGGATAGGGTGAGAGTAGCTAATGTGATACTTCACTTTGGAAGGGAGGTATAAGTTAATCTATGGTCCCCAACTCTTCTTACTTTCTCATCTCCACCATGATAAATAGGTGAATTTTTCTATTTTCCTTTTTCATTTGTTGGATTTGTCTCGAAAATTTCTCGTGAAGGTCTTTTCCTCCACCATGGCCATCTTTATCTACTTTTTGAAGTAGCAACTTCCCCCGGTGACATTTCTCATTTCCCTCCCAAGCCTTGAAAGCAATGTTGTTTCACCTATGAGCCTCCCTAACCTTCACCTTCCATCCCTACGGATTTTTCCGCACCTTCGTGCCACCTTTTCATCGTCTTCACCTCCCATCAAGTTTTGAATCGATGTTTTAATTACTAGGAAGAGAGATGTGAGCTCCCCCTTCCACTTCTCCTTTTTCCCTCTTCCTTCTTACTTGTTTTCACCTCTCCGCTACCATCTAACTTACCTCCCATCATCTTTGTGCCTCTTTTCATCCTGTATGACTCTTCCTCAACCTTTTATAAAGCTACCTTATCTACTCCCCATGCTCCCCACTTGTCTCCTCCTACCTCGGGGCCTCGTATCTTGAATTTTGAGCCCATGGACATTACTTCGACTAAGACATACCATATGTTATTCTAGGAATTTCTTCTTCTTATCGAGACTCACCTCCTCCTTACATTTTAGGTTAACCTTCCATTTCTATTGTAGTTATAAACATGGCTGAAGCTTTGGAGAAATCCCTAGGCAAGGCTACACCTTCTCAATAGAAGCCCGATACAAATGTCATTATCCTCAACATTCTAGAGAAACTCAATAGATCATTTTCTATCATCAAGGAATGGAAGATTTATACTAAAAATACTTGGGAAAGAATCAATGTTGATTGTATTGAGATCATTGAATTCATTGATATTTTGGTGAGAATAATTCCAATGCTACAACAAAACTATTTTTGATACTCTTAAGAAATTTCATAAAATGTAAACCCCATTATGGGTCTTTTATCTTCTTTCTTTTGAATGTCTATGGGCATGCTCTTATTATGCTATAATGCTCTATCTATCTTTAAAGGACTTTTTGTAAAAGGATGATTCCTTTCAAAACCCCAATTTTACCCTTTTCCAAAAAAAAATCTAACCTGCAAAATAACTCATTAGTACATACATGTATCTCATCTCATTTATTACATATTCATAAATATATGCTTAAAAATACAATCATATTTATCAGTTTTTATATCCACTAGGTTGGATGAATCTATAAACAAGAAAAATAAACAAAACATGCATAATTAAAGGAGTCTCATAACACAAAGTAACAAAAGTCATATATATATATATATATATATATATATATATATATACATATGTGTGTGTGTGTGTGTGTTAATCCAAGTTTGTAAAATGTTTCATCACATCCAAATTGAATGGGGAAATGTGGGCTCAAAAATAAGAAAAATATATACAAAAAATGAGCATATAAGTGCCTCCATGTATGATAGATATCAAAACCAAGTACATCTAGAATCACTAATATGATCCGTTAGTGGAATGATGTGGAGGAATCATAGTCCTCTGTCTGTGTTACCTTGTTATGTAGCCTAAAGGAATCTTATACCTATTCATATGACAAGGCCCACTTACATGGGGTATTAGTGTCATTTACATCGATGTCCTCATCCTCAATGAGGCTTTGTTCCCTCTCCCGACGATGCACACATCGCCTCTCTAAAAATACACACCTTAACTTCCATTATTGATTTCTTATTACAATTAGTGGCCAAGACTTATTATTATGGTATTTATCTTTGAATATGTCACAGTGTGTCACCCTACACTTTAAGGAATTCTAAGATCTACATATAACGCATTAGGGGTATTCCCGAGACTAGAGAAAACAATTTCATCAATGTGTCTTGCACTAGCTGTCATCAATCACTCATAGTCCCTACACACACACACACACACACACACACACACACACACACACACACACACACACACACACACACACACACACACACACACACACACACACACAAATCATAGAGTTAGAAAACACCTCAAAAAATCAACTAAGACCTAGATATATAAAATCCTTCTAATGCTAACAATAAAATTATTAATCTAAATAAAAGGAGTGTGTATGTAAAATAAATAAAAAAGAGACTAACTAGATCTCGCGTTTGCCACTATGGGTCAGGCCCAACATTGAAAGGATCATAATCCTCCTCCTCCACTCCAATTGTCCCTTTTCCCTCACCAAAATTTCCTTTTCTAGATCCTCCTCAACATGGCCCATCGGATGTATAATTTGAATCACCATTTTTCCCGACCATGACATGTTGGGTGTTGACACTGGTGTTGTGTCTTCCCTGGTGGTTTTGGTAGTACTAAATTTATCCCTCCTAAACACATCCTATAAGGTGACATTACCATGTTTTTTCTACCATAATATTGTCTCCTCAAAGCATCAAATAAGTCCACTCTAGTATTCTCAATCAATTATGTTCTACTCACATGTACTATAGTACACAATTGGTATGTCCGGAAGCACAACATTTAACAATTTCCCAAATTGCTTATGCACCCTACTAACAAGATGTACCTCAATATATCCCGATTTATCCTTGACTTGTCTTGCAAGAGATTATGCCATCAATAAAGTGCCCTCTCTAGGCCAAGATTGTCACATCACCAATTATAACACTAATCATATTTACACCTCTATATGTGGCAACCACTCTAAGAGTGTATCTAAATGGGGAAATTTTTGCGAATGGCATTCTCTAGTGTCTCCAAGTGGACCTACTAGAATTTTCTTGGTATACGGCCTAAACCACTCATATACTCATCTCATATCTAATGTAGGGTAGATCAAAGTATGACTACCCAACATCACCACTAAATAAATACATGTATGTATGGGATAACATATGTTGGGCCCAACTATACCTACAACCATGCTCCTCGATATATTTAACAATATGATACCAATATTAAAGAAGATGGTTTATACCATTTTCCCAACCACTTAGGAGAACAATATACCAATAATCACCTTGAAAAAGTTCAAAATACGAGCATTCCAAACTTCTTCTAGTCTAACACATGGTTTAGCACTCCTTTTATGTAATGAAATTACTTGGATGAATCTTAATATTAACAGCAAAATAATACCAAAGAACAAAAAATTGTAGATAAATAATCAGAATATGAAAGTAGAATAGCTTAGCCACTTCAAGGAGGAAACCTCCCGACCATACAATAAGACTCAAATGTTCAATATGATGATTAACTATTCCTTACTAGCACCTATATATACCATTTCTATGTTATGGCCAATACCAAGGCCAACCTACTACACATATGAATGCATAAATGAATGACATATATGAAAAGATAAAATATTATGTAAGCCACATATTGGAACTACATATCTAATATAACCAATAGGACTAAGGGCATAATATGCCCCTCCCCTTAGAAACAAAATTATCTTCAATGTTGGCCAACCCTATATGTTATTGTAGAAATTCTTCATCTTTTCATGTTGCATATTCACTATTCATAATCTTCCACTTGATCGATACTTGGTGATAACTCTAGTCCTCAATTTTTCGATGCATGTCCGAAGAATCCCTTCAAGTTCTAATATGATCCTTACCTCCTCATCTAGTTTAGGAAAACTGATTTGGTTAAAGTTTGTTTTCCAAAGTGAATTTTTCAAGCAAGAAACATGGAAGATAGGATGTATTTTACTTCCTTGAGGGAGCTCCACTTATATGACACACTACTAATTTTCTGCAACACTTAGTAAGGACTATAGTATTTAGGTGCAAGATTATTATCCTTCTTTTATTGTTTTAAGGAAAAAAATTATATGGATGTAGCCCTACAAAAAAATTGTTTCCCACTTCAAGGTGTCGTTCACTATGGAGTTGATCATCCTATCACTTCATGCACTTATTTACCATTGCTAAATTATCTTTAAGGCTAGGGATTACCTAGTGTTGGTGTTCAATTTGATCTTTGATTGCTCACCTTAGGTTTAACCTTCAAGCTAGAGATGAGTGATGGAGGATGGTATCCATAGAGTAATAGAAATGGAGACATTTTGGATGAAGTATGAAATGAAGTATTATACCATCATTCTATAAGTGGAAACCATTACACCAAATATTCTTGTTTATCTTAAGTAAAACATCAAATATACCCCTCCAAACATTTATTTACCACCTCGTTTTCCCATCTAAGCGAGGATGATAAGATGAACTTTAGGGTAATTGGGTACCTAAATAAGAGAAAAAATCAGTCCAAAAATTACTCATAAATATCGGATTGTGATCACTTACTATAATTTTAGGCGTGTCATGGATATTTTTAACTACGTCCATAAAATATATGGAAACTATACTAGTTGTGAAAGGATGAGATAGGCTACAAAAGTGAGAACAATTGGTAAGTCTATCCACTATGACCATGATGACACTTTTCACTTCACATTTAGGAAATCTTGTGATGAAATCCATAGATACCTCTTCCCATCTCTCCTTAGGAATAGACAAGGGTTGTAGGAGCCCAATGTTTTAATGGTCTTTCCCTTATTACGTCGGCACACCAAACACTATACCACAAATTTTTAAACATCTCTTTTCAACCCATCTAAAAAATATCGTTTAACTCTATGATAAGTTATTGAGAACCTAAAATGGACACCTATTAGAGAATAATGAAGCTCTAAAAGAACATGGTATTTAAACATAAATTTCTTACATAAATACAACATTTTATTTTATAAAAATGTATCACCCTTCCATATAATGTTTTGGATATGGTTGGATATTTCTAGATATTATGAATGAGATTTTGGGTATTTTGATCTTTCTACCACTCTTTCATTACTTGATCTACCCAATCTAACTTTGATATAGAGATAACACATAACAATGCTTTCGTGGACTCATCCCTTCTAAATAGTGCATCAATGACCACATTTTCCTTCCCTTATAAATAATCTAAAAGTCATAACCAAACATCTTTATGACCCATTTTTGTTGCTATTCATAATATATTTATACTCCAAGAAATATTTCAAACTATCATGGTTAATTTTTACATTTGTGTGTCTACTCATTAAGGTTGTTTGACTACACGCAAGATTTACATCATTTCCTTCACATATGTGGGCTTTAAAAAATTCTTTCCTTTTATTTGTTGTCTCTAAAATTCTTGCACGATTACTTCTCCTATCCCATTTCTTGAAGAATAACATTTAAATATGAAGGTCTTGGAGATATCTTGTGTTTCTAGCACTTTGGGGTGGTGCACATCACCACCTTCATTTTTTTAATGCCCTATAATCTTCCTCGTTCTAATTAAAGGAGTATTTATTCAATAATGCTATAAGTGGTGATGATATACTTCCATATTTATTTAAAAATCTATGATAGTACCCTATGAGACCTAAGAAACCTTGTAAATTTTGGAGGTTCTTAGAAATTCACATTCCACCATGGCCTTGATCTTGTAAGGTTCCACCTTAACACCTTCACCAGAAAAAATATGGCCCAAGTATTCCACTTATTGTACCCCAAAAGAACACTTCAAAGGCTTAGAATATAGTTGATGTTTCTCTACAGATTCAAAGATTGTATTTACATGATGTAAATGTTGCTCCCATGATTTTTGTAGTTTAGGATATCATCAAAAATACCAAGACAAAATTCTGTAGGAATGGTCGACATACACAATTTATCAAACTCTAAAATGTGGATGGTGCATTAGTAAGACCAAAAGGCATCACTAGAAATTCATAATTCCCTTGATGAGTTTTGAAGGTTGTCTTATGAATATCCTCTTTCTTTACTCTAATTTGGTGATACCCAAAATGAAGATCTAGTTTTTTAAAATAAACTGCACCATGCAACTCATCTAATAAATCATCAATGACATGAATAGGAAACTTATCTTTGATAGTGTACTTGTTAAGTTATTTATAGTCTAGACACATACACCACCTTCCATCCTTGCGATGCACCATCACCACTAGATCCGAATAAGCACTCTGACTATGAAAAATAATACCCATTTCCAACATTTTGTCAACTATCTTCTAAATGTCACTCTTTTACATATATGGGTATCTATAAGGCATGGTGTTGGGGGGTTGGATTCCAGGAATCGAATGAATGGTATGATCATGATCTCTTTTTAGAGGTAATCCTCTAGGAACCTCAAAGACAACTACATGACTATCAATAAACTTCTAAAGATTTGGATATGAGCTATAGTAATTAGTGGTTGGACTTCCATGGAGAACAATCAAGCCACAAATCCTTCAACCCCCTTTTAAAAAATTTCTACATTTGGTGAGATATAACCACCTAAGGATTTTTTTCCTCTAGTCCTCAAAGTTCAAATGGTTTTCTTTTAGAATGAAAGCACATGAACAACACTTTAAAATTGAGCTCTATGGTGCCAAAATTTATAAGCCACTTGAATACCTAAGATGATATAGCTTTACCTATGAATATTAACCATAGTGGATTCCATGTTGTAACCACCCATCATAAGTCTAATTTTATGGAATTTACCTAAAAATTATATTGTGCCACCATCTATAATCGGTGCTTGAAAATTAGGTGTTGAGTAGATGAAAAAAATTATCCTTGCTATCAACTTATTATTAATGAAATTATGTGTGATCCCCGAATCAATCAATACCATCATCTTCTAATTCTTAAAGTAACCCATGACCTGAAGGGTTTGTGGAGTGTTAATACTAGATAGAGCATGGCATGAGATAGTCGGTTGGGAATATTCATAGTCTTCCTATAGTTTTTCCTCTTCATCACTTGATGTTTCCTCATATTATTCCTTGTCTTCGGTCCCTTCAATGTAAAACAATTTCTTCTTGTCACATTTATGACCTGGTCCATATTTGTTGTCACGGTTAAAACATAACCCTTTTCTCTTTTTTATTCAATTTATTGATGTGTCAATTTAATTGAACAAGGGTATGATGGTGGAAAGGTGTTATGGTATTTGGTGTTAGTGAAAGTATACCTTCACTGAAAAAAATTTATTTTCCCTACATGCCATAATAATAGAGTCAAAACCTTGAGTGGATTAAATATGTACACCTCATGCTCAATGTGATCCTTAAGAGCCCCCAAGAAATAGTTTATTTAGATAACCTTTTGTAATACTATCCACACACAAGGATATATTTTGAACCGATGAACATAATCCTTTATTGATTATGTTTATCTTAACTTGGGTAATTAGATAAAGTAATTCTCTTACACACTATAACTATAATGCAATTACAAATCTTCATTAAAAAAATTCCATGTGACACTGAGACCATTCTTCTTCCTTTGAGCACATAACCAACAATACCAGATGAATTGGTTAGGTTATAGATATAAGGTGGTCATGGTCACCTTTTGTCCCGATGGGATATGATGAAAATCAAAGAGATTATCCATTTGGTTAATCTAATTGAGTGTATATTTTCCATCAAACTTATGCATTTCCACTTTTGGAATAATTCCACATCAATGGTTAGAATATCCACATAAATGTGTAAAGGATCCTCCTTCTTTGTTGTGAGTTGGATCAATTTGTGAATTTCTAGAGAAACCCATGTATTTGGAATGGGGATTCATGCTTGAAATTGCAAGAAACATATCTGTAAGTATTGATTCAAACCCCATATTCATTTCACCCTTCATTATAAGAAGTTCATTGTTGAGGTCATCCTTACCATATTATTAACCCTTTCCTGAATTTGATTGACTACCTCATATACTCCAGAACTAGAAGATTCCAAATCCATATCTTCCTTATTTGGGGTCATTCATGGAGTTGTTTGACCTTTCCCTTGGCCTCAAGCTGATCCACAATCATGATGTAGGGTTTGTGTCTCAAGATATAAGGAATAACGGTAAAAAATTGGGGTTTTGGGTTTCATAAATTTATTAGCTGAATAGAGGGAATCATAGAGAAGAAACCCTAGCTAATTTTTGGAAATCTTTTCAAAAATATAAGAAACTTAAAAAAACCCAAAATTATAACCTAGGTAGCTGATTTATGAAAAACCATAAAAATGCTATAATTTTTTCAAAATAAATTCAAAAGTCTTGAAATTTGGAGAGGATATTCCTTAGTTGATTTTGCAACACCCCAAAAAAATTACAGAAAACATTGCTACCTTTTTTCATATATATATGAACCTTCACAATTAGTGTTTTGACGTAATTTTGGTCAAGATCAAGCTTTGATACCACTTGTAATGACATTACTTTGAAGAATATGGATATCAACAAGAGAACACCAAATTGTAGATAAATTGTCACAATATGTAGGTATAATAGCTTAGCCACTTTTAGGGAAAGCTCCGACCATACAATAAGACTCAAATGTTAAATATGATGATTAAGTACTTCTTACTAGCACATTTATATACCATTGCTATGTTATGGCCAATACCAAGGCCAACCTATTACACATATAAAAGTATAAATGAATGACATATGAAAAGAAAAGAGATTATGTAAGCCACAAATCAACACTACGTATCTAATATAACCATTAGGAATAAGGGCGTAGCATTTTAGGTGCCAAAGTAGTTGGCCCACTCTATATAGTATCGTACATCCTTTTAGAGGGTGAAATTGTAACCTCTCTCCCCTGTGGGAAATTTATAATCTTGTAAACATCATCGATAGTGATGCCCACTCTCCTACCACTAATGGAAATTGGAAATTTTTCTAATCCATATTCTAGTAGGTAAGAACCTTGCATAATATATCTCGGATAGATTAAGGAGTCCTAAGCTAGAAAGCAAAATAATCTCTTGTAGAGTCAAATAGCCTATCGTAACTTGTAGCTATTCTAACTCTCTAACTCTATTCCATGTAATATATTCACTATGTAAACACCAAAAAATACTAAAAAAAATAGAATTTAGAATCTAAAAAACAAAAAAAAATTGTCTTCCAACTAAAAATATTAAATTTATAACTACCCAATATGTAAGTGTCACTTATTGTAGGTGGCGGTTGTATTATCACCACCAAAAATTTTGACCCCATGCCGTGATTCTCGTGCTCGACAATGTCAAATTTGTAACCATCTATCTATGGTGGTTCTAGCCCACCACAACATTATGCATTCAAAGAATGTTGAATGTGTAACCACTAGTGGTAGTTATGACTTCATCATGACGATTTTTCTTTGACATTGTTTAACACGTAATCGTTAATATGTACATATTAGTGGTTCCACCTCACCTCTCCCAAAAAATTAAATTTGATCAAAAAAATACCCAAACCCTAAAACTAATTTTTTTGCATATTCCCGACCTACCCCTTCTACCCAATATTTCTACATTACTTTTTCAATAAATAACACCCCCACACAATAAATCGGGGAAAATGAACATTCCCCCAAAACATATAAATGATTGAAACTCACATGTCCACCCACCTCACCTGCTACTATTGGTGTCATTATCATTGTATAGGTCTCACAATTATGTATCTTGTCTATATTCACCAAATGGTCATTTCCTCTCTATAGCTCAAAAATGTTATTCTCTCCGAGATAAATGATTTCCAAATTTAGAATTTGTTTAAATATGTAGGGGTTAATTTTGTCCAAAATGTGAAACATGATGTTTTTAACAACTTTTAAGTGATGCACTCCATTTTAAATTCCATAAAAGTCATATAATTACTCCATATCTTATTTTCCACTTCACTTTTTATTTTATCACTTTGTATTGTTGCATTTTCAAACATTTTTGTAGGTAACATGTCATAAAATAAAACATAGTATTTCCAACCCCACTCAAATGGTAAGTCCTCTCTTTTTATTTTGATTATGTAGTCAGTTTATATTTTATTTTAATATTCTACACTTGATTATATTTTATTTTTCCTTATACGGGGATGTGGGTCACAACTAGCTTTTTGTGCTACAAGGTAAGAATAGTAAGAAGGTAAACTGGGTATTTTTGTATTGTTGGTACTTGCTTCTCAAGCATCACACCTTAGCTAATTCATGAAAGGAATGCTTTCTTGAGGGGGAATTTTTATGCACCCCATTTTACAAATTTCCATATTAAAAATACCTAATGATGATGAGAGGATCTCTAAAAATAAGACAACATGTTTCAAATTTCTTAAGATTGCCTCCCATCCTCTTCTAGACTATTTAAACTCCTTTACATCTCTCTCTCGAACCCTCTAAAATCTCATAGAATATTTTTTCCTTCTTCTTTACCTATTTTCATCCCCTTTTGATTGTATGACACAATACCTCCATAGCAATTCCATTCCTCACCTTAATGTTTTAATTCCCCACCATGGTAGCTATGTTTTTACCCACAGTGATTTCATATAAGGGACCTCGGTGTTATACCCTACTATAGAGGTTGATAACCTCCACCCACAAGAACCAATGGTACTATATCCAATTCATCTTCAGTTCAACTCACACTTTTCATTCATGGTTATTAATCCTTTTTTACCATGTACATGTTTCATCTCATTTGTATGCCCAAATCACTACTTCTACCCCTTCACACTTGATTTCACCATCTAGGGATATAATCTAACCCATTTATTTGATTTTTATCTCAAGTTGAGTTTGAGATCGTTTATAGTCTTTCTATTAAGGAAAATTAAATGCTCATTTCCTGCCCCATCTCATATTTCAAAGATTTTTTTCTAGAACATTGTTGCTACAATTTTTGACATACACACATAGAGAGAGAGAGGTACCAATCCTAATGGAGATAACTTCCAGTACTAAACAGCCCAAGGACCTTGTATTATTATGACCACTCATAAAGAAAACACAAGGGTTTCCAAAATAGCCTTTTGTCCCCTTGAACCTACCATAGATCTACTTGATTGTTCCTCTTCTAAAGTTCACCAAGGTTCCAATCTCTCCCTATTGAACAAATTTCCATCAAATTGGTCTTCACGAGCATCAATTCAAGTATTCTACTAAGGGTATAGGAAAGAAAGATCCAAGATCAACTCGGTATGTTTACAAAAATAGATAAAGAGTGCATTAAATTTTTTTAGTAGCATAGATAGATTAGATTTAATTTTCTTTCCTTATAATTAATCATAAAATCTAAAAAAATAGTAAAAATTTGAACTAGATCATATTTTTTTATTGAAATCGTGATTTTTAGCTGAAAATTTTAAAATATTCATGCTTTATGGTTATCCCATCCATGGGATTAGACCCTAAATTTATAATATATGTATAATCTTTTGTATTTAAAATTTAGGTTGGTCTAGTTTCAGAGATTTCTCCTATAAAACACAAAATCCAAAAAGATAGTTTCAATTGATAGATCCGTTAGTGAAAATGTTTATAGATTATATGCATTCAACTTTAGGATAGATAGAGCATAGCTTAGGTTTTAGATATCATTCCACACAACATTAATCTTTAAAAATCAGCACCTAGTTTAGAATATTGCACTCAAACAACATGCAAATGTAGGATATGAAAACAATGATTATCCATAATATTTTTGTTATCACTTCTTAATTTTTATCATATTTTAACTTAGTGAAACATAATTCATCTTGTTTCTATAGTTTCACTTTTGTTTGCATATTCTTTCCATCTTATAAATTCAAAAAGACCATAAATTTAGTTTTTCATGTTTCTATAAACTAGAGTAGTGAAAGAGAAACTTTTTTGTTAGATTCACTTTTCATGCATTGTGAAAATAAGATTTTAAAACTTATTTTCCCGAAACTCATTTAAATCCATTTCATTACATTTAATTGTGTTGAAATAACTAATAGAAATACTATCCAAGACAAACACATAAAATAGGTCTAAAAATTCAGTTAAATACAACTAAACATATGGGTTTCAAACCCAAAAAAAGCACACAAATATTCAACAACAATCTTGCAACAACCACAACACATAATTACATTGTTTTAGGTGTAAGAAGATGAAAATATAAGACGAGAATGGTTTTTGATCCATAGGACAACAAACTATACTTTTGACAAATAATCACTACAATACATCTATACATCTCAAATTCTAACTGAGATCATCCCAAAACATCTTTAAACATAGGATTTCACTATGCTTCTCTCTATATCACATAAATCACAATGCAATGATTATATTTTATCCATGATGGATGACTCTGGATAGCCAAATATTCTCGGGAATAGTTATAAATTTCCCTCATGTTCCTAATCCACTTGAGAAATTAAAATATTTAGAATGAAATATTGTTTGAACTCGGTGAGAGGTGTTCCATTCCTCGCCATATCCACCACACATCATCCCCCAACTCATTATTCTTGGTGGTGAAGCCCCATAAGACGACAATCACATCTTCCATATCATTAAATAGATAATACCATTAGAAACTTAAGTGTTTGTAGAATTTGTCTAACATCCCTCATAACATCCTTCTATATGAGCTTTCTAGATCAAGCATAACCAGGGAAAACATTTAGTGGAAAAAAATTGTAAACTCGCTAATATTAGAGGTTTTGGAAATTAGAAATGGTGAATTTTTAGTAAACAATTTCTACCCAGTTCACCTAAAATTTTGAGTCGACATATCATTTTTATAAGTCAATTTGCCTACTATTTACACTTAAAAATGAACTTATGCATGTATTTCACTAATTCTTCAAATCAAACTCTGGATTCATATACTCCGAGGCATAATATATATACATCAACCATCCAATATATCAGCAAAAATATGTACGTCTCTTTTTTTCTTGACATAGATGACCATCTAAGACCACCATTCTACACCTATGCTACCTAATTTTTCTTTTTTTGTAATTTTTCATCCCACTTCAATACTTCTACCTGTCCCTAACCTCTCATGTCCAACTCCTATCCATCCAAATTTCATTCATCCAACCTCTATCCTCCACCCCCGAACCTGTCCCACCCCTATTTTTCTAACCCCTAGCACCTCCTACCACCGACATGTGAGCCTTTATCACCTAACCCTCTATCGTGAAGGCATGTATCATCAAGCCCCTGTAGCCATCTGTCGTCAATCAATATTTGTAAAATATCTATGAATTCTAGAAAATAGGGTAAGAACGTTACTTCCAGTTTAAAAAAGAATAACACAACATTATTTGGCTATTTTATCCAATACAAAACCGACATTGGTGCTGGGATCCTAATCTTCGAGAAAATTTAGGTATGTACTATCTACTAATTTACATAATTTTAATAATATATTTTCCATATTATATTTTTATTGTACTCTTATTTATTAAATTGCCTCTTTACTCTTTCTAATCTTGTTTATTTAGTTATATTAATCATATAAATAATTAATACTATATTTTGTAGCACTTATTTATGCATAAATTTATCAAACACATTTAGAAACTAATGTATTTTGAGATGATCCTATATATGAAAACATTTGTTCCCTTGATGAAATCAAACTAGGAGAAGACACATCAAATTCTCATCCAACACCAACCTCGGAGGAAGCTTATACTCCAATCATTATTTCCGAGGAAAAGGAGACATGGATATTTGGATATTCCTTATGAGAACAAACTTATAGAAGAACTAGAGGCACAAGTTGAAGAAATTAATAAAAAATCTATGAGAAGAAAGAGGAATAATTAGATAATAGGAAGGAATTTCAAGTTTGACTAGGTAGCCAAATATCATTTTTTTAAACATGTGGATCCAAAAATGGTATGAATGTTTTGACTCAATGTCAATGTAAAATATGTATTTGGAAACAAGGGGAAATCATACAATGCAACTCAAATTAGATACCATTGAAAAACACTACAGAAAATATATATTTCACAAAAGTAGAAGGATGGACATATATTAAGGAATCATAAATGGAAAATGCAAAAGACTACTTGTATGTAAAGTACGTAGAAGAGTATGAAAAAGAACAAAAATGTTTGAAAAATCTAAATGAAAAATGAAACAAAGTTTCAACAAAATTGACAAATCTATGCGATGAAATGTTTTCCCAAAGTATTCAATTTGTTACGGTATTCCATATATTAAAAAAGGAAGACCTATTTTATATTTCTCAGATAATTAAATTTTGTATCACGTTATTGGTGTTGAAAGCACAATGGACTAGGAGGGGGGGTGAATCAATACTTAAAAAATTTAATGCATATTTCAGGTTACTTAACCAAACCACAATTTCAATTATTTAATTATTTATGTGTACACAACATCAAATAACACATATGTCATAAACCATGAACTAGAGAATCAACACAAAGATAAAATATATAAGTGGGAAACCCTCAAGGTAAATAAAACCCACTAAAACACAATCTTTATATTGATATGTTTCAAATTTAGTGAGGCACCAACCCCACAAGGAGCACTAACCCCTAGTTTAGTAGAGCTACAACCCTACAAGGAGCACCAAATCCACAAGAAGGATACAACCTCAAAAGATGATCAAGAACCCACTCAACCACCTTATTAAGAATATATATGATGTATTTCTTCTTCCACAACTAATAGAGATCAAAATTTCAACTCACAACAGCTTCAAACCATTGTCCAAACCCCAGGTCTTCAAACTTACACAATCTAGCTCTTCCTTCACTTCTCAAAGCTTCAAACCCTTCCACACGTGTTTTCCATACATATTCAACCTATCACTCATTTTATTTAATCTCAATTCATGCTCATACACCTGCAAAAATTTCACACCTAGGTCACACTTCTTGCACACATACTCCAAAAAGTACCCAAAATAATGCTTTTATAAGCTCCTTCTTGATTCAAATTCAAACACCAAAATTTTCCCTAATTTTTTCATGACCAATGAATCTTAAAAACATCCCATATAATTTTCATAACATCTACAAGTGACCCATATAGGTTAGCCTAGCCAAAACACTTCATCTATGCACCAAAAATCCTCAAAACCCTTGCATTAGAATGACAAAAATATCCTAACACCAAAAATATTTTTATCCAAGATCTAAAAATCACCACACATGTTTAAAATGAAATTTAAACATCATCCATGGTGTAAATCATCATTAACTAATAATATTAATTCATTTAATGGGCCCAATGGTTAATTGCCTTCATCAAACAGTTGTTATCAACAACCTGATTTCACCTTTGGGCCTCAAGACCACCCAAGAAAACCTCAAATATGGAATGTGAAAAATAAATTGAAATTACATAACCTGTAGAACACTTCTAAACAAGTTATATCTCATTAAACATCCACTGGTTCAAACTACATCAACTTTTACCTTCACCAAAATAAGTTGCCCAAAACTTAGTTTCCAAAATGCAATTGGTTAACACCTTTAATGACAATTTAAAAAAATCCAAATGGATTCATTGGATGAAAAAATTGTCTATATTCAAATTTCATGTGATATAAATCATCACCTAATTCATCTCATGCTCCAACAAACTCAATCTTTCAGTAAAAGCAGTTTGTCTTGGAAAGCCAAAAATATTCTTGTTGACAAACTGAGGTGGAAACCATATCAAAACTCATCATCATGATACACACCTTATATAAATATAAATATATATAAATTATCTTTCCAACTCAACTTTAATAAACTCCTAAATCCGCATGTATCTTATGCAATGCCCATTTTACTAAAGACCACTTCTAACTGCTCCAAACCTACCCTTTTACTAGTCCACCTAAATGAAGCACATTTGACCATGTAAATGAATCACCATGACCTGAAACCTCTTTGGAAATCAAGATCAACTCACATATATTTATTAGTTTATTGAATTCCTTGTGTACACAACTCATCCTTTATACTTTTGTTGAGCCATTGAGACTATGTCATTATATTTCCTAGTCATAACTATTGAACATCATCACCATACTTGAACTCATTGGCATAATACTTATTAATATAGTTATTACTAGTTGAATTTATTTTGTGGTATTGTGATTACACATTTATTCCCTTTATTACAATAATTTTTTTAAATGATGCTTTGTATGATGCCAACCTTGTTTGTAAGAAACTTGTTATATGTAGCAACTCACATGTAGCCAAAGGAATCATCTACTAAGGGATCGTCCACAACAACTCACATGCAGCCAAAGGACTGGTCCATAGTAAAGCATCCATGGCTAAAGGAAGCCAAATACATCAAATAATTCATGATCCTAAGAAGATCTTGGAACTTGGACATAACACTTGAGTTTACATGTGTCGATGGAACAAACGATTCAATTAAAAATGATAACTAGGAGATGACTCAACTCCAACATTTAATTATGTGTTGCAACTTAACAAGGAACTAACTAATTAAATTCATGGTTTAGGAACTGATTGGTTACTTAATTTAAATTATTGACATCTAAACACCTACTAATTAATTTGGTTGCATGTATTTAGTCTCCGGATTATTTGGTTGAGATATTTTACTTGATCTAATTTGAACTCCTAGTCAAACTCTATTTCTTCACATTTCTCACTGTAGTAATGAAAAGTATAAAAAGGAAAAGGTTAATGATGAGAAGATATAAAGACATAGGATAAGAGATCTCAAACAAGTAAAAAAGAGTACATGAATACATGAATTTTTGTATTCCCAATTGTAATCTTCATGCCAATGCAATAAATTATGATTTATGTTCATTATAGTAGCCACAAGCCTTAGGAGGGATTAACACCCAAGGCAGGGCCCACTTACATTTTGCTAACCCCCTCCATCATTTGTTGATTTTATTTATTGCATGATTAGATTAGCAACAAATCATTTATTTATCTGCATTCTAAGTTTACATGTTTTACCTTAGCCATAGTATTTTCTCCCAGTTTGAATTTAGTTGTTTCAAGAATTGTTATTTATAGAATCGTAGTGAGTAAAATTTATCTTCTTACCTCTTAAATATTTATAATCGTGCATACAATGGTGGAACTATTGAAAGTCTATGTCCCTTGGTTTTATAAATAAATGACTATAGATTAATGAACAACATACTAATTGTTGCAAGTTAATTTACACCGCCATTTCCAAGGATACTACCAAGTTATAAGGTTTTTGATATTTTTTTCATTTCTTAGAGCAGTATATGTTTTAATAAATTAACCTCCAACTACCCCCCACTAATTTTAGTTGATTGAGTTGAACTAGTTGATGTATGCATCGTCCAAGGAATGCCCATGGTAGATTTTTACCCAATCCACAAGTAACACAAGTTTCTATATTATATTATAAAGAATATATACTTTCCTCCGCACAAGGTTTATTATCGGAGATCAATTCCCTAGTGAAAGTTTTGAAGTTGCTCTAAGAAGCTAGATATGGTAGAAGAAGTAGACCAAAAATCTCAAAATGGGGCAACCACCTTTGATTTTCACATTACCAATAATGATGAAGCTTCGCTATGAAGAATATTTCTCCCTTATCCTTTCCTAACTTTCATGGATCCATGAATGAAGACCCAGACACCTTTATATTTGAGTTTGACATTCTGTGTAGGAGTTATGATGATGCGCCAGAATTAGCAGGAACTTGAAAAGGTCATAACTTGAGCTCCGGGTGTCCGTTTGAGTCCGTTTTTTTTTTTTGAAACCACATGTTTCGATGAGATGAACGCAGAGGCAATCCACCCTATAGGTTGGGGAAATTTTTCAACACGTTTTCGGGCCCTAAATTCGCCATCTTGAGGCCGAAAATTAGGATTTAAGTTATAGTTCATTTTTTTCCTATTTTTGAGCATTAGTTAATTTTAGTCTATTAATTTCATTGTGAGTTAGAAAGTTGGCAATTCCTCTAATTTAGGGATGTAGAAGATGCGTGGAAATTTCTGTGCCCGTAGGAATAAGCATGTGAACTTACTAAGAATAGCAGGTTCTAGTAAACTGCTAAAAATAGTAATTTCCGCCACCTAGAGTAGATTTAGTCTGAGTTAGCTAGAGTTTATTGAGAAACTCGAGTTGGGAGTTGTTTTCCTATTTAGGAAACATTGTAATTCATTATTTGATAACAAAGAAGGAGATCTATTTTCTTTTGGAGTTCATATTATTTGCAGTATATCTGGTTTGTTCTTAATTTGGCTACATTATATGATTATACTACTAATGTACATAAATTGAATATACTTCCTACAACACTCAAGGATGTAGCCTTGAGATGGTTCATGGGTTTAGGAAGAAATTTTGTAACCAATTGGGCATAGATGAAGGAGAATTTTCTCACGAAGTATGAGGGATACTACAGGCCAAGTATCGAGGAGGTGGTGAACTCTACAAAATTCCATAGAAGGAGGATGAACCATTAGAAGACTATCTAGAAATATTCCTATTATTCATTCGAAGACAAGGCACATAAGATTACCTCCTGAATCTCTCAAATTACTCTTTTGAAAGGAATCAGTGAGGAGGACATGGATGCTCTAGATATGATAGGAGAGGAGACATTTCAAAAGATACCTTTGAAGAAATCTATGAAGCCTGCAGTAATTAATCAAGAGCTACTATGAAGAGGATAAGAAATGTAAGATCAAGAGGTGGATAACCTACTAAAATAATTGGGGACATATCCAAATCAGATATTATCAACATATTCAAGAACATGAAGCAAGAGATAGTAAATGACATGTCCAATCAATTAGATGATTTGCATGCCAAGAAGAAAAGAGAATATGCAAAGGAAGCACTCACAGAGTTCTTACATGCATGCAGAAGAAATAAATCTAATTTCAGATGTAGAGGATCAGCCAACATTGCACAAGAAAGGGAGGCTTCACCGAATTCAAGATTTTGGAGACAGAGGATGGGAAAGTCTTCTATGTTTCCCAAATAAAACCATGACCACAAGACAAGGAGGTATGTCATAAGACCCTATGCCATCATTTCAAAATTGGTCTAATAATCCATATATGCAACCCCACCTTGGGCTAATCCTCAAGGTTGGGATTTATACCCTAGCCAATATTAACAACAGTGGTAACCTCATTTTCAAGGCCAACAAAAATGGTAACAACAACTCAATCATGGTAGAAGCCTTGGAGAGGAGGACAATAGTGGAATAACTCACCTCCTAATTACCAACTATATTTTCAACAACCTCCTTATCCTCAATAACAAGCTTTGATGCTGAATCCCTAAGAAAAATCTTAACCAAAGGAAACTCAGCTACCAAGTCAACCAACACCTAACCCCAACAATAAATCAGCTCATCCAACCTATTCCACTAAACCAACTCAATACCCTACCTATTTTGTTAATGTCAACAATATCCATCTCCTCTCAGGAAGATCACTTCCTCCACCAATTGGACCCACCATTACTGAGATTACGGATGAAACACGATTCTTTGCAAAATGATCCACAGAGAGCTAGAAGACACTACAAGCTGATCCACAACAACCTGAGTAGAATTTTGGCAAGGGTAAAACATAAGATAATGAGCCACAATTTTTTGAAATATTACAAGAAAATAATATTGACCTCAAATAAAAATTTGATTATGATTTTTTCAACCAGATGAGGGATATTTGTGTCAAAATTCCATTGATTCAAGCCATCAAGGATGTTCCATATACAATAAGTTGGTTAAGGACCTATGCATAAAAACTAGGCAGAAAGAGAAAGGATCCATCCATTGTATAAGTTATTGGATAGCTAGTTGATATTATGCTTGGAAATTCAATTTTGCCCAAGTACATAGATCTAGGTAGTCCTTTAGTAAATGTTAAAATTAATTTAACAACAATAAAAACACTTTGATTGGCTTAGGGGAAGCCATTAATGTCATGAAAAAGAAAATCATGGATGATTTGAAATTAAAATTATTAAAACCAACAACTACATTCTTACAACTTGCAAATAGATCAACAATGAAACCTAAAGGATTCCTTAAGGACATAGTGGTAGTGGTAGAATCTTGGGAGTACCCTGCTGACTTTATTATTCTTCAACCAAAAGCAATCTTAGGAGGATATCCTATCATCCTAGGAAGGCCATGGTTGGCCACTGTTGATGCATTCATAGGTTACAAGTTTGGTAATATGATTATTTCTAATGGAAGTGGTACTAAAAATCTTATGCTTTATCCTCCTACACAACCGTTGAATGAAGAAGATCAAACCATTTGGGTTGAGGAACTAGAAGAAGATAAAATATCTATGTAGTAGCTCATGATGCTAGAAAATTCATGTATAATTGAGGGATAAGAAGAAGATGTTGTTCTTTCCAACATCTTGAGAACAAATATGGGAGTGAAGAAATAAATGACATATTATGGTGTCTAAGATGTCCTATAAACCAATTTCTATCACATCAAATCACTATGGATGTTCCAGGTAAGAATTACATCCTTTATAAACTTCTTCCCCATGATTGCATATTGAATTATGTTAGCAAAAATGTATGTTCCATGATGGATCTCTCTAAATAAGTGGAAATAGCATGAGGAAGACCACTTAACATTAATGAAATTCCAAGCAAAGATCAAGAGAAGTTGTTAGTTTCTGTCCTTCAAAAACATAAAACAACATTTGCATGGGATTATGGTGACATGCATGAAATCCTTCATAAGCTCTTCACATATAAGATTTATACCAAAGACATTTGCAAGCCAATAAGGAAGCCACAAAGAAGAATGAACCCAACAATGAGAGACATTGTGAAAGGAGAATTAAAAAATTATTGGATGCCGATTCATATATCCAATTTTATACAATCAATGGGTGTCACCTCTTGTCATTGTGCCAAAAAATAATGGAAAATGGAGGATCTACGTAGATTATAGAGAGCTGAATGCAACAATAAAGAAATATCATTTTCCACTTCCTTTCATTTATTAGATACTTGACACTTGGGCTCGTAAGAAATATTTTTATTTTCTTGATGGGTATAGTGGTTATAGCCAAGTATAGATTGCACTAGAGGATCAAGACAAGACTACCTTGACATGCCCATTGGGAAAATTTGTATATTAGATTCTCCCATTTGGCTTATGCAATGCACATGATACATTCTAGAGGGAATTCTTGAGCATCTTTTCAGATCTAATAAATGACTGCATGGCGATATACATGGATTATTTTATAGTACATGGCAGTACTTTTGAAGAATCGGTGAAAAATATAGACAAAGTTCTAAAGAGATGCAAGGAGCACAATCTTTCCTTAAGCAATGAAAAATGCTACATGATGATATATGAGGGTATAGTCTTGGGGCATTATCTATCTTATGGTGGAATTCAAGTTGATACAAGAAAGGTATATGTCATCATAAATTTTCCAACACCAAAGAAGAAAAAATATATCGGGAGTTTTCTTGGCCATGTTGGTTATCATAGGAGATTCATATAAGAATTTAGCAAGGTGGAAACACCACTCTTTGCATTTCGAGGAAAGGACGTTGCATTCGAATGGAATGAAAATGTGAAACTACATTTCAAGCCTTGAAACAATTGTTAACTATAATACCTGCATCTTGAGAGGACTGATTAGAATCTTTCATTCCAAATCCATACTAATGCATCATACCATGTCATTGGATCTATTTTAGGATAGAAGTATGGAGTTCTAAAATATGTAATTTAATATATTATCAAGAACTTACAAAGATCTTGAACTCAACTACATAGTAATATAGAAGGAGATCTTGCATTTGTTTATGCTATCAATAAATTTAGACACTACATCACAAGGTATCTAGTGTTTATTCACACTGATCATGCAACAATTAAATATTTGATCAAAAACCAGTTGTAAGTAGTAGAATAATTATATGGTTGTTACTCTTATAAGATTTTGATGTCACTATTGTTGAAAATCCTGGAAAGGGCAATGTGGTAGCAGATCTACTTTCAATAATGGACACCAATGATGAAGAACATATAGTTGATGACTCTTTCCAAGATGAGAACTTATTTTCCATTTCTATCAAAACACCTTGGTATGCTGATATAGTTACTTATTTGGTCTCAAGTAAAATACCTCCACACTACCTATATTCTAAAAAGAAATACATAGTTGAGAAAAGTGTGTATTTTTCTTGGATAGCTAGATTTCTATTTCACACAGGGAAAGATAATGTCATGAGAAGATGCATTGATGATGAGGAAATATATGATGTTCTTAAATCCTACCATAGTGAATCAGGTGGAGGAAACTTTTCTACAAGAAAAACATCACAAAAGGTGTTGATAACATGTTATTATTGTAAAATAATTAACAATGTAAACACAAATTTAGATGTATACGTGAGCGACATGGAGGACGTGAGCGACAGAGGAATGATTAGCATTGTTTCTATTGTTTTGGCTACAAAATGTCTACTTTTTCACTCAGATCTGACTATGAAGGGGTTGATACTGACTTGAATCAGACGGTTGATAAGCCGCAAACACATTCCATGTTGGGATCCACACCTTTAGCTTGGAAAACAATATTGCTATAGCAAAACCCTCCAATCAAGAATGTGGGTCCGTAATCTCCAGCTAAGGTGCAGTTCACGTGGGAGAAGGACAAAGAAGGTGTGACCTACCTGAAGGTGCTAGATGGATGTCTTCATCGGGATTTGGAAAAAATGAATCTTTCCCTTGTAGGTAAGTTTCTCAGCTCTAGACCTAATATTGATGTCATTAGAAAATGGGCCTATAGAAAGTGGTAACCAAAAGGGGATCTGAGCATCACCACTATGTCAAGGGATTTTTCCTAGCCAAATTCAATCAGCAGGATGATTTGGAATCAGTGCTTCTGGGAGGCCCATGGTGGTTGGGCAATATGGGTCTCTTTCTGAAACGGTGGTATCCTGGGTTTGATCCTAGTACTGAGAATATACATACCATTCCAATATGGTGTAGGCTTCCAGGGCTACCCCTGTAATTCTAGGATGATGAGATTCTTTTAAATGTTGCTAAATCTCTCGGTTCTCCAATTGGGCTAGATGGGCCTATGAGGAACAGATCCAGACTAGCTTTTGCTAGATTCTGTATCTCTTCTAAATTGGAGCAGGAGCTACCAAATCTAATCATTCTACATTCTAAGTATGGTAGTTGGCATCAAAATATTGAATATGAAACTTTTCATCTGAGATGTAAAAATGCCATAAAATAGGACATTTTACCAGTAGATGTCCTAACAAAGAGATCTCTCAAGAGGAAAAAATAGGAAAACTTGATAAGCCTAGTGGAGAGACTCTTAAGATATAGGAAGCTTGGTTGGATAACAAGGAGGAGGGAAAAAATAAAGACCAAGGGTAGGGGGAAGGGCTACCCCTCCACCATCCAGAGCTGAAATACAAGAAAGGTAAAAAGAGTTTTAGAACTCCAATCAGGAAACCACTGATTTGTAGAAAGCTATGGCGTCCCAAAACCCCAGTGGCGGGTGCTTCAGTTAGTCTTCCAACCTCCAGAATATTTAGATCCTCAGAATCTAGTGAAGGTGTTTCTAGAGGTTGATGAACTAACTGAAACAGTGTTAGTAAATCTTCTTTCCAAGGAGGTTGATCAGAAAGAGCTTTGGGATAAGGACACTACAGCTGTGCCAGGGGTATTAGCTGTGGAAAATGCCTTTCCTGATCCTCTAAGTACCATTGAGGAAGTTCTAAATGAGGAAAAAGAAATGGTTGTTTATGAATCCTCACTGAAGAGAGACTCTTCACTGTTTAAGAGCTTCTCTCCTAAAAGTGGAAACCCCTTTGCCTTTCTAACTCAGCATCTTCACAACTCTTGGACAATGAGAAGGGAGAGAAAGAGGAGGGGGAAGTTATGCCACTCAAAGAAAATAGGATGGAGGATGAAGATCCAGATCCCAATGGTTTTCTAGAAGTTAAATCCTAGAAAAAAGAAAAGACTGAAGGGGTTCGAGAAGATCCTAGATTCATTGTATAATGAGAAGAAAAAGAAAATTGATAACTGGGGAGCTTCAACATCAGAACTACAAGATCTTCTGCTAGAAGAGTAGTGGATTTTGGAAGCAGCTCTAAAAGAGGTAGACCTTCTAAGAAGACTCTAAGAACCAAAAGAACAGAAGAAGATATTGCTGATGGTACTCAAAGCCAATTGAGACATCAGGAAATTACATTACCTATATCTTTTAGATGAAGATCATCTCTTGGAACATTTGGGGTCTGAATGGAAATTCTAAACAAAGAATAATCAAAGAGTTAAGAGTTTCTAGTAGACTGGCATTCTGCTTCTGCAGGAAACAAAGATGAATTCTAAGATACTTGCTAATTGTAAAAGTAATTTTTGGGAATTCGGACATGGCTAGTGGAATCTCAGGGAGCTTCAGGTGGTATGGAAACTTTTTGGGACAAGAAGCATTTCACTGGTACGATTCTCTCTGAAACTAGTAATCATCTTGTTGTTAAATTCCATGCTATTGAAAATAATAATACTTGGATCCTTTCCAATATCTATGTGCCCAATACGGTTAGTGGAAGAAGGAAGCTCTGGAGAGATCTAAAGGTTTTTAGAATTCAACATAGTAATGATAGCTGGCTCATTATGGGGGACTTCAATTCCCCATTAAATCTTGGAGAAAAACAAGGGGGAAACTCTTCTTTCTCTACGGGTATGGATGATTTTGTTGACTTCATGGCTGATCTAAATCTCATGGATGTGGACCTTCATGGCAATCAATATACCTAGAAAAACTAGAGGTTGGGAAGGGATATGATTCAAGTCAGACTAGATAGAGCCCTTATCTCAGTAAGTTGGATTCTTCATCAAGATTTTCATCTCACATCTTTTCCCCGGAATCACAATCTAATAGTTTTAAATTTTGTTAACTGGGTTAAGCCTACTAGAAGCTCCTTTAAATTTGAAAAGATGTGGATGGAGCATGATGACATATTTGATAGGATCAAGGATTGGTGGATTTGGGGGAGGAGGAACTGCTCAATATAGGCTTATTCAAAAGCTTTAAAATGTCAAAAAAATAGGTTAAAATCTGGAATAAAGAAGTCTTCGGGAATGTTTTTGTGAAAAAAAAAAGGAGCTAAAATAGAGACTCCAAGATCTGGAAAACAAAATAAACTTACAAGGGAGATCTGGGGAGGATCATTTGGCAGAGAAAATATCCTTTCAGAGTTACACATGGTTTGTAGTAGGGAAGAATCCCTATGGAGGCTTAAATCTAGGGCTATATGGCTGAAAGAGGGCGACAGAAATACGAAATTCTTTCATATGACCACATTGAAGCATAGAGTCCTGTAATAGGATTACGGAAGTCTCCAAAGGCAATGGAAACATCATAAAATATCTGTGGATCATCAAGGAAGAGGCTCTCAGATTCTATGAAAAATTGTTGAATGAGAAGAGTGCTACTAATGATGTGGCTGACTCTTTTATCTTGAAGCTATCCCACATGATAAAATAGAGGAGCAAAGATTTAAAGATATTACCAAAGTTTTACTTTGGAGGAGCTTCAGAAAGCTATTTTTCTCTTGAAGGAGATAAGGCTCCGGGACCTGATGGCTTCTCTGTCAATTTTTTTCAAAAATTTTGGGAAATTTGCTCGAGACGATCTCCTAAGGGCTGTAAATGAATTTCTTAGAACTGGAGATTTATTGAAAGAGCTTAATAATACCCACATAGTGTTGGCTCCAAAAAAATGGATGCTAAAGATTTCAAAGATTTTAGACCCATTAGCTTGGTTAATGTTGTCTATAGAATTTTTACTAAGATTATTGCCACCAGACTGCAGTCCATTTTGAATGATTTAATCTCAAAACAGCAAAGTGGGTTCATCAGAGGTAGGATTATTCAAGATGGTGTGATCATGGTTCATGAGATTATTCACTCTATGGATAATAATAAAAAGGCTAGCATGGTCCTTAAACTTGACATGAATAAAGCCTTCGATAAAGTTTCCTGGTCTTTTCTTGACAAAGTTTTGGCCAAATTTGGATTTCTTGACAAATTTAGAAGAGTTATCAAGGCCTGCATCTCAACTGCTAGATTCTCTATGGTGGTTAATGGTGAACCTGTGGGATACTTCACCAGTAGTAGGGGACTAAGACAGGGGATCCTATATCCCCTCTTCTCTTTATTTTGTTGGCGAGATAGCCTTAGCAGAACAATCACCAAAGTTGTTAAAGATGGTCTTCTAAAAGGCACTAAACCTACCTCTACGAATCAAATAGCTTCTCATCAGAAATTTGTGGATGACACTATCCTACTCTTAGTGGCATCTATTGGAAGCTAAGGCAATCAAGTCCATTTTGAAATTTTATGAGGCTACTTCTGGGCAAGAGATCAACTTTGATAAAAGCTCCATTTTCTTTTTCAATACTCCTTTGGAAAGACAAAATAGAATTGCTAAAATATTGGGTTAAAAATCAATGTGCTTCCCACTACTTATTTGGGGCTCCCCCTTGGGAACTAAAAAGTCTCAAAAAAGTCTGGAATGACTTACTGGAAAGATTCCAAAAGAAATTGGCAGGATGGAAAGGAGCCATTCTTTCCAGTGCTAGTAAATGTCTACTTATCAAAAGCACTCTTCAAAATCTACCTATCTACATTATGTCTTTGTACAACATTCCCTCTGCCTTCAGAGAAAAAATTGAAAGGATTCAGAAACACTTTTTATGGCAGGGAATGGAGGAAAAATTTAAATATCACCGATTGCCTGGGATCAAGTGTGCACTCCTAAAAGGATTGGGGGCTTGGGCATAAAAGATATTAGAAAAATGAATATGGCCTTAATTACAAAAATGGGTTGGAGATTGCTTTGAAGGAACAACCTTGGATAGATCTCATTAAGGCTAAATATCTAGAGCAGCAAACAGCTTCCTCCTTCCTACATATAGAACAACTTCCCCATGGCTCCATTTTCTGGAACAACTTGATTCTTACCAGGAATTTTATCAAGCAAGGATGTAGATGGAAAGTGGGAAATGGTAGAGACATCAGTTTTTGGAGTGATAATTGGTCTAATCTTAGCCTCAATGATAGATTTGGTGTAGCTAAGGAGAGTCTGGAACAAAAATATGGTACTAAGGTCATAGATTACATGGAAATTGATGGAAATAAAAAGAGATGGAAACAACTCTCAAGTGGATGGTTTTGATTTGAACTCTGTGTTGTCCTCTCTTCAGGAGCAACTGGACCTCATCCCCTTGAATCAAGTGGATGTCAAAGATGAAATTGTTTGGCACAATTCTAGAGATGGGGACTATACGGTTAAATCTAGATATAATTCTTACTTTGAGAATACCCAGAATGAATTTAATTGGAGAAAAATATGGATGACTGAGTTAACCCCTAAAATCAACTTTTTCTTTTGGCTTGTGCTCAGAGGAATAATTATTACTAATGATAACCTGATAAAGAAAGGGTTCATTATGCCTAATAGGTGCCACCTATGCAAAAATATTTTGAAGATATTAAGCACCTTTTTATCCACTATGATTATGCTACCATGATTTGGAGCTATGCCTTATCCAAGTTCAATGTTCTCTGGATGGTACCTAAGGACTTCATCCAATTCTGGACCCAATGGAATCCTCCTTTTAAACATTGTGTTGTGAGAAGACTTTGGAAACTGGTCATGCCCCATATTATCTAGAGAATATGGAAAGATAGGAATGATATCATTTTCAGAAATAACAAGCAGCATTACAAGCTCAGCTTTGTTAAGATTGGGCATGTTGTTAAAGATAATATTGGGAGATTCAAACCTCCCAAAAATAAGAAGTATCCTGTTGATGAAGAGTACATTCTTTCCAATTGGAAGATTGGAACTGCTAGTTTACAGATTAGGAATACCTCAAACATTGATAGGTCTTTGATTCATTAGATTCCTCCTGAGAGAAACTAGCATAAACTCAACTTTGATGGTGCCTCCAAGGGTAACCCTGGTCTTGCTGCTAGGGGAGGGGTTATTAGGGATCATAAAGGTTGTTTAGTTGCTGCTTATGCTAGTAAAATGGGGATTCAGATGAATCATTATGCTGAAGCCCTAGTTGCTCTTTGGGGGCTAAGGATTGCCAAAGATTATGATATCCAGAACTTAATTTTGGAAGGGGACTCTCTTAATATCATCAACCATTTAAACCAAACTTCTCCTCCTAGCTAGACCATCAAGGACTTCATTATGGAAGCAAGAAATATTTGTCAAAATATCAAGAATATCATCATTAGACATACCTATAGGGAGGGGAATAAGGTTGCGAGACACATTGGCCAATATGGGCATCAATATTAATCTTATCATATGGGATAATGTAAATAACATCCCTAAGGAGGTTCAAACTAGCATTAATGTGGATAATTATGGGATTACATACGTGGAGTAATTTTAATTATGACATGGAGTGGGCCTTAACGGAGGTGAAAGATCACACATGTGTGAATTATCCTCCTTATTACAGCCACATTAAAGCTATTGAACCTCACACAGGTGGGAGGTATTTCAAAAAATAGGACAGTCATAAGAAAGAAACAGACTCTTACGAGGGTTTTGAGCAGGAAATTCGTAGGATTTGTAGGAAGAAGGAGAAAATGGGAGGGGCATCGTGTCAATTAGAGCCATGTTGCGATCCGGCCTGGAAGAATAATGAGGTACTTTTTAGAGCAGCAAGTTTAGAGCATTGCCATGCTCAGTGGGATCCCTGCAACTATTTGGGGGAATGATAAAGAGAGGAGTCTGACCATATCGCAGCTGGATGCTTTGGACTCAACGCACATAACCACACTGGTGTTGTTTACCTCATTGTAAATGATCTAGTCTAGAATTGAAAGAGCATCCAAGAAATAGACTCACTTGGGCTGGCGGGATTCGTTGAAGATGTTGTTCTTTTGCGATCTTTTTGTTGTGACTTTGCTACTTTTTTTGCGGTTTTGTTGCGGTCGTGTCCTTTTTGCTTCTAGTTGTAACTAACTCTTGGTTACTTTTGGAAATACTGTTCTATCTAGATTTTGATCCTTTTTGTTGAATCTTCATAGTTATATCAGGTTGGTGAGCCCTTTTGTAATAACAGGTATAGTCCCTTTAAAACTATTTACCAATAATAAAAAAACATGTTATTACTTGGACAACACCGCATAAGGATGAAACACTATACACTAGGAGGTATGATATATGTCAAATAATGGGTAAGCCTAGCATATTTGATGAAATTTCATTACATCCTTAGTTGGTATTACAACCTTTTGACAATTGTTGCTTAGACTTTATTTGTCCTATCGATCCTAAATCCCAGCAGAAGGAATACATCTTGGTGTGCACATATTATCTAAGTGGATAGAGGTGAAGGCACTACCAAATTAGAATTGTGAGAAAGTATCCAAGTTTCTCTATGATCACATCTTCACAAGGTATGGAGTGCCAAGATAAATTGTTACTGATCAAGGTATACACTTTACTACGGATTTTATTTTGATTTAACTAAAGAGTATGAAATCAAGAGTAATAAGTATACACCATACCATATCCCCAATCTAATGGCCAAGTTGAGGTAACAAATAGATAAATAGAAGCAATCTTGACAAATACTATTGCACTTCACATAAGAGATTGGGAAGATAGGCTTCCATAGGTAGTATGGGCATTCAACACAACATGGAAAAAAATTAGTTTCACACCATTTGAACTTTTGTATGGTAAGATTGGCATTCTCCTATTGAATTTGAGCACAATACACTAAGGACTACACTTAAAATATGCATAGATTTGTCTAAAGATCAAAGGCCAAAGATTCTCCAACTCGATGAGTTGGATGAATTGAGGAGACAAGGTGTGCATAATATAGAGGTAGTATAGAAGAAAAGAATCAAATGGCATGACATGTTTATAAAGACAAGTCAATTTCAAAAATGTGACTGGTCTTCTTATTTGACTCAAAGGACAAAGACCACATGGGAAAACGTAGGAAAAGGTGGTTAGGTCCATATGAGATTATGAAAATATTTTCTAATGAAGTTGTAAAACTCACCACCATTGATCTTGTCAGGTTCAAGCTATTATTCAATGGTCATAGTTTGAGGTTGTATAAGAAGCTAATTGATAGAAGTGCCTTCATGTAGCAATTCATAGGAGGGAAAAACAAGATGGAAATAAGGATATCATTGAAAAAATCAGAACTTGAGCCTATTGGTTCATCTTCTGAAATTTCTAAGGATTGAGATATTTTGGTAGCCTTTGTATATTCAACTTGTTGAATACTCCAAGGGAGAATAAAATTGTTGTGATCAGCCCTGTTGGTGATCAACAGCACTCAAATAACATTTTATTTTCTTAGTATTTCAATTTTTCAGGATTTGATGCATATGATTACAAGAGTGCATAGTCTCCGACATAGGGATATGATACAAAGACTAGATGTTCCACTTGCAGAAGCATACAACAAATCTCTATTTTGTTTTCATGTTTGAAAAAACTCATGATTTCATGATAAAATAAGGGATATCTGCATGTGTGAGTGATTATTGAGATAACTAGTACCCCAAAATTCCCTCTCCGAGAATTATCTGATTTAAGTAAGGATCCTCCAATTCAAATGACACACATTCCCGTAGCATTATAGCAAAGTATCCACAAGATCATAGAAAATTAACATGCGAAAGGGTGTAATTACCATAATGCATGTGCAATCATCATTCTAAATATGCCTCAAGATAAGTGCACTCATACCAATTTATTAAAGTATGATTAGTATGATTATTATTAATTAGTATTTATGCCACACTATCATGTCTTTAATTGCATTGATACACTATCGACCTTTAAGTTGTGAGGTGTCATTACATGTCATCCCACTTCGTCATACCACTTTACCTCATACGCTTAATATAATCAAATCAATTAAATACATTTCCCTTTATTGTGCTGCATGTGATTCGGTCTCAAAATTCAAAAATAAAGTACTTAAACAATCCCCCATAATCCAATTTTTACATCATTCCTCCAAAATTGTGTGATTGCATTACTAAAGATGAGAAAGATGCATAATTGAGAATGGGGGTGACTTGATATGCCATGAGCCAACAGAACATTCCTAAATTTCAACCACCCACAAATTTTGCAATATTTCTAAAACAGTGGATGGCTGGATTACATTAGAAAATTCCATGGTTTTAATGAGTCTATGGTCGAATAATTTGTTGCTACACTCAAAGATGGTGAAGCTAAGATCAAGGGCTTATCAATGAAAGTGAATGATGACATATTGGCTATAGTGACTGGACTTCCTACGGTAGGCAAACCCTTTCTTGAGAAATCCAATTTAGATGTAGCCACACAAGACTTTGCTAATGAGGATGATGTCTTCATCAATGATCACCAAGGTACATACAAAACCTCTCTCAAACCTCTCTGGGCTGAAATTACAAACTATATTATCAAGTATTTTACCTGCAAAGGTAGGTATTCTAGACTAAACATAGTCCACTTAAAATTACTCAATCATCTGAAGAATAATAGGCATGTCAATGTGCCTAATTTCTTAAATGAGATCTTGAAAAATATGAGTAAGGAAACACAAAGAGGAAGGTTGACACTTTCACACCATTGTCTTGTTACTTTGGTCCTTAAACACACCTTGCAGAGAGAACATCTTGAACTGTAATGGGAGGATTTTACAAAGGCCAAGCATATTGATGAGTTGTTGGGAGATAAAAGGAAGAGGAGAATCAGAACCAAAATCTCTTCCACCCATGCATTTAAACCCACAACTTTAACTTCTCAGCCCACATAAACCTCTGCTTTCTAATAATTTACCATCTTCTGAACCAAACCTTGAGCCAATATCACCTAAGATAATATTTATCACCAAAACCCTCCGGAAATTTCTACCCCTAAGTCATCTTCTTCCAAATGTAAAAGTAAATCTTTCAGAACCACTTCCACTCCATCAAGGCATTCCCATAGGCTACATACTAAAAGGCCAAAATCCTCAAAGCCCACAAAAACTCACACCATATCACTTGAAAGTGATGTGAAATCATGATGAGGAAAATATTCGAGCCATGTCAATGGACATAAAGCATGGAGGTGTTGATATTGCATTTTATGAGAAACAAAGTCTTGAGGAGCCCCATGCAGGGGTATGGAAGAAGAAAAGAAATAAGAAAGTGGTGAAAAAAACTATATAGGAATGTCATGCTAAGTACGTGGAGGAACCGACAGAGAAATTTCATGATGAGGTAAGTTTTGAAGAGAATGAAGGAGTAGAATTTGAAAAAGGAATCGAGGAAACAATTCCTGTAGGAAAGGGTGATGAGGAGAAGATGAAAAAATAAAATGACCAAATAGTACTAGAAACAAAACATAATGAAGGATAAATTGGTGAAGATATGCCTCAATTTATTGAAAAAGTTATTGAAAACCTTGTCATGGAATTGAAGAAGAGCAAGATGTATAAGGAAACCGAGATGAGAGCACATTCCTATAGCATTATGATGAAATAGTTGAGACAGTAATGGAGAAGACACCACCATTTTTTCCACATGTTAGCATGAAGTAGTCGTATATAGCCCCATTGCAGCCAAAAATTGTCATTCAAGAAGTTGTAAAATATCCCACCAAACCAGTTTACAGGAACATGGAAACAAAAAAATGTTGTTGGATTACTGGGTCTATTAGTTTGAAACCTATGTTAATAGGTTAAAAGGAAAATGGGAGAGAGAAAAATATGAACTCATTTTCCAACACAAGAAAGGACTTGAGGAAAAATATAAAGAGATTGAAAGGCTAAAGAAAAAGTAGGAAGAGACACTTAAAGTGGCCTATGAGATATTTATACACAGGCCTCCTTCCAATGTCTATGCCATTTTCTTAAAAGAAAATATGTTGTAGCTCAAGATTACCTGTATCAACTTTGATATTCCATTTGACATTACTGCAGCTAGGAACTTCTTTATATTATATCTAAAAATGCATTAAGAAATTCAATTCCTGTTATGTGAGCTATAGCTATATAATGTTTACCTTAAGTATGATAGGGATTGGATTCCAATCCTCTACATTGGAGATTTCTAGATTAAGGAACTTATTCATTATTTCATGAATGAATTGGACAGAGAGAGAGACAAGTGGAAGACTACAAGAACTTACAGAAAGTTCAACCATTGATGATCAAGGCTAAAGCTTCAAACACAAAGGAAATTATAGAAGAGTATGACAAGTATATAGAAAACAAGGAGATCAGAAAGAGGGTATGACATATGAGAAAAACAACATATGAGGAAATAATATACATGATTAAAAACAAATGGAAGGAAACTAATAAAATCATGTCGGATGTGTTGGAATGAAATGACCCCTGAAATGCAAAGGAAGGAGATGCACTCCTATCATAATATCATACCAACTTTAAGAAGGGTAAATGTTTACATTGATCTTTCTATTAAATATGCAAATACTTGGTTTCCAATTGGTTATCACCCACCAATATTCCACTTTCCTATACCACATTGGTCTGGTGATCAACCATTGGATGAGATGATACAAGACAAGGTTTAGAACAGGTTTAGGTTGAACGAAGGGTACTTCTTCACAAAACTAGCTAGGCTAGACATTCCAGTGGATTTCAAGTGACTCTCAAGCACCATCTAGGAGGAACCAAAGAAATTTGAATGAGGAGATTCAACAAGATAAGCTTGGGGTGTGATGAGTTGATTAAATTCCTTGTATAAACAACTCATCCTTTGTACTTTTATCGATCCATTGAGACTATGTCATTGTATTTCCAAGTCATAATTGTTGAACATCATCACCGTACTTGAACTCATTGGAATAATACTTATTAATATAGTTATTATAAGTTGAGTTTATTTTGTGGTATTATGAGTATTCATTTACTCTCTTGATTACAATAAGGTGTTTAAATTATGCTTTGTATGATGCCAACCTTGTTTGCAAGAAAATTGTTATATGCAGAAACTCACATGCAGCCAAAGTAATCATCTACATCTAAGGGATCATCCATAACAACTCACATGTAGTCAAAGGAATATTTTATGGTAAAACGTCTGCAGAAAAATGAATTCACGCATATCAAAGAAGTCATGATCCCGAGAAGATTTTTAAACATGGACAAAGAACTTTATTTTTCACTTGTCGATGGAAGCAAGTGGTTACAATTAAAACATGATAACTAGGAGATGACTCAACTCTAACATCTGATTATGTGTTGCTAACTTAATAAGGAACTAACTGATTAAATTCATGGTTTAGGAACTAATTGATCAAACTGATTAGTTACTCAAGTTATGTGATTGACATCTATACACATACTAATTAATTTTGTTGCATGTATTTATTCTCCAGATTATTTTTTGAGATCTTTTACTTGATCTAATTCAAACTCCTATTCTAAATTTGTTTCTTCATGCTTATGCTATAATGAAAAATATAAAAAGGAAAAGGTTAGTGTTGAGAAGATATAAAAACATATGAGGAGAGATTTAAAATAGGAAAAAGAGAATACAAGGATACATGAGTTGTTGTATTCCCCATTGTAATCCTCATGAAAATGCAATAAAATTCTAATTTTTTCATTAGTAGTAGTCACAAGCCTTAGGAGGGATTAACACATAAGGTAGGGCCCACTTGTAGTTCTCTAACCCCCTCCATCATTTTTTTATTTGATTAATTAGAGGATTGTATTAAGTAACTAATTTCTTTATCTACATTTTAATTTTACATGTTTTACGTATGCATAGTATTTATTACGAGTTTTAATTTAGTTATTTTCAAGCATTATTATTTATATAATTGTAGTGACAGCAATTTATCTTCTTACCTCTTAAATACTTGTAACTGTGCATTCAACACTAGCACTATTGAAAGTCTACGTCCCTTGGTTTGATAATTAAATGAATTTAGATTAATGAACAACATACTAATTGCTTCAAGTTAATTTTCACCACCATACATCACACAATATCCATTTTGTTTACAACTCCTTTGGAAAACCTTGTCCCAAATTGAACTTCTTTTAAATTGACATGTTTGAGTGGGGTCCACTCATCACCATAACCTCTACCATACCTTTATGAAAATATGGAGGATTCCTCTACATGTTCCAATCATCATTCAATTTCTATAAATCAAAACTGGCCACTTAGGAAGCAATTATCTCAAACTGCTTTTAAGCTAGGGTTTCAAACTCATAACAAGTTGTTTACCTTCTTAACATTCATTCATAAAAACATGATGATGAAATGACCTCATTATTTTTTTGAAACATTCTATACTCAATGTAGAAACATCCTTGAAAGAAAAAATTTCCCATACAAATCACACATTTTAGGGTGAGCATCAAAAAGTAGAATTCAAGCTGGAAATGCACTTCTTCATGACCCTGTTTTACTAAAAATGACATAACTTGAAAAATATTCTTCAGAATGACTCCAAATTTTTCTCACACCTCAAATTAACCCTTGTGCATCATCTTAAATCATCATCAATCCATATATATCTCTCCATCCCATCTCATTTGCATTATTTCTCCTTTGGTTTTTACACTATAGAAGCTAAGGTCAACTAAAATAACCTCAACACACATCATATAAACACTCTAAATGGTCCTAAAATACCTATTTCATAATGATAAAACTACATACATGCATCCATGAGCTCAAATAGCTCCATAGCTCATCCTCATACCTCATAGTATTCATTCCTACTCTAAATGAGCACCTGAAACATGGTCGCCAACCTGTATCTACACCCTGAAGCTTGTATGAGAGCCCAATCACTCTAAAAAATTATATCCATGATTATAACATGATTCTCAAGTCATAAATAATCTCATACCACCATGCAACATCACCTAGGCTACCTAGGTCACCTGAATAGGCTTAAAAGAGCAAGAAATCCTCACTGAATCACCATGTGTAATCAATAACATACCTGAATATCCATTTCATCATCACTATGAGCATCATATAACCCTACACCATCATCCACTTTTTCATTAATGAGGTTTTTCATCAATGAAAACACCTATGCAAAGCAAACATGTCAACAATCTCCCCCTTTTTCATTGATGGAAAACCACTTATACTTCTCCCCCTTTTTACATTAATGAAAAAGGATACTTATACCTACATGTTATTCATATTTCTTAGCTTCATAGGATCACCTCTTGGTTAGAAAAATCAACCAAATGTCTCAAACAAGCTCAAAATTTTGAAATTTCACACAAAAATTGATTTTAACCTTCTTTGTAAGCATGAAACCACCATGATCTCCTGGGAAAAGAACATATATCCTATGAACTTTCCAATAATTCATGAATAAAACATCATCTTACCTTTTTTTTAGTAATAGAAGCATCATTCACTTTGTAGGTATGCAAAAATTGTCATTTCTCACAAAAACTTTGTTTTCACCTTCAATAAACCATATAACAAACTTGTACACTGAAGCAATCTTCTCAAGTACATGCCAAAAATGATGCAAAAGAAGAAAAATATCTTATTTACCTTCATTTTTATGCCAAATATTCTTATCTAGGCATAAGAACTTGATTATTCTCCTTATTCTTATCAACATCTTACTTTGAATACGTAGGTCCCCGAAGAAGCTTTTCGGTAGCTTTAAGACCAAATTTGGTAGGATACAAGAAACAATACATCATTTAGCACAACACTATATCACTCCTCTTGGAATTAAGACCACCATATCTAGTAGACAATCACAATAATAGACTTCTTACCTTGTATTCTTGGCATGGATGGATAACAAACACTTGAGTATTGACCTAAAGCATTCCTTTAGACTTCGATAGTCATACTTAGATGAGATGATCCATTATGAATCGTACCTCACTTGTTCTTGGAGAAATAATTTAACACATACCTTGAGTTCTAGAAAACATCAAAACACTTTCAAGAGGCTTACATTCATGATCCCCTTGACTGATCTTAGTCATATACACCTGAGTACAGTACTGTAGTAACATCTTTTTACATCTTTTGTATCATGACAATCATCAAAGCATCATTCTTACCTCCAAAACTAGCTTCAACTAGTCAAGAAAATGTATTTCTAACACATGAAATCACCTAAAGTACCATCAAGTAGTAATCATATGCACTCCCCTATCCTAAAGGCTCCCTTACTACTCTAAGCAACATGTTGTTCTTAATACAACTTTGCATTCTCCTATCGGACTTTACTAAGGTCGGGATCCATCAATTTTGACTCAACTTATATTATGAGTATAAATAAGTCCTTTACACCACAAATTTACTTGTTCTCTCTTAAGAACCACCAAAGAGACTATCAATCCATCAAGAAAAACTTACATTTTTCCAAGGTAACATATTTAGGCCTGTAGGATACATTTTGGAGCTAAGATGATCATTTTAGTCATTCACAGTTCACAGGACACACCATTTCCTTCTTTGAAGCCACATACACCTTTTAGATTACATAAAAAAATTGAGCGTGATTTATCTTACCAAAATAATACTTTCCAAACCATTCTTACCTATGAAAACATCATGCCCTACTTTTCTGGGTATACCATGCACTTGTAGCTTAACATTTTGGCACAAGACATGTATAAGGAAAACATTCAAATTTTTTTACTCCTGAGATGAACCATCTAGCATACTTAAAAACGTTTATACCTCACAAGTGTATATACTTTCTCCATGGGGCTTAGACACATCAAGGATGGTGCACACCTATATCTTTACTTGTAGATGGACATTTTCAAAAATCTACGCACACAATGTTCTTCATAATATCAACCTTCACTTTGGGAACTCCACATTTGAGTGAGAAACACCATATGGACTGAGATTTTATTATCATGAGAACAATATCAATCCCACTAACACTTATGCATAGTAATTTTAGGACACTCGGAGAAAACCAAAAGAGACATATAGACCTATGATAGATCATACATACTCAAACCCAGTCTTGTATTTGAGAAAACCACATGAGATATAAATGCATGATATTATACATTTTTTCATCATCTAAGGTCTATTAATAGACGTTTACACACTTTTTCATGTCAAAGAAACTCTGAAAATTAACAAAACTCAATGTACCTTCTTTTCACCATCAATTTTCACACATACTACCCACTATCCCTTCAAATACTGAAAAAAAACATCTAATTTTCTCGAGAATTCACTTTCACAGGAGAAAAATAACAATTTTGGACAACCATTAGCCTATTTTTCTTGTTGCATAAGCCTTAAACCATGTTTTTGAATAAACTTTTCCCATATAACACTAAGCTCCCTTTAGCAATTAGGTATTTTTAGCTTTAACACAGTAAACTTGAACTCTATCAGATATTCCCATGAATCTAATCAATTTTATGGTCTCAAAACACTTGAATCCCTAATACCTCCTTTTTATATGATCTACACAAAGTTTTAGCCCAGGAGAACGCCTTTTAGTTCTTGAATAACAAATATTCCATCATACCACTCGAATGTAATAATAAGGCCTAGTCAAACCAAAGATCCTTCAAACATACCAAAAATTAGATTTCAAGAGATCAAAATAGGTATAGACAACCTACATAGATCATTAAACCATATGAAAACAAGAATAGATGCTCCACACAAGAAAATAACCTAGAACACTTTAGCTTAAGCAATCCTAAATGAATGTGACAAAAAAAAGTGACCAAGTTGACTCAACACACACCATGACAACTATTGAGATCTCTTCAAGAATTCACACACATTATAGACACTTTGATGAACTTGACCCATATGACAGCCTTAAGACACACATATTTGTGACTCATATCGAGACAACATTAGATGACTCAACACAACTGACTCACTAAACACTTTGTAAACACTCCATTGAACATTATGAAGACACATACCTCTATATGGTGAATAAGACAGCTTACTAGTACATAACAAAAAAAAATTCCTTAGAGCAGATGTATCTCATTTCTTTCTCCCTATCACACTTTTCTAAAGTCTTCAATATTTTTAGGAGCTAAGATCACTCCCAGTTTGTCTCTCTAGATACTCAAAAGTGGGCTTTGGAAGAGGATTTTCATAATATCAACTACTTACTCCTTTGTAGACACATGCTCTAATTTGATGTAATTCTTACTCACTATATCTCTTAGGTAATGATACTTAATGGGAATGTGCTTTGTCTTGGAATGCAAAACTGGATTCTTTGACACACTGATTGCACTAGTGTTATCACAAAGAATAGATGTAGGTCCATCACACTTAATCTTGTAATCCTCCAAATTCTACCTCATCCACATAACCTGATAACAAAAATGAGCAGAAAAAGCATATTCATCTTCACAAATTGAGAGAGACACAAGAGATTGTTTCTTTCTTGACTAAGAAATAATACATTCCCTAATAAAAAAATTCATCACCACTAGTACTTTTGATATCATCCATACTCCTTACCCAATCAGTAGTAGAATAGGATATTAATTCAAATCTTTCACTTCTTGGATACCACAACCCAAACTCAGTAGTTCCTTTAAGATATCTAAAGATCCTTTTCACTGCTTGAAGATGAGATTCTCTAGGATCTTCTTGAAACCTCCCAACTAGGCCAAAAACTTGCACAATATCATGTCTTGAAGCAGTAACATAAATTAGGTTGTCAATCATGGATCTATAATCAGATTGATTCACTTTAGGAGAATCATCTTCCTTATAAATTTTACATCCTATAACCATAGGAGTACCAACAGGATTGCAATCATCCATTTGAAACTTCTTAAGAATTTCCTTGATGTACTTGGATTGAGAAATGAACATACCTTTATTTGATTGACTTATTTAGAGTATAATGAAGAAAGAAATCTCACCAAGCATTATTGAGTAGACCATGTATAACACTTGGTAGAAGGCATACAAAATATTCACGTGAAAGAGCAAAGCGCGTTCAAAGTTGTGGGAGGATCGTAAGGAATCACATTCGAAGGATAAAGATAGATTCGAGACTTAGTATTTTTCACAATTATGATCTACTTTTGGAAGATGGCGTGTGGAGCACACAAATGGAATGAAGACTTACACGACATGCATAGGCTATTTTGGAGGAGCATCTACTAAGTTTTTTGCATGGGATCAAGGTAATAATAAGATTACTACTTTTAGTTAAGCTGTGAGAGGTCTATTGTTAGCATTCTTGCATGTGAAGCATATTATTGTAAAGGCACATGGCTATTCTTAGCATGCGACCTATTTTGGGATTAGATAAGTGGTGAAGGGAAAGTCCCCACCCTTATAAATATGTATGTAGTAAGTTATGTAGGAGAGGAGATTGAGATATATAGAGATACGAGATATAAAGAGGTGTGTGTGTGAGATGGATATAGAGGTGTGCAGAATTATGTTGTCATATTTGTTACCTCCATGAGCATATAATGCTATTATTGTAAGAAGCTTCTATGTATTCTAGTGTTTTAATATAATGGAAGGTATTGACTGAATCAAGGTGTTAAACATGGTTATAGTTTTTTATTGCATGGATGATATCATTGTGTTTATTGTTGAATCATGGTTCCTAAAGATCTAGATCTAGAATAAGATCTATGGAATATATGTGTCGTTGTGTATCTGCATGCATTAAATATTCATCGTGATCCCATCCTACACTAAAGAACTCTAAAGAGGGGATTGGTACCTTTGCATGCTTCGGTGAGCATTCATTCTAGGCTAAGTGATGTGTTAGTGCACCTAGGTTATTCTTGATAAATTCTAGGCTACATCATTGGTTCCATTGACGGGAGCTCTTTTTCAATTGTTTTTAGGATGGTTCATGATGAAGACATATCGGTTGGCCCTAGAAAGTATTCAGGAGTGGATACATGACCTATAATAAGAATACGCGTGGAGGTTTAGCACTAGATCTGAGTTTAACGCGTGCGTATGGGTGGGAAAAAAATCTGTATGATAGTTTTTATGAGATCTTATTTGCTATTTTTCTGGTTAAACTATATGATTGGCTAGTTTCTTATGCATCTAAATGGAATTGGAGGTATCGCACACTTGTTTGGATGCAGGAAGAATTTTAGGCCCTCTATGATGCTGATCTGATTTGGACATGCGTTGTGGATACTTGGTTTCATGGTGTTCTAAACAAATATATTCTAGAGTACTCAATTTCCACTTATCCTTGCCCAGAGGTTGCATAATTTCAATTTTTATGATATCTCAGGGGAACTTACTTGCAAAGCATTCCATCGGGCAATCAAAATATTGATTATAAACCTAAACTTGGAGAGCAACCCGATGGATAACTAAACCCCACCACACATGGGGGCAGGAGTAGGTTTGGTGAAAGATGGCAAACCTAGCGATAGAGAGGCAGAGAGAAGAAAGGTGGCTTAAGTACAATGAGGTGCGCAAGAGGGAGATAGAGAAGCAACGTGACATTACAGAGTGGATGGTGTTGAGGAGAGAGATGGCTCAAGAAGGATTTGAAGTTCACACAGAAGACATGGAACCCGAGCATCAAGAACTCCCCCATTTGGGAAAGCATGACAGGGAACCCCCTCGGCCTCACATAGAAGCACGTCGAGTAGAGATGACTGGGCTGTATGCACGCATCTCGAATCTACTGGAAACCTTACCCTTACGCTTGGTCTTCCAGTATTTAGTACAACAAATAGTCAACAAGCTAATTTAGGTAGTGGGAGAGTAGGAGTAAGTCATATAAAAATCACATTGATGGCAGCACAAATGTCTTTGTTATTGTTTGGGGGTACCTTTTTAGGTGTATCTTCTGCATAGAATTCAGGCATGTAGAATTTTGGACTCTCTTCTAGGAGTAGTAACACTTCGCAGACCATAGGGGCTGAGTTCATTACTACTTATTGGGACATAGGGGAGTACATCTTCTGGTCTGACTCCGACTACGGAGTTCGAGGATCAGGAGGTATATGTGGTTGTAGTTCTTGTGGATATTGTGGTTATGGAGGCAGAGGAAACACAGGAGGTTCTGGATTAGGTAGGAAAGGTCTACACCAACCCCAGAATATTTACATGGATATGTCTCTTCATCTTCAGTATAGGAGCATAGAAGATGTTGTTAAACACGTGCACATGTGTGAAATATTTTGTCACACAAAAGGAATCACAACTTCGAGTGCGGGGCAAGTCAATTTGCTACTACGTTACAAGGGCGTTCACATAGGTGGTACGAAATTTTGACCTTGATCAGACTTGCGTAGACTATGCATCTTTAAAAGATGTTTTCCTTAAAGATTTTCACATCCCTGAGTTTGAGTAGAAGAGTATAAGTGCACTCAAGGATATTAAGAAAGGCACTACTGCGAGTGTCAGAGAGTATGATGCTCATTTCAAAACATTGTTATCTAAGCTTTCTTATGATATTCATGCAAGCCAACATGTGTAATGGTTTGTTAGAGGTCTGATTACACCTTTTAGAAGGGAACTATCACATAAAACATACACTAATCCACACGAAGCACTTGAAGCAGCTTTACACGCTGAGGCAGTTGGAAGTATAGACACTGGGGTGAGCCCATTTTTAGAAGCACAGATCACAGCTATGATGAAGCAATTGGAGAAGCTATCGGCAAATTCAACACATGAGACATGCATGGAGATTTGGTGCACATATTATGAAGTGGAAGGCCACACAAAGGATAGTTTTCCCACATATTAGTGTGCTCATTGTTGTTAGACTGTGATATATACCATTTAAACAATGATGCTAGCTACTACCCATTACTACAACGTGCAATAAGGAAGAATGTTTCATGTTACTTTAAAATTTGTAGGTCCACGACTCATGATACGAAAGACTACTAGCTGATTGGTCATATCCATAACGCTATAAATATTGGTGTACGACAGATAGGAGTTTTAGATAACTCTAAAGGCAAGAACAAGCATCAAGATCGGGATCACAATCAAGTGAGCTATGATTGGAATGAAGGGTGTTTTAAAGGAGGATGTGGCAGAGGCCGAGGATACCATGGTGGATTCGAGAGGACAAGGTCGTGGTGGTGGATGAGGTGAGTTCCCTCATGGAACATGTTATACATGTGGATATCCTAACCACTACAGGCATGAATGTCCTCAGAATATTACATGTTCTTTTCAAAAGAATCATAGTTATGAGGAATGCTCGGACTTGTATGAGCATCTTAGTAAGTAGCATAAATAAGAAAATAAAGGTGCATGGATGGTTAGGATACAACATGTTGTGGAAAATTAGTGGATGCCTAAGTTGGAACCAGAATTTGAGGCATTGCAAGTAAACATCATTACTCGCGCTGAAGTGGCGCGCACCAAAAAAGCATGCGGTAGAAGCCTACCATCGCTAAAGAGGAGGTTCTACATGCATGGTACCCAAAACCTTTCCATAAGAAGGAGGTTTATCAGGAAACCATGGAGGTACTCAGAAATATTTAGGGTTAAATAAAGTATTTAAAGGAGCAATCGTGGAAGATGGAGCAAAAGAAAGCATTAGAGATGGTCCAATCTGAGATGGATGATTTGAAATAATTGTGCAAAATGTTGCGCCAGGAGAATATCATTCCACTATTAGGGAATTGGATAAAGGAAACACTCGCACGTAATTATTGAGACTAAACGGCATATCTGCATTGAATCTTCCCCTCACATCCTAGATTATGACAAGGAAATCACTCTGAATGTTGTTGTGGATGGGTGGCTTTTAAGTAATATATTGATTGATACTGAGCATGAAAGTCAATGTTATTACTTTAGATGCATGGGTACAAATGGGGAGACCTCCATTGCAGCCATCCTCTAATGTATTGTTCATGGCTAACTAGACTAAGGCCACTCCCATCGAAGTTTTAAAAGATGCCTCTATTACCATACAAGGAGCTAAGTTCACTAGATATTTTGAGGTTTTAGCACTAGCAGAGGCAGATAGTTTCCCAAATCTACTAGGGCATCTCGTGGTGCTATGTAAATAATGTTGATCTTTGGTTCAAAAAGGGTTATATCAGCTTTGAAAACAAGGAGGAAAGAGTTATTATCCCTTTAACAAATGGAAAATATGTGCCCTATGTTGAGCCCTTAAGTGAGGAAGACTTGAATTGGATTTATGTATGCATTATGCAGGATCCGAGAGGTGCTTGATCCATGTAAAGAAGGAATCATTCAGTGGGAGGATGCACAATCTATTAGCAATACTACAAGTGTTGCTTGTGATAATTGGGCTCATAGTACTTATGAGTTGGTAGGGCGTGAAGTAAAGAGCATATTTGCTAGGGACAACAGACCGCATTGTATCAGGAGAATAGGTAATAACTTGGTACCACGTTACACTGGAGAAGGAGACCCTATGGTGTTCTTGCGTGCCATGGAGGAACAAAGTGGATAGACCAGTTAGAGAGACGGAATATGCTAGCATATACCCTATGTGGGACAACAAAGACACCTTTGGTGGGTGGTCCACAAGGATAATCTTATGAGATGGAATGAAATTAGGATTGCTCTTACCACTAGGTTCTTCAAGAGCAATGTATCTACTCAAATCTATACTTATCATGGTAATCAACCTCTTGACACCACGTTCACCTTTGTGAGAGGCTGTGGACGAGAGGGTTAGGAAGCTTTACCACCTTCGCTCTAGGTGCACAATTTTTATTCCACTTTACAAGGTTGCACACATGCTTGGTATGTCTATGTAGAACTCCATCGAGAGACTGGAAATTGATAGGATTTAATTTCATGAATGACCCAGACATTTGACTTCTTCTCTACTAAACCTCTGGTAGAATAAGCATTAAATCTTATAAAGTGCTTAACTATGGGGGATATTTCAAGCGGAAGAACTCATTCATGAGCTATTTGACAAAGGATACTCGGGAGCCCATTTTGTGAAAGCAACAAAGGTTGATGCCACACTACTTCAATGTGATTGCCTTGAGAAAGAAAAAGGAAAAATGGTCTACTTAGTGGATGATGAAGAAGTAGAAAATCTATATGTATACCATTCAACAGGTAGATGTGAGGTGGTGGACGGTGCAAATAAGACCACGCGTGCCTATCATGAAACTATGAAGACAAAGAAAGTGAAAATTGGATCAGATGTTGATCCTAAAGAGGCCATAATTGGAGACTATTGGTCAGACTCTGAAGTGGCAAAAATCATTGATTTACTATGAGATTATCAGGACTTATTCCCGAGGGGTACCATGAACTTAAAGGCGTGCATGAATCATTAGGGGAGATGAAGATAAATCTTAAATAGGGTGTGCACCCAGTCAGAAAGAGACCCTACATAATGAACCCCAACTTGCGTGAAAAGGTCAAAGAAGAGATTGACAAAATGTTGAAGTCTAGAATCATCAAACCCCTGGATGAGTCAAAATGGGTTAGTCCAATGGTGATCAGTATCAAGAAGGATGGTCGATTAGGATCTGTGTGGACTACTAGGGAGCTAAATGTTGCATGTGTGACTGATCCCTTTCCTATGCCATTCACTGAGGAAATACTAGAAGGTGTTGTAGGGCATGAAATCTATTCGTTTATAGATGGATTCTCTAGTTATCATCAGGTTAGGATTGCCTAGGAGGATCAAGAAAAGACTACTTTTACTATTAAATGGGGCAGCTTTGCCTATACTATGATGCCTTTTGGTCTGAAAAATGTACTGCTATATTTTCGCGCATAGTTTTTAGGCGTTCAAATATTTTATTCACAACTTCTTACAGGTTTATTTAGATGATTGGATGGTGTATGGACTTGTTAAAGATCATTGTGATAATCTGCGCTTAATGTTTAAAATATGTAAATAGTTGAGTATATCTTTGAACATCAAGAAGTGCATATTTGCTAAAACATTTGGAATATTGTTAGGACACATAATCTACAAGTAAGATTTTTGGTTAATCCAACTAATTTTTGCGAGTCATTATCGGCCTAAAAATCCTATCAATAAATGTGAGGTGTGCGGATTTTGGGTCACATGGGGTATTATAGGAAATTCATAAAGGGGTATGCCAAAGTTGTCACACCTTTGGAGGAGTTATTGAAAGGAAAAGGTATGTTCTACTGGGGAGAACCACAATAGTACGCATTCGAGACATTAAAGGAGAAACTTACTATCGCGCCTATTCTACGCTTTCCTTTGTGGGACCAACCATTTCATGTACATGTGGATGCCTCTAACACGGCCATTGGCGTAGTGTTGGCTCAGCCTAGAGAAGGTATTATAGATCATCCTATATGTTTTGCTAGTAGAAATTTGACTCATGTAGAGTAGAATTACACAACTACATAGTGCGAAGCTTTGTCAATGATCTATGCACTACATAAATTCAAGAAATACCTGCTAGCTACACCATTTTCTTTTATACAAATCACATGGCATTAAAGTATTTTTTAAACAAGCCTATTTTACAGGGGCACATATGCAGATGGGTACTCTTATTTCAAGAATTTGATTTCACAGTTGTGGTCAAACCAGGGAAAAGTAATTTTGGACTAGACCATTTATCTAGAATACAGTTAGGAGAAGAAGCACAGGAAATTGAAGATATAATGCCTAATGCTGCGAGTTATATATAGGTTACAACACGTGCCATTGAAATTAGAGGACATTGTTGTCTTTCTATGAATAAGTATGACACCAGAAGGAATGAAATCCTTAGAGAAGAAACAACTTGCTATACGCATGGCACCCTATATGTTGATTAGCGGTGACATGTACAAGTTAGGATGGGATGAAGTATTACACCATTGTGTACTAGAACATGAGCGCATAGATATCATGGAGGAAGCTCATGGTGGTATTACAGGTGGCCACTATATAGGTGACGCCACTGCTGCACAAGATTTTACTTGCTGGATTATGGTGGGAGACCCTGTATAAAGATTATAAGGCATATTGTAAGGATTGTGATCACTATCAATGCCTTGGGAAACCATTTCAATGAGATGAAATGCCTCTAAGACCTATTACTAGAGCAGAATCGTTTGAAAAATGGGCTATAGATTTTTTGGGTCCTATTTCACCAGCCGTGCGCAGGAATGGATCGTGTTATATCATTAATTCTACAGACTATCTGATAAGGTGGGAAGAAGCAGTGCCTACAAAGGATTTTACAATGGAAACAATAGCCAAGTTTCTATGGGAAAATATTATTACAATGTATGGATGTCCTTTGAGTTTTACTAGTGATAGGGGCACACATTTTTTGAATGAGATAATCAGGATATTATTAGATGAGTTTATGATTGTGCACCATAAGATTCCACCCTATCATCCTCATGCTAATGGAACTGCTGAGGCCTTCAAACAAAATTTTGAGCTAGACATAGACAAAATTTGGTGATGCTCGAAGGAAATATTGGGATGACAAATTTTCGGTTGTGCTTTGGGCATATCGAACAACATATAAAAGGTTTAACAAAGCCACGTCATTTTAGTTAGTGTTTGGCATAGAAGAAGTTCTTCCTATGGAATTCATGCTACCTTCTTTGTGTATTACACATGTTGAAGGTCTAGCTGATGAGAAAGCATTGAAAAAATAGATTGACAAGTTGAGTAAAATTTGGATAAGCGATAAGAAATCACACGATGGAGTTAAAAGAAAGAAAAAGCAAGGTAGAAAGCATGGTATGATAGAAACATTAGGGAAAAAAATCTTGAGATAGGGACAGATGGTGCTTCTCTATGATTCTAAGTTTTTGCACCATCCAAGAAAACTCAAAGTACATTGGTTAGGACCATATGTTATCACTCACATACTTGAAACATGAGCTTGTCAGTTAGAAATGCTTGATGGAATACAGTTACCCGGTTACTTAAACGAGAGTAGGTGAAGCCTCTACTATAAATAAGTCTTCTTGGTGTTTGTAATAAGGCAGTGTTTCCATTTAGATTAGGTTTTCAATTCTTTATTTCCTTAATGTATTTCCTTCTTCGTCACTATGCTTTGTCAATTTATTTGGGGTTTTTATGTAATAAGCATGTTTTCATTTCAAAAGCTAATTATTACTTGAAGAATTTTTATGCACTGAGAGAACTACACATACCATTAGTGTGGGGTGGATATTGATATCTAGGTATAGAACTATTGAAAATAAGTACACATGAAAGGAAACAACTTCTACGGGAGCTATTCAAGTTAGAGACCTATTAAAAAAAAAAAGATTGCTTCTAGAAACAAGGACCATAGGTGGTAATGAATGAAGAAACAAGTATAATGTGAGGTAAGCAGGGGTCATGGGAACTACCAAGGGAAGGCATAGTGGCGAGGTACTCGGGTGTATGGAGGTACACTGAATAGAAGTCCTTGGCTAGAAGGTTGGAAGGTGTTCTAGAAGGTTATAGCTTGGGCACAAAGATGTACTGCATGAAAAGAACGAAAATGGTCGATTAATGAGAGGATTGTTGGTAGGTGAAGGAGCAATAAATGCACTAAATTTTTGAAAATATATATAAGGACGGGATGCGAGTTCATTCTTACCATTGAAATTATGAGAATTTGAAAAGAGCTAAGTGCAAACAAGCTGATTGAATCGTGTTGAGGTGCAAAGAGTGTGAAACTAGACGTGGAGAGAAGATTTGTGCATAGGAGAAGCTTACGTCCCCATAGGTGAAGGGTTTGAGTGAAGCATATGCGTTACGAAAGAGCTAGGGCATGTAATTTCCACTAGGGCACCGATATCCGAGCTACGATTTTAACTTGCTTGTTACAGAGGATAGAAATGAGAGATTTTCAAATGGCATCGAAGAAAGCACCTGCAGCAGGAGTAAAAGGGAAGAAGAAGGTTGAAGTGGAAGAAGAAATTTCTCCCGAGAGTAATTTCTCAATGAAATACAATATTTAGAGGGTATGATTATGGGACAAGAATGGGATTCCCACATTTGTAAATGTAAGATCAATGATTACAACCATCACACATTGGATAATAAGAAGGAACTAGATTCGTTGTTGAGCATGAAAACAAAAAATTACACAAAGAAAAAGACATGCTAGTGTACGATGACGTTGAATAGAAGTTACTAAAGCATATTGGAATCTACCGGTTGTAAGAGATGCCATACTTTGGAAAGTACAAACCATTGTATCGATGTTTGATGAGAAGAGTCCATGAGGACTTCTTCTACTTCACCAGATGGAGGGTTAGAATAACAATCACCTTAATTTGAAGTGACAGGATTAAGGGCCTCGGGAGCATATCCGGAGAGTTACTTAACAGATAAAGCATCGATCCTAGATACAAGGAAGGAGCTAGGATATACCAAGGGTCTGTGTGGCATGGAAATTAATAAATTGAAGAATTATCCGGTGGTACATGCGGTTGCACATCCGATAACAAATTTGAATGACCAAGAAAGGTGGTTGTAGGTGAATACAATCTGGTTTGCATGTTGAGGAAAATGTCTTAAGGATTTATCTACAATATCACATATTACATAGCAAATACAAGCATTAAAGAAGCATATACAGGTGACAGAATTAGTTTTGGCACTATTTTATTGTCTTTGGTGTTTATGGAGATTAGAGTGCCCGATGGGCCAAAGGAAAAGATTTGGGAGTACCCCAGGAAAATAAATCTCTGGCAGAAATATTTGATAAATACTTATGCAAAGGGACCATGGGTGGGCCATTTAAATAGAGGAAGAGATGTGGTATGACAGGCTCGTACGGTGTTCAAAGAGGAGTGGCACATACCCAAGGAGTTACCTTTGGTGGTGGGTAAGGTAGTACAGTTTGCGGTCTACCAACATTTTTACATTGCATGATTTTTATGAAGGATGGAGCTTGGAGCCCTTGGTGCAAACTACCATATGCCTTCATAGCACACTACTTCCAAGAATCAGTTCACCGGTTCACATATGCATACTACCTAAACTTCATCGCAGATAAGGTAGATTGTGATTATCACACTCTAAGAAAAACATATGTATATCCAGGATGATTGCCTACATTAAGAGGCTTATCTCATATGTAATAAACATGAAGCCGGTAATCTTGGTAGTCGAGACGTTGGCAAGCGATGTTTTTGAATCTTCAACTAAAGCCCAATCTAGAGAAAAGAAAATGTGGAAAATGAGTTCATGCTTCCAGGGCTGCCTAAGGGTAAGCATATAGTAGAGAATGTGCTAACTCCACATCCTGCAGAGACTATAGTGGTAGATGAAGAGGAGGATGAATGAGAAGATAGTGGTGGCCTAGAACATAGAGGAAAAAGGTAGCCTATAGACAAGGTATGAACTGAGCATGTGACTACACCACCTCAGGTGCAAGAAGGAGATGATGAGGACCTAGATGCAGTACAAGGAGAGTGCCACTTTAAAAGGGTATTCAGAAGAACCATAACACAAGGTTTTACACCACAATCGAGTTCGAGAGATCACCACAACTCTCTCCTCATAAAGAGGCGTAGAGAGAGAGAAGAGAAGGAGAAAACTAAATGAAGAAGTAGAAGAATCTAAAGAGAGTGTGCATGGCACCTATAAAGCCAGAGGACATAGAATAGCCAAAGGATGAAGAAATGAAGGATGGAGAAGGAGTAAAGGAGGTAGATGGGACAACACAAGATACTGCACAAGGCATAGCAAAACAAACTCCAAATCTTGGTGCTCAAGTTCCTAAGGGGCCAAGATTGAAGAGGATAAGTGGGGAGTATACTACACCGGTCGTGGGCTACGTTGAGGACACAAGTAAAATTTTTGCACCCATTTCCAAAGCATGGTGGGCCTTAAGGAATTGTATGGATGGGAACTGATGGATGAAGACATGGCCACTGTGCACACAAGGAAATAGTTGTCTTGGTCAATGCAGACACATATGGATGAACTAGACTTTGACGTATGTGAAGAGTCCTATGTATCAAGAAGATTGAAGAAGACACCTTAGGCCAAACACATAATAGTAAATCCTATTGTTATGTCGGATGAACAAGTAAGTAATGCCTTGGTGAAGGTATCTACAGAGGTGGCAAGGAGGAATGTGGATAAAGCTGCAACTATTAGGGCACTGAAAGAAGAGATCAAGGCCAAAGATGTAGAGATAGTGCACCTACGATAAGAGAAGGACTTAGAGAAGAAGAAGAACAATGCTTTCATCAACATGGCAGAGGAAATTGGAGACCATGTCCTGAAAGCAAGACCACATTTGGAATCCAAGGTACCCAAAAAAATTTCCTTCAAAGAATGCATTATGTACATACCTTGGTAGATTTGGTGCTTGAGGATGGACCTATGCACATGCCAACACCAAAATATCCTAAGCAGAGAAGCGAGTGAGCAAAGGATTGGTGATGAGGAAGATTGCATCTTATGAGGCATTGCTCCAAACCTTGTAAGAGGAGCTGAGGAAAGTATACCAGAATTGAATATTTGCATAGCTCTGGAGTCGGTCATCAGGATAAGGACCATGGTAGAGGATAATGAAGTCCTAAAAGTGATGAAGGATGAGACACTAGTTCACGCAAAGAGGTTAACATTGGTGAAGAAAAAGTGTGAGGTCCTCAGTAGACAGGAACCCCATAAGGAAATGTTAGATGAGTTGGGGAAGATTATAACATAGAAGATGGATCCACTATAAGGAATAATGTTTGCAATATCAAAATTTCCCAAGATGAGCTGGAGTCTATTGCGGTAGATATTCCGAGGAAAAAGCAGAGGCCACACTAAATGAGTGGTAGACATTAGAGGCCAAAATAAAGGAATAATATCTAGAACTCATTCTTCCAATTGAAGCAGAGGGTGATGCAGAGTAAATACTATTCTTTGTATAGAAATTCTTTAACATTCTTTCCATTACTTTATTCTTTATTGTTCAAGGAGTAGCCATTGTTGGGGTGGAAATGCAAGTTAGTGTGGGGTAGTTTTGAGAAAATAGTGTATAACACTTGGAAGAAGGCATATAGAAGATTCACGTGGAAGATCGAGCGTGTTAAAAGGCATGGGAGGATTGGGAAGGAATCATGCATTAAGGATAGAGACAGATTCGGGATTTATCCATTTTCACGATTATGATCTATTTTTGGAAGATGGTGTGCAGAGCACAAAAACAGGATGAATACTTGCGCAACATGCATAGGCTATTTTTGGAGCAACGTATACTAATATTTTTTCATGGGATCAAGATAATAATAAGATTACTATTTTGAGTTAGTGTGAGAGGTCTATTGTTAGCATTCTTGCATGTGAGCCTATTATTGTAAAGGCGCATGGCTATTCTTAGCATGTAACCTATTTTGGGATTAGATAAGTGGTGAAGGGAAAGTCCCCACCCTTATAAATATGTATGTAGTAAGTTGTGTAGGAGAGGTGATTGAGATATATAGAGATACGGATATAGAGAGGTATGTGTGTGTGAGATAGATATAGAGGTATGCAGAATTATGTTGTCAGATCTATTATGTGCATGAGCATATAATGCTATTATTGTAAGAATCTTGTGTATTCTTATGTTTTAATATAATGGAAGGTATTGACTAAATCAAGGTGTTAAACATGGTTATAGTTTGTTATTACATGGATGATATCATTGTGTTTATTATTGAATCATGGTTACTAAAGATCTAGATATAGAATAATCTTTGTGGAATATCTATGTCATTGTGTATCGTCATGCATTAAATCTTCATCATGATCCCATCTTGCATGAGAAACTCTAAAGAGTGGCCTAGTACCTTTACGTGCTTGAGTCAACTCTAATTTTCTTATCTGCAAGTGGCCTATGGACCATCGTTAGATGAAGTTTCTTCCATTGGTCAGAGCTCCTTTGGTCAGAGACAAGAAGAACTATTACCCATGTCTAATGGCTTCAGAATTCTTGCAGACTTTGTTGCTGATACTTACGAACTAGCGGTCTCTCCCAAGACCCCAGTTAGTAAATCTAAACTGGTCACACGAAGCACCTCCAGAGCTGATGTTGGTAAGGACTCAACTCCTATGGGTAGGAAAATTAATAAGGAATTAAGGGAGACTAACTCTAGGAGGGAAGTAGAAGCTGGCATTCAGAGTACTCTGGGGAAGTTGCTTCTCGTAATAAGAAATGTTAAATGATCCTCCTCTCTTGGAATATTAGGGGTTTGAATAATCCCAGTAAACAAATTGCTAAGGATCTTAGAGTTAAAGCTAAACTGGATATTTTCATGCTCCAAGAAACCAAAATGAACATGGATAGATTTAAAGAGGTGGGGAGAAAAATTTGGAAAGATAGTCCTTTGGGAAGGTTGTAGCTCCTCTGGAGCCTCAAGAGGTGTTTTCACTATGTGGGATCCTAGTTTAGTGCATGGAGTTATGATCCTTTCCTCCCCTAGTCATGTGGTTATGAGTTTCACAGAAATCATCTCTAAAAAATCCTAGTATGTTTCTAACATTTATGCTCCCAATAAACTTAGTGAAAGACAAAATTTCGGAAGGATCTCTCTAGCTTTAGACAACTATTTAATGATAAAGATTGGATTGTTGGAGGAGACTTCAATACCCCCTTTCCCTGGTGAAAAAGAGGGGTTTGATCTCTTATTCTGAAAGTATGGAAGATTTAGCTGACTTCCTTACCAATAATGGTCTATTTGACTTAGATTTGGAGGGATCCAAGTTTACTTGGGTAAATAGAAGGACTAGATCTAAGCTCATTCAGATAAGATTGGATAGATTTGTGGTAAGCCATCTTTGTATGATCAATCAAATTTATTCTCTAAAAAATCTTCCCATAATTGGCTCGGATCATAATCCCATTCTTCTCAATTTGGGAATGAATCATCTAAAAAAATCTAGGCCTTTCAGATTTGAAAAGATGTGGTTAGACCACCTAGATATTTACAACAAGATTCCAGAATGGTGGGATATCCAAGTTCAAGGGGTTCACTTCAGATTGTGTTTTAAACTAAAGCACATCAAAAGTAATCTTAAAATATGGAACAAGGAAACTTTTGGAAATATTTTCCTAGGAAAAAATCAGAATTGTTGAAGATCTCAGAAATATTGAGGAACTTATGGAGAACAATGGTCTTAATCGGTTCTCAAGGATCAAGAACAAAAACTTCTAGCTGATTACCATGGAATTCTAGCTAAAGAAGAGGTGTATTGGAGACAAAAATCTAGGGTTAAATGGCTTAAGGAAGGGGATAGGAATACTAAATTATTCCATTTCTCTGCTACTTCTAGAGCCAATATCCTAAAGATTAATGAAATAAGAGGTGAAAATGGGGATTCATTTACGAGATAGCAGGGACATCAATGCCTCTATAATAAATTACTTCAAGGAGCTCTTCAAACAGGGGCAGAGGTTAGAGGAGTTGGTTCAGAACAAAGTCTTGGATCTTTTTCAGAAAGTAATCACCCCTCTTGAGAATAGAGATATTTTAAGGAACCCCTCGGAGGAGGAAATCCATTTCACGATCTTTGATATGGAACCTGATAAATCTCCAGGATGGATGGCTTCCCTGCCTTTTTCTTTCAAAAATTATGGGAGGTGATTAAACACGAGGTCATTGAAATGGTCCAAGAGTTTTTAACAATGGTCATCTCTTGAGGCAAATGAATAACACTTTTATTGTCTGGTGCCGAAAATTGTTGGTGTCTTGGAGGTTAAGGATTTCAGACCTATAAGCCTGTGCAACACCAATTATAAAATTCTGACTAAAATCATAGCTAGGAGGATTCGGATGGTTCTTCCCAACTTTATCTCTAGGAATCAGGGGGCTTTTGTTCTAGAAGACAAATTACTGATAGCATTATTGTGATTCAAGAAGCCATCCACTCCATTGAAAGCTCTGGAAGATCGGCTATGTTTCTTAAGTTGGATATGCATAAAGCCTTTGATAGGATAAATTGGTCTTTCCTCCAGGCCATCCTACTAAAGGTGGGTTTTGATAACTTTTTGGTTAATATGATTATGACATGCATTTCACCGCCAGTTTCTCAGTCTTGGTCAATGGAAAACCGGAAGGTTTTTTCCAAGCTGGTAGAGGGCTGAGACAAGGTGATCCTCTCTCACCTTTCCTCTATGTCATAATGGTTGAATCCCTGAGTAGAATCTGTCAACTTTCCATGGCTTCCAACTGCATCTAGGGTGTTAAAATCTCAAATGGTCTTCCCTCTATCTGTCTCAATCAGTTTGTGGATGATAATTTTATGATGGGTAAGGCCTCTGTCCATGAGGCCTCAAATTTTAAGGAGGTTCTTAATGATTATGAATAGGTTTTTGGACAGATGGTTAACTTCCATAAAAGTGTTTTCTTTTTCATAAATGTGGAGAATCAGGTTCAAGCTGATTAGCTCGCATCTTGGGTTGCAAAATTAAACATTTTCCATATTCTTATCTAGGTATGCCCTTGATCCATAAGAATCCTGACCTCACGGTTTGGAATGCTCTGTTGGATAGATTTAATAGTAAAATCTCGTCTTGGAAGGGTCTCTTTCTCTCTCAAGCTGGTAAGATTCAACTGCTCCAAATCTCCCTTCAAGGCATTCCCATTTATGTGATGTCTCTTTTCATGCTCCCTGTTAAAATTAAGGAAGCCTTAGAGAAAATCCAAAAGAGGTTCCTCTAGATGGGAGCTAGTGAGAAGTTCAAATTTCCTCTTTTGGCCTAGGATAAAGTTACTAAACCTAATCTATGTGGAGGATTGGGGCTCAAAAACATTTCTCTTATGAATAAGGCCTTAATTGCTAAAGCTAGCTGGAGGATTGCTAGAGAGGAAGGTCTTTGGGTGCAAATTATAAAGATGAAATATTTGTGGAATATAGGCTAGAATGGAATCCTTTTTAACCAAAATAACCTCCCTAGAGGGTCTTTTTCTAGAATTCCTTTGTGGCCTCTAAAGAAATCTTATCCAAAGGTATGATTTGGGAAATTGGCAAGGGCTCTAGAATCAATTTTTGGTTTGATAATTGGCTTGAGGATTCCCCCTTAGCTAACTTGGATTTCTGGAAAGAAGTTGCTCGATGTACTACAAGGAATCTGGAAAATTTTGGATTCAAGACTTTTGGATCTAGGAAGATTCTGTTAGATGGGAAATCATTGAGCCTCCTTCGTATTTTGATGGTGACATCCAACCTTTCCGGGTTCTCAACAATAAACTTAAGGCTTTCCACATCCAAACCAAGGAGGACTCCATCAAATGGAAAGAAGAAGAATCTGGAAATTTCTCGGTTAAATCAGCCTACATGTCAAATTTCAAGAATGATTTGCACAAGGACTATTGGGGTAAACTCTAGGTGAAGGATCTCACCCCTAAGATTAATATCTTTTTTTTTGGTTGGCTACCCAAAATAAAATCCTGACTATGGAAAATCTCAGGAAAAGGGGAATGAAGATTCCTAATAGATGTTCTCTCTATAAGAAAGAGAAGGAAAATGTCAACCATCTCCTCCTTCATTTCTCCTTCTCCCATGTTGTCTTTTCTACTATTCTGGATCTATTCAATATCCAATGGATCCTTCCCTTGATGATTGAAGATTGTTGCTTTCAATGGGAGATCCCTTTTCGTTTTCCTATCTTGATTTGGGCCTAGAATATTTCCCTCACTTTTTGGGGGTTTATGGAAAGCCAGAATGATGGTATCTTCCACGATCAGAAATCTCTTCTCTCAAAATTTAGAAGAAAAAAATTGAATTCCATAAAGGAAAACATTAAACTCTTTAAAGGTAAAGTCAAGAAACCCTGTCGAATAGTGAGCAGAAAGTTCTTGACAAGTTCGCCTTGGTCCCGTAGAATTATACATTCCTAAAAAAACTCCAGTTGTAATAGTCCTGGGAAATGTTGTTAAGTTAAATTTTGATGGAGCCTCAAAAGGGAATCCAGGTCCTTTTGAGGGGGGGGAAATCTAAGGAGCAAGTGAAGGGGATTGGTTGTTCACTGTGCAAGTCCATTAGGTCGCCAAACAAACAACATGGCAGAAGCTAGAGCTCTTCTTTGGGGGTTTGTTTCCTAAATAAAAAGGTTTCAAGGACATCCAAATCGAAGGTGACTCTCTCCTCTTAATTAATGCCCTCAATAATCATGGTTCCATTAATTGGGCCATTAGTAATATCCTCAATGATGTGAAGGAAACTTCATTTTTTATAGCATTTCTTATAATCATACCTTACGTCAAGGGAACAAATGTGTGGATAAGATGGCCAATTATGGAATCAATTGTAATGATTATAAGATATGGTGTAAATTTGATAAATTACCCACAGACATTAATGAGATCATTAGTAGAGATAGAGGGCACTAAGTTTTATAATGTTGGCACGAGTGAGCCCTGTGGCATGACAACTTACTTAATATCTTGTTTTCCAAGATTTCTGCTAGTGCGAAAGAAGGTATTTTTGAATTTTAGTAGCAAATAGAAGAATCTCAATCTAGTGAAAATGGGGGGTGATAGGATTAGAGTTGAACCTACTAGCCAAAGCATTGAATATTTTAATCAGCCTCTATGGAATAAGCTTAGGATTGGGGTTTTAGTAATTTCATTGCCAAATTACATGGTCACAATGACTCCTCCTTGTCTAAGGATTTTAGCAAAGCTTGGAAAGAGGATAAGTTTGAAGTCAAAGGGATGGAAATTGAGGTGTCTGAGTCCACCATTGCCCTGGCCACAGACATGAAAATGGATGGGCTTAAAAATTTTAAGGATAGAACCCATGAGAGAATAGGAAATTGAGTTGTTCTTTGTTGGTAAGGAAAGATGTTCTTTCTTTATGGATGGTATTGTCAGTCATGCATTCGTATATGGAGAGAGGTGTGCCTTCAAATCATGAAGTACATCACTCTAGAAGGAAAATACAGAAAAATCTATACTCACCATATGACCCTTCTGAACATGTTCCGCCATAAGGTCATGGTGAGCATCCCCTTCTTTTTGTTTATGTCTTTGACTAACTCTTTGATGGATTTCCAGTAGGAGAAAGTGGAGATGCCTCTGCATGAAGGGCTCATTCTTCTAATGTTTGAAAATGGGAAACCTACTCTGTCCTCTTCCTAAAAGAGCATGCGAGATGAGGATGACCTCACTCTTGCAGATTTCCTTACTAAGATGAAGGCCGAAAAATGCAAAATTGTGGGGGAGGATTCTGGTAAAGAAATGGGTGAGGATGGTTGTGGGGAAGTGAGCACTTTGAAAAAATAAATCTATATGGTAATTTAAAGGGTTTCAAGGATTTGAGAAGAAATATCCAGTACTTAGAAGAGTTGCTTCATGCGATGGAAGAAACCAATGCTAGTCAAAGGGAAACAATGATGGACATCATCAACGCCTCCAAGAAAATTTTCCTTTGCTCGGGTGAAGTCAAGCGAAATTTATGGAGCTTGAGGACTAGGTCAAAAAATCTAAACAACATGATGGAAGGGATGGAGGAGGTGATGTAGCCTAGAATTTACCAGATAACACCCTAGACGTCGTTGGCACATCACTCAACCTAGACTAAGCGCTCACCCGAAGCATGCAAAGGTATCAGGTCCCTCTTTAGGGTTGTTATAGTAGGATGTTAGCGTGATGAAGGAAGAAACATATAGATCCATAACTAATCCATCATTCTACAATGCATGCTACATTCAGATCTATGAAAGAACAATATTTAAACAGTAATTATGATTGAATCAGTAATACACACTACTCAATTACACACATGAATGACACTTAGATTCAGCCAATATATTCCATCTATTAATAAACATAGAAGCTCCTTATAATAATGGCAATCTATACCAATATGTGCATGGATTTGATACAGTAATCCAATCATATATGCATACCTCTATACCTACATACATCCATTTCTCTCTGTGTATATATTTTACTATGTACTTCATATCATATATATAGGGTGGGGAGTTTCCCTTCACCACTTATCTATTCCAGAAATAGGCCGCATGCTATTAATAGCCATATGGCGTTTGCAGGCATAGCCACACATGCAAGTGTGTTATCTATAGATCTCTTGCAGCTAACTAAAGTGAAAATCCTATTCTTATCTCGTCTCCATGTAAAACACTTTGATCCGATCCTCCAAAGATAGAAAATGTGTGGTGCGCACGTCTCTGCATCATTGGTGTGTTCCGCATGCCATCTTCTTAAAATAGGTCTTCATTCTCAAAATTGACTAAGTCCCAAAAGCTAAACTTGCCCTCCACACGCGGGTTCTTTTTGTTCCTTCGCACCCTTGATCCCATCCTTCTCTCCCACTAGGACTTATTGTGTGGTCTCTAACAAGTATTCTTTGATCCACATTACCCCAAACTAATCTCATTATCATCCCAAAAATGGGTATCTCCAAAAATTAAAGTAAATAATAAAAGAATGGAAAGAATAAGAATGAAAGAATGTAGATAAATAAAGAAGTTTATGAGGCTATGAGGCAGCCTCCTCTGTATCAGTTTGAAGTATCAACTCTGGATACTCTTCCTTTATTTCAGCCTCCAAGGCCTGTCATTCAGCGAGTGCTTGTTCTACTTTCTCTAGAATGTCCACAGCAATGGATTCTAACTCATCCCTCACAATCTCTCCTTTTTCATTCTGCAGAACCAACACAATTTGGACATTGATGTCATTCTTCCTTCTAGAAGATCCATCTTCTGTGTAATGAGCTTCCCAAGCTCTTCTAGTTGAGTCTTATGCAGCTCTTGTGTTGTTATCAGGGCCTCACGCTTCTACTTAACCATTGACAATATTTCTATGTGGCCCAATGTCTCATCCTTCATTACTTTCTGGACCTCATTGTTTTCTTCTAGGGTCTTTATGTTGATAAGCACCTCTAGAGTTGTGCAGATGTTCAAAGCTTGGTCTTCTTTCTTCAATACTTCTTGTAACACTTGCAATAACCCTTCATAGGATGCAATCTTTCACATCACTGAGGCTTTCTCTTGTTCTACCTCTTGCTCTGACTTCCTTGGTACTATCATGCACAAAGGTTCATCTTCAAGTACCAAGTCCACCAACTTTCCTACATAATGTATCATTTGAGGGAGACGTCGTGGTACCTTGATCTCCAAGTGTGGCCTTTCTCCGATCACATTGTCCCCAATCTCCTCTATGATCTTTGATAAATACTTCGTTCTTCTTCTACGTGAAGTCCCTCTCTTGTGTTATGCACACTATCTCCGCATCCTTTATCTTTAGCTCCTCACGTAGCACTCTAATTATTGCATCTTTATCCATGTTTCTTCTAGCAACTTTAGCAAAAACCTTCACTAATGTGTTGTTGACCTGCTCATCGACATGATAGTAGGTTTTAATTTCATGTGTCTAGCTTGGGGTGCCTTCTTCAGCCGTCTCGAAACACATGAATCTTTTCATACATAAAATTTAGGCTCATCCATGTGGGTGTGCATTGACCATGATAGTTTCTTTTGAGTGCGCATAGTTATCATATCCTCATCCATTAGCTCCTAGCCAAATAAATCCTTCTGTGTTATCGTGCTCTGGAAGCGGGCACAGAAAATTTTACTTACATCCTCTACATACCCCATGGCTGGTGGAATGTGCTCTCCACTCATCCTCTTTGATCTAGGACCCTTGGGAATTATAGCTTCAAGGTTAGGAGCCTATCCTATTACATCTGAGCAGTCGTATGTGCAGATCCAGGAGGTTTCCTTTTCTTTTTATTCTCTATCCTTCATCTCTTCATCTTTTTTCTCTTCCTCGTTTTGTGGCTCGTCTTATTGCTCGAGTGGGGTTGGAAATGCACGCTTGCTCTACCCTAATTTTTTCCATACCATTTGTGGGGTTCAATTTACACCCTTGTGTGTTTGAACACTTTCTTAAATCTATGCTCCCCCTGCTTAACCTCTGTATCTTCCTCTTCATCATGTCCTTGAGGTGGAGTGGCCGCGCGTCGTGACTCTTCTCTATCATATGGTTTCTTTCTTCTGTGCTCCAAGCCTCCATTATCTTCACGCTCCTCCTCTTCACCCTCTACTTCAACAACTTATGTGGGCCTTTGCACGGTATGTTTTCTATTGTGTGCTTACCATTTGGTGGCCCCCACAGGAGCACAAATTCATTCTCTACATACTTATTATTCTCCATCTTGGGCTTCAACTGAAGATACACCAATGTTGCCCCTACATCTGCTACAACTAGACTTATTGGCTTAATATTCAACACCTCTGAAATGATCCTCTTGGTGTAGGCACTTCTTCCAAGATACACATGCTTCTTCCTCAACATATGGTAGTCACAGTCTACCTTATCTGCATTGAATACCAGTCGGTGCGTGTCTGTAAATATGTGAATAGATGCTCGGAAATACCTTACAGTGAATACCTAAGGCAATTTACACCAAGGGCTCCAAACTCCATCTCTCATTGGGAAGCGCACGATGCAGAAATGCTGATATACATCAAACTGGACTTGTTTCCCTACTACTGATGGTAGGTCCTTTGGGATGCGCCACTCTTCTCCAAATGTCACGTGGAGCCTGTCGTACCATTTTTTTCCGTTTTTAACGTCATCTATCATGGACCCTTTACATAGGTACTTGTTGAACCTTTAAACTAGTGACTTATTCTCCATGGGGTATTCCCATACCTTTTCCTTTGGCTCATCTGGTACTCCAATTTCCATGAATACTAGTGATAGTAGAACAGCCCCAAATTTGATCTTCCCTCCTGTGTGCACTTCCTCAACTATTTGTTCTGTAATATAGCCTGCAATATTGTAGATTTCCCCTTCTGACATCTTACATAAAACATGTAACCACATAGTATTTACCTATGACCACCGCTCCTGATCATTCAACTTTGTAACAAGGTGTGCTTCAAGCACGCTTTACCTGACAGACGTAAAGTTCTTCAATTTGTCTATATCCATACCGCGCGGACCCTTCAAGTACCCTAATTCCTATTTGGTCTTTAAGATCGTAGCTTTATCTATGAGATCATTCTTTATATCCTCTCCTATGGCCTTCAAACTTGTAATTGATGAGATAAGCGCAGATGAGATTCTAACTTTGCATCTTGCAAAGTAGAAGAAGTCCTCGTGCACTCTGCTCATGAGCCACTGATACAAGGGCTCATACTTCCCAAAATATGGAAGCTCATATAATTAGTAGACCCCAATTCTCTTCAAAAGATTCTCACCTGCATCCTCATAAACTGGCATGTTATCCACTTTGTACACTTGTTCATCCTAGCAGTGAGCAAGGAATCGAGCTCCTTCTTGTTCTCTAAAGTCCTATGATTGTATTCGCTCACTTTTCTCTTTTTGATAGGTGAATCCCATTCCTAGCTGATGATGACTCCTTCTGGATATTGCATTTCTGAAAAATCACTTTCAGGTGCCATCTCTTCTTCCTCAATGACCACCTTCTTCTTTCCTTTTACTCCTTCTCTACTTGCCTTCTTAGGTGTCATTTTTACCTTACAACCGCCTCCTCTTTTTAACACTATTATTTGTGAATCAAACCTAGCTCGATTCAATTGTACCCTAGGTGGAAACTTCATGCCCTAACTCCTCTCTATCTCCTACTTCACTCAAACCCTTCACCACCAAGGACGCAAACTTCTTTTCGCATAGATTTGTTTTTCATGTTTGGTTTTACACCCTTCGCACCTTAACCCGGTCACTCGACTCTTTACACTTAGCTCTTTCCTCAAATTCTATTAGTCGCGATGGTAAAAATGAATCCACATCCCATCCTTATATAATTTTTCAAATTTTGATGTATTTATTACTCCTTCACCTACCAAATATCCTCTCATTCATTTACCAAATCCATTCATTCCATTTGGTACATATTTGCACCCAAATTATAACCCTTAGCACGCCTTCCTACCCTCTACGGTCATAGACTTCTCTTTAGCACATGCCCTTGCACCCGAGTACCTCATCATTGTACCTTCTCCTAGTAGTTATCATGGCCACCTTCTTCTTTCCTTTTACTCCTTCTCTACTTGCCTTCTTAGGTGTCATTTTTACCTTTACAAACCGCCTCCTCTTTTTAACTTTTATTTGTGAATCAAACCCTAGCTCGATTCAATTGTTCCCTAGGTGGAAACTTCATTCCTAACTCCTCTCTATCTCCCTACTTCACTCAAACCCTTCACCACCAAGGACGCAAACTTCTTTTCGCATAGATTTGTTTTTCATGTTTGGTTTTACACCCTTCGCACCTTAACCCGATCACTCAACTCTTTACACTTAGCTCTTTCCTCAAATTCTCTTAGTCGCAATGGTAAAAATGAATCCACATCCCATCCTTATATAATTTTTCAAATTTTGATGTATTTATTACTCCTTCACCTACCAAATATCCTCTCATTCATTTACCAAATCCATTCATTCCATTTGGTACATATTTGCACCCAAATTATAACCTTCTAGCACGCCTTCCTACCCTCTGGTCATAGACTTCTCTTTAGCACATGCCCTTGCACCCAGTACCTCATCATTGTACCTTCTCCTAGTAGTTATCATGGCCTCTGCTTACCTCGCATTATATTGTCCTTTCATTCATCTCCATCCTTGGTCACTTTTGAGAAGCAATCTTCTTTTGACTTAAAGCACACCCATAGCAACTTATTCCTTTCACCTTTCATTTCTGAGTCTTTTACTTGGATAACTACAACCACCCCACACTAAAGGTATGTGCAATCCTCTACACATAAACATTCTTCATATAGTAATTAGCTTCATGTGCGCAAGCGCGCTTATTACACAAAAACAACAACTAAATTGACAAAGCATAGCGACAATGAAGGAAATACATAATTGAAAACCTAATATAAATGGCAATATTGTCTTATTACAAACACCAAGAAGACTTATTTATAGTAGGGCTTCAGCCTACTCCCATTAAAGTAACTGGGTAGCCGTGTTCCATCAAGTTCTTCTAACTAGAAAGCACTTGATTCAAGTATATAAGTGATGACATACGGCCCCAACCAATGTACTTTGAGCTTGCCTGGATGGTGCAAGAACTTTGACTCATAAAGAAGTACCATTTTTCCAATCTCAAAATTCTTATCCCTTATGTTTTGTCATGCCATGCTTTATGCGGATTTTTCCCGATTTTGACTCCATCGTGCTTATGGCTCGTCGCTCATCGATTGAATCATTTTCTCGATACACTCTTATAAAGGCTTGCTCATCAGCTAGACCTCCAGCGTGAGCAATGTGTAAAGAAGCTAACATAAATTCTATAGGGAGAATAGATTATGTGCCAAACACCAAGTTGAAATGGTGTGGCTTTGTTCAATCTCTTGTAAGTTGTTCTATATGCCCAAAGAATAGCTGAAACTTTTTCATCCCAATCCTTTCTTCCAATATTACAATTTTTTGTCAAATTTTGGCTCAAAATCTTGTTGAAAGCCTCAATGAGTTCCATTTACGAGGATGATAGGGTGTAGTTTTATGGTGTGCAACCATAAACTCATCTAATAGGATCTGATTGTCTCATTCAAAAGTATGTACCCCTATCACCTATCAAGCTTAAAGGACATCCATATCTTGTAAGAACATTCTCCCATAGAAACTTAGTTGTTGTAGCTATCATATAGTCCTTTGTAGGTGTTGCTTCTGCCCACCTTGTGAGATAATCTGTGCAAGTAATGATACAACATAACCCTTGATCTGTGATAAATTGGCTGGCGAAATAGGTCCTACAAAGTCAATGGCCCATTTCTCAAATGATTCAGCACTAGTAATTGGTCTCAAAGGCATCTCATCTCTTTGCCCTTGTTTTCCTAGGTGCTGATAATGATCACACACCTTATAATATTCTTTACAATCTTTATATAATGTTTCCCACCATAATCTAGATAGTAGGATCTTTTGGGTAGTTGCATCACCTGCATGATGGCCTCCTGCAATACCACCATGGGCTTTTTCCATAATATCCTTGCGCTCATGCTCTAATACACAATGGCATAATACTTCATCTCTTCCTAACTTGTAGAGGTCACCACTGATTAACACAAACGGTGTCGCGCGTATAGCAAGCTATTTCTTTTCTAATGCCTTCATTCCTTCTAGTGTCATACTAGTTCGTAGAAAGATAGCAATGTCTTCTAATTCCGTGGGTGCACATTGTAAGCTATATAAGCATGTGCATATGACATGGTTTCTTCAATTTTCCATGCTTCCTCTCTGATTTGATTCTAGATAAATGGTCTAGTCGAGAATTGTTTTTCCCGGCTTCACCACAACTTGTGAAGTCAAACTCTTGAAATAGGAATACCCATATGCATATGTGCCCCTGTAAGATGGGCTTGTTTACCAAGTACTTCAATGCCATGTGATCTATATAAAACACAAATGGTGTTGCTAACAAGTAATGTCAAAACTTGTGTAATGTATAGATCATTAAAAAAGCTTTGTGATCTATAGTTGTATAATTATGTTCGGTAGGAGTCAACTTCCTACTAGCAAAACAAATTGGATGATCTATAATACCTTCACCAGGTTGAGCTAACATAGTGCCAATGGCCATGCTAGAAGTGTCCACATGCACATGAAATGGTTTATCCCATGAGGGAAAATGTAGAATGGGTGTGGTAGTAAGTTTCTCCTTTAATATCTCAAACACGCGTTATTACAATTCTCCCCAATAAAATGTACCTTTCCCTTTTAGTAGTTCTTCCAATGGTGCAGAAATTTTGGCATACCCTTTGATGAATTTTCTATAATATCTGTATGACCTAAAAATTTGCGTACCTCTCTTTGTGAGATAGGCACTTCTAGGCCTAAAATGACTACAACCTTAGCTGGATCAACGTGAGCCTTCTTTGTAGATTATATGTCTTAACAAAGTATTCCAAATGGTGTAGCAAATATGCACTTCTTGATGTTCAAAGAGATACTCAATTATGCATGTACTGTTCAAACATTAAGCACATATTTTCACAATGATCTTTCATAAGCCCATATATTGTCCAATCATCTAGGTAGACTGTAAGAAGTTGTGAATAAAATATTTGAATGCTCGAACAACTATGCGCGAGAGTACGAAAGAGTGCATTTTCAATCCAAAAGGCATCACAAGTATAGGAAAAATTGCCCCATTCGGTAGTAAATGTTGTCATTTCTTGATCCTCTAAGCAATTCTAACACGATGACACCGAGAAAACCCATATGTGAAAGAATATATTTCACATCCTGCGCAACTCCCTCTAGTATTTCCTTTGTAAATGGTGTAGGGAATGGGTCTGCATTATGAAAAGAAGCATTTAGCTCCCGTAGTCCACACATATTCAAATTCATCCATCCTTCTTGATCGATCACCATTGGACTAACCCATTCTGACTCATCAAGGGGTTTGATAATTCTAGATTTCAACATTTTATCAATTTCTTCTTTTACCTTTTTACACAAATTGGGGTTCATTTTGTAAGGTCACTTCTAACTATTCGTGCACCTTCCTTAAGTTTTATCTTTATTTCCCAAGTGATTTATGCACGCCTTTAATTTCATGATACCCTCGAGGAATAAGTCCGATAATCCCTAAGTAACTCAATGATCTTTGCTACCTCCAATTCTGACCAGTAGTCTCCAATGATGGCCTCTTTAAGCTCAGCCTCTGAACCTATATTCACCTTCTTTTTCTTCATGGGTTTTTGATAGGTGTGTATATCCTTATCTCGCACTATCCAAGACATCATGCACCCTTTGTGAATGTTCAATATCCGGGTTCTCAACCACCTCATCATCCATGATGTAGACCATTTTCCTTTTTGTTTCTCAAGGAAAGCATGTTCAAGTAGTATGGATTCCATTTCTTCTTCCTTTTCAAAATGCGCTCCAAACTCTGTCTCACCAAATAATTCTGAATATGCTCTTTTGCTTTTGCACTATCTCCCATAGTTAAGTGCTTGACAAATTTTAATGCCTCTTCTATTGGAGGTTGGGAAGAAAAGTAGTCAAAGGTATGGATCATTCCTGTCAGTCAAATTTTTCCAATTTCTAGTCTCTCAATGTAGTTCTACGTATACATACCATGCACATGTGCATCCTTATAGCATAGAGTATAATCTATGCACCCAGAGTGAAGGTGGTAATGCTTCATGTCCTATTGTCAGAGTCTCTCACATTGTTGAATGTGATGCTAAACAGGTTGATCACCATGATAAGTGCATATCTATGTAGGTGCATTGTTCCTTACAAACCTAATAAATAAGGTAACTCCAATCTCTTCCCATTTTATAAGATTATCTCTATGGACTACCTACCAGTACGTTGTTATCCCCGCAAGAGGTATATACTAACATATCTCTTCTCTTAATTTGATCTTTCCATTGTGCTTCCATGGATTTCAAAAATACAAGAAGATCTTCTGCCCCTATATACTAAGGTATTGTGCTACCTATCCATCGAAGAGTGAAGTCCATTCTTGTGCATAACCGTGTTTTTCACCTCGCGCCCTACTAGTTCATATGTACCATGAGCCCAATTTTCACAAGAAATACTTGTAGTATCAATTACAAAATGAGAATCCTCCCACTGTAAGATGCCTTCTTTTGATGGCTCATTGACCTCTGGGTTCTAAATAGCATGTACATAAATTCTATTTAAGTCCTCCTCACTTAAAGGCTCAACATATGGTGTAGACTTCCCATATATCAAAGATATCACAACCCTTTCCTCCTTGTTCTCAAAGATGATATACCCCTTATTGAATCTCAAGTCAACATTATTCACATAACACCAAGGGCATCCAAGCAAGGATGGAAAATTGTCTTCTTCTGCAAGTGTTAATACCTCAAAATCCCTAGTGAACTTGGCCCCTTGTATAGTTATAGATGCATCCTTCAAAACTCCTATGGGGGTGGCCTTAGTCCGGTTTTCCATAAACAACACATTAGATGATGGCTAATGGAGGCCTCCCCATTTGTACCCATGCATCGAATGTAAGCACATTTACTTTCGCACCTATATCAATCAATATGATGCTCAGCAACCACCCATCCACAACAACATTCAAAGTATTTTCCTTGTCATAGTCAATGTTATCAGGGGGAAGATTTACATGCAGAATCTATCATTCGGTCTCAATACTTGCACATGGAGTGTTCCCTTTTAACCAACTTCCTAATAGTGGAATAATGTTCTCCTGGCACAACATTTTGCACACTTCTCTTAGATCATCGATATCAGTTTGGATTGTCTTTGATGCTTTCTTCTGCTCCTTTAAGTATTGTATCTCACCTTGAAGATTCCTTAGCACTTCCATGGTATCTTAGTAAATAACTCTTGATGAGCAGGATCTGGGTACCTTGCATGCAAAACCTCCTCCTTGGTGATCATAGGCTTCTGGTGCAATGCCTCTCTTGCACATGCCACTTCAACTCATGTAGTAATCTTCACCGTCAATGCCTCAAGTCCTTTTGCTATCTTTGGCATCCACTAAACTTCTACCATGCGCTATATTCTAACCATCTCTGTGTCTTTGTTCTCCTACTTATGTTGTTTATTGAGATTCTCGTATAAGTCTAGGAATTCTTCATAGATATGGTTCTTTCACAGAAAGAACATACAATATTCTAAGTACATTCACACCTATAGTGGTCGGGAGATTCATAAGTATAACATGTTCCACGAGGCAACTCACCTCTCCTCCACCACGGCCTCGTCCTCCATATCCACCACGATATCCACGTCCCCTTCCACTACCTCCTTCAAAACACCCCTCATTCCTATCATAGCGCATTTGATTATGATCCCGATCCTAGGTGCTCATTCTTACCCTTAGAATTATCTGTTATACTTGTCTGTCATACCCCAATGTCTATACCATCCTGGATCTAACCAATCAACCAAAATCCTCGATCATGGGTCGTGGAGTGGTAAATTTTGCAAAAGCAGGATACATTCTTCCTTATTGTGCATATGTAACAAAGGATAGTGACTAGCATCATGATTAGAATGATAGATATCACAATCAATAGTAATGAGCTTACCGATCTATGAGGGAACTATCCTTGGTGTGACCTTCCACTTCACAATGCTGTACACCAAATTTCTCGAGCATGTTTCATGGGCTGAATTTGCGATAGCTTCTCTAACTGATTTTCCATAAGCTACAATCATTTGTGCCTCTAAAAATGGACTAACACTAGTTTCAATGCTCCCAACTACCTCAAGACTAAATCTTCTTCCAATGCTTCATGTGTATCGAGTGTATGTCTTATGTGAGAGCACCCTTCTAAATGGTGTAATCAATCATCCAACAAACCATTATGCATGTTGGCTTGTGTGAATATCATAAGATAGCTTAGATAGAAGTGTCTTAAAATGGGAATCATACTCACGTACACTCTCAGTGATTCCTTGATTAATATCCTTGAGTGCACTTATACTCTTCTGCTCAAACTCAGGGATATGGAACTCTTTCAAGAAAGCATCCTTCAAAGTTGTATAATCCACACAAGTTTGATTAGGTTCAAACTTCCTATACCAATTATGTGCATGTCCCTATAATGTAGTAGAAAATTGACTTGCCTTTCACTCAGAAGTTGTGATCCCTTTAGCACACCACAAGATCTCACACATGTGCACATGCTCGGTAGCATCATCTATGCCTCTATACTCCTAGAAGACAAAGAGACATCTCCATATAAATGTTTTGTGGTTATTGTAGGCCTTGACCACCTGATCCAGAACCTCCTGTGTTTCCTCTTCCTCCAAAACCTCCAGATCCACCAGAACTAGAACCACCTATACCTCTTGATCCTCCACTTGTAGCTAGAATAGGACCTGTAGATGTACTCCATGTGCTCGACGAGTACTATATCCGAACCCCTACAGTCTGTGAGTTAGTTCCACTTCTAAAGGTGAATCCAACATTTTGTGCACTCACGTTCTGTGTGGATGATGTGCCTAAGAATGTTCCTCCAAATATCATTGAATTCATCTGTCCTTCCATTGATGTACTTACTCCCTGACTTACTCCTACTCTCCTACTTCCCAAGTTATCTTGTTGGTTACTTGTCGTACTAGATACTGGAAAACTAAGCACAAGGGCTAGGTCACCAAGTGGATTAAGATGCATGCCCGTGGCCTAGGTAGTCTTTGTTGGCACATCGTGTGAGGCCAAGGGGGACCTCGGACATGTTTTCCAAGATGGGGAGTTCTTGATGCTCGGCTCCACATCTTCTACATTATCTATAAATCCTTCACGAGCCATCTTTCTCCTCAACATCATACTTTCTACAACGGAACGCGTTGCTTCTCTATCTCCTCTCGCACCTCATTATACTTAATCTGCCTCTCCTCTCTCTACCACTAGGTTTGCCATCTTTCACCAAACTTTTTCCTACCCTTGCGCATGGTAAAGTTTAGTTATCCATCGGTTTACTATCCAAGTTCAAAGTTACTATCAAGATCTTGATCGCCAGTGGAATACCTTGCAAATATACTCCTCTTAGATACCGCAAAAACTAGAATTCAGCTACCTCTAGGCAAGAGTACGTCTAAATTGAATACTCCATAATATAATAGTTTAGAACACCACAAAACCACACATCCACAATGCAAGTCCAGATCAAATCAGCATCATAAAGGGCCTGAAATTCTTCATGTGTCCAAAAAGTGCGTGATACCTCCAATTTTGTTAAGATGCATAAGCAGTAAGCCACTCGTATAGTTCTACTAGAAAGATAGCAAAAAAATCTCTCATATAGGTTGTCATACAGATTCTATTCTACCCAAGTGTGTGCGTTAAACTCAGATCCACTGTTGAACCACCATGCATATTCTTCCTCCATATTGTCTATCCATTTCTCAATACTTGCTAGAGTTAAGCGATACGTCTTCATCACGAACCATCCCGAACACAACTAAAAAGAGGTCCCAAAGAATCTGAGCCAATGATACAACCTTGAATTTACGGATAACACCCTAGGTCCCTCTTTAGGTTTTTGTAGCAAGATGTTAGCGTGATGAAGGAAGAAACATATAGATCCATAACTAATCCATCATTCTACAATGCATGCTACATTCAGATCTATGAAAGAACAAGCTTTAAACAATAATCATGATTGAATCAATAACACGCACCACTCAATTACACACATGAATGACACTTAGATTCAGCCAATATATTCCATCTATTAATAAACATAGAAGCTCCTTACAATAATGGTAATCTATACCAATGTACGCATGGATCTAATATAGTAATCCAATCATATGCGTATACCTCTATACCTACATACATCCATCTTCCTCTGTGTATATATTTTACTATGTACTTCATATCATATATATAGGGTGGGGACTTTCCCTTCACCGCTTATCTATTCTAGAAATAGGCCACATGTTATTAATAGCCACGCGTTGTTTACAGGCATAGCCACACATGCAAGTGTGCTATCTATAGACCTCTTGTAGTTAATTGAAGTGACAATCCTATTCTTAGCTTGTCTCCATGCAAAATGCTTTGATCCGATCCTCCAAAGATAGACAATGTGTGGCGTGCACGTCTCTACATCGTTGGTGTGTTTTGCACACCATCTTCTAAAAATAGGTCTTCATGCTCAAAATCGGCTAAGTCCTAAAAGCTAAACTTTACCTCCACGTGTGGGTTCTACTTGTCCCTCCATGCCCATAATCCTGGCTTTCTCTCCCATGCGGAATTTTTGTGTGTGATCGTAATAAGTATTCTCTAATCAATAGGAGGGCACTACAAGAAGGAAATTTAACTTGCACATAAGTAGCTCTGAGGACGTCTTTGGAGGAAGATATTAATGAAAAAGGTGCTGAGGGTGACATGATCAAAGATAGCCATGATGGTAGCAGTGGGGGATCTCTAAAAAATTAACTTATGGTTCTAGACATTGGTGGAATTTTGGCAAACTTTTGTTGTTTTGTTGTTTTGGAGATTGTTTCTCCTTCTCTCTGGTTTTCCCACCTTAATACAAAGTCTGGTTCTTAATTGTAAGATTTAAGCATGTTTAACTCCTTTCTTGGACTTTTACATTTCCTTCTTGCTTGTTGTTTTTTGTTCCTCATCTTGTAATGGCCCCTAGGAGCCGATCCCTATTTTTTACTATATCTAATAAAAAAATCTTCCTTTGTTTCTTATGACTTCTCCATTTTCATTTAGTTTGTTTCTAAACACCCATTTATATCCAATAACATTCTTATCTTTTGGTCTAGGTACTAGTTCCCAAGTCTTATTCTTTTCAATCTGATCTAGCTCTTCATTCATAGCCTTAACCCAACATTCATCTTTTCTAGCTTCTACTACACTTTTAGGTTCAATTTTTGAAAGAAAAGCTGAGTTATCTTTATTTTTAAGACTTACCAATTTCCTCCTTGTAGTAACTCCAGCATATTTCTTTCCCAAAATCTAATTTTTAGGATGATCTCTCCTAATTTTCCTTGATGGAGCCTTGGTGTCTTTCCTTTCTTCCTCATCATCTTCTTCCTTGTTTTCTTGAACAACATCATCTTCTTCTTATTTATAATCATCCTCATGTGGTGTTTCTCTTGACTTAGAAAATGATCTCATAGGATAAGATTCATAAAATTTCACACTTGTACTTTCACCTCTTGTTATAGCAAATATAAGCTTTATTTCTTGAGGAATAACCCTAAAACATACCTTCATCAAATCTGGAGTCAAACTTACCAAATTTTCTTCATTCCTCTTGATGAAATATTATACATCCAAAGACTCTAAAATTCTCCACATTGGCTGGTCTTCCTTTCCATAGCTCATAAGGAGTCTTTTCATAGTTTACTCTTAGTTGACATCTATTAAGAATGTAGACAAAATTACAAAAAAAATCTTTCTAATAGCCATCTAGTAATTTGCATTCATTCAACATGGTCCTTTCCACATCTTAAACATTCCCACTCTTTCTTTTAACTACCCAATTCTATTCTGGAGTTCTAGATGCTAAAAAATTCCTCTTAATGTCATGAACTCTACAAAACTCATCAAATTAATTAGACCAAAACTCACCTCCATTATCAAATCTAATGCATTTTATTCTTCCATTCTTCTCATTCTCAATAAGAGCTTTAAAATACTTGAAAACATAAAAGGAATCAGATTTTTTTATCAAGCATGTTACCCAAGTATATCTAGTAAAATCATCAATAAGAAGCATGAAATAGTAATCACCTGAAGTACTTTCAATCCTCATAGGCCCACAAAGATCAGTATGAATCAGTTGAAGTGGACTAGTGGTGGAATCATGTTCATTAGTCTTGAACCTCCTTCTAGTTTTCTTTCCATGTAAGCATGTTTTTCACAAAGTATCTTTTGGTTTTCTGAGCTTAGGCATATTTCTCACATAGTTGTTATAGATGATCTTAACAAGATTATCAAAGTTTACATGACCTAATATTCTATGCCATAACCAACAATCATTCATCTTACTCATTAGAAACTTTTATTTGTTGACTTCCTTAAGAATGAACATGTTATTATTAATTCTCTTTACTTTTACATCAACCTTACATGTTTCTCATTTCTTAATTTTGCATCCCTTTACATAAAAAGTTAGAACATACCCTTGTTTGCACATTTTACTTACACTGAGTAGATTGTGTTTCAAGCCTTCAACATATAAAACATCTTTGGTGATGGATTTTCCATTGTCTAAACTCAAATAACATCTTTCCAAAATTCTTATGCCAAAATTTTCTCCAAACTTAAAATTTCTTCAAGCATTTTCCTTTAGTGTAATAAACTTATTCTTATCACCTGTCATTTGAGCTAAGCATCCACTATCAATATACCAAATCATATTTTCATCTTGACTATGAAAAGTAATTTGAGAAATACCACACACTTCATCATGATTCAAAGTGGATAAGATAGATGAACAAACACCATAAATTTCATTCCATACATCAAACCCTAAGGGTTTCAAATATTCTCTCATGCTAATCAATGGAAACATACCAACTTGCCCTTAACAACACTTCATGATTGTGCTTTAGAAGATATCCTTTTAAGTTATTAGACTTATCCAAAAGGACATTCTCTGATACCAATTGTTGGAAGAATAATGGAATGAGAGGGGGTCAATCATTCCAACCAAAATTTTAATTCATATTTCATATTACTTAACCAAACCACAAATTCACTTATCCAATCATTTATGTGTGCACAACATCAAATACCACATATGCTATAAACCATGAACAAGAGAATCAACACAAAGACACAAGATATAAGTGGGAAACCCTCAAGGGGAAGAAAACCCACTGAAACACAATATTTATATTGATATGTTTAAAATTTAGTGAGGCACCAACCCCATAAGGAACATAAAACCCTAGTTTAGTATAGCTACAACCCTACAAGGATCACCAACCCCTAATTTTGTGAAGCACCAACTCCAAAAGGATGCTACAAACCTGCAATATGCTAAAACACACATTTAACCACCTTATGAAGAATATATATGATGTATTTCTTCTGCCACAACTAATAAAGATCACAATTTCAACTCGCAACACCTTTAAACCCATGTCTAAACCCTAGGTCTTTAAAATTGCACAATCTAGCTCTTCCTTGACTTATAAAATATTAAAACCCTTGCACACATGATTTCCATCAATATTAAACATGTCACTCACTTTATTTGATCTCAATTCATGCTCATACACCTGCAAAACTTTCACACCTAGGTCACACTTCTTGCACACACACAACTAACTCCAAAAAGCACCCAAAACAATGCTTTTATAAGCTCCTTCTTGATTAAAATTAAAACACAAAAATTTTCCATCCTTTTTCACAACAAATACATCTTAAAAACATCCCATATAATTTTCATAACAGCTACAAGTTACCCATATAGGTCGGCCTATCCAAAACCCTTCATCCATGCACAAAAATCCTCAAAATCCTTGCATTAGAATGGAAACAATCTCCGACACCAAAAATATTACTAAAAAGATATAAAAATCACCACACATGTTTAAAATTAAATTTAAAAATCATCCATGGTCTCAATTATAATGAACCAATCATATTATTTCATTTAATGGGCCTAGTGGCTAATTACCTTCACCAAACAGTTGCTATCAACAACCTGATTTCACCTTTGGGCTTCAAGACCACCCAATAACACCTCAAATATGGAAATTTTCCAATAAATGAAAATTATAGAACCTTTAGAACACTTATAAATAAGTTAGAGCTCATGAAACATCCACTGGTTCAAACTACATCAACTTTTATCTTCACCAAAACAAGCTTCCCAAAAATCAATTTTCAAAATGCAACTAGTTAACACATTTCCCGAAACTTTCAATATATAAAAATGTATTCATTTGATTCCAAATTCATCCCTCTTCACATTATAAGTGATATAAATCATCACCCAATCCATCTCATGCTCCAAAAAACTCAATCTTTCAAAGAAAAGCAATTTTGTCATGGAAAGCCAAAAACTTTTGTCCAAAAATGACCCGAAACCATATCAAAAATCATCATCATGAAAAAAATTATATCACTAGAAATATCTCTGAATTATATTTCCAACACAACTTTAATCACATCTTAACTCCACATTTAGCTACTGTAATGTCTATTTTACTAAAGACTACTTCTAATTGTTCAAAACCGACGTTTGACCAGTCAACCTAAATAAAGCACACTTAAATGTGTAAATTTATCACCTTACCTAAACACTCTTTTAACATCAATATAAACTTATATACATCACATAATATCAATTTAGTTTGTAACTCCTTTGGACAACCTTGTCCCAAACTGAACTTCTTTAGAAATTGGCCTATTTGAGTGGGTTCCACTCATCACCATAACCTATACCATACCTTTTAGAAAAATGGAGCAAATTCTATAAATTTTAAAATCATCATTCAATAAATATCAATAAAAATTGGCCACTTAGAAATTAATTCTTTCAAACTAATTTTTAGCTAGGATTTTAAACTCATAACAAGTTGTTTACCTTCGAACATTCATTCATTAAAACATGATGATGAATGACCTCATTATTTTTTTGAAATATTATAAAATAAATTCAAAAACATTCCTAAAATCCACAATGTTCCAGCAAGGCATACATTTCAAGGTGAGCATCGAAGGTACAATTCGAGATGGAAATTCACTTCTTCATGACCTTGTGTTACTAAAAATGACATAACTTACAAAATATTCTTTAGATTGAATCCAAAAAAATTTGAAAACTCAAGGAAACCCCTTTCAATTATCTCCAATCATTATCAATCCATATATATCTCTCCATCTCTCCATCCTATCTCATTTACATAGCTTCCCTTAGGGTTTTGCATTGTAGAAGCTAGGGTCAACTGAAATAACCTCATAACTCATCATAAAAACACTATAAATGGTCCTAACATACCTGGTGCATTATTATACAACTATATCCATGTATCTCATGAGCTCATATTGCTCCATATATCATCCTCATACCTCCTAACATCCATACTTGCTCCAAATGAGCACCGAAACATGGTCACCAACCCGTATCTCGCACCATGAATATCATGTGAGTGCAAAATAATCTATAAAAATGTTATCCATTATTCCAATGTGCTTCTCAAGTTACCAAGAAGCTCATACTACCATGCAACATCACCTATGCTAGCCTGGTCCCCCGAATAGACTTGCAAGAGCAAGCAATCCTCACCGAATCACCATGTGCAATCAAGAACATACCTGAATATCCATTTCATCATCACTTTGAGAATCATATGACCCTACTCTATCATCCAATTTTTCATTAATGAGGTTTTTCATCAATGACAACATCTATGCAAAGAACATGCTAAAAATTGGATTACTAAACATTCCACAATCACATTGGTCAGATAGCAGTGGCTATGAAATTGCAAAGTTTCTTGCTCCGTGTAAAATCTTGATTGGAATGAGGCTATTAAAAATAAAAGGTTCATTTCTCTTTCAATTTATGAGGTCACTTTTTTTCATTCAAACGTGCACCCACATCTCGGATCCAGAAAAGTCGAGTTGTTTGAGACAATAATGGAACCATCTCCAAGTTATGGGTCCTTGTGAGCTTGAGACGGATCTCTAGAGAAGGTTGGTTCCTCTATCTACTTCTACTACTATTGCTACTCCTATTCTTGAAAGGGGAAACTAAGTTGATAATGCCAAAGGACCAGGAATAGAAGGATAACATGAAAGGAAATTACACTAAAAGGTGATATCACCAGAAAAGAGGGATGAACACTATCTGCATTCGAGAAAATGAAGGGAAATACTTGAAGGAAGGCTAGGCACATGTAGCACAACTTAAAATGTATTCACCAGATCAGTTTCATGGGACACAACCAAATAAGGAGCTGTAAGGGACGTGAAATGACACAACGAGCACACAATGTAAAAAAATGGCAAGAAGAAGGAATGTAAACACGTTATGAGAGAGAATAGTCATAAAATGATGCTTCTATTAATTTCAAAAATGTATTGAGTTGTTACAATGGTGAAAGAGGCCAATATCCACGTGTAACAACTAGATCTAGAGTTCTACAACTCAAATCACAGTAAAATATGAAGTCTTTAGCAAAGTGCATAAGGATCCAAAGTGTCCAAGATAACAAATGAGCCCAGCTTCTTACATTTATAGATGAATTCATGGAAGAAGAAGAGAAGGAGGTAAAATTCCAATTTGAAATGAAACCACCAACAATAAGCATTTAATGCCTGAAAATATGCCTAAAATTCTTTCAAATGTGCTTCCCCAAGTCCGTTTGGCATGTTGAAGAAGGAAGGAGGGCGAATCAGATTAAATCAGGTGGTTGGAGCAATTAAATATGTTCAACAATGTTCGAATGTCGTTTCCCATTTCTCACCTACCGATCCGCTAAGAGTTTGAATTTGAATGTCTAGCACTGTAACGTATGTCCAGCTTATCGATTGAGGTTAGGCATGCATCGATCAAAGTTCTATAGCAAGAGATATGTTTGTCATAAGGTTTTTTAGAGTCGTTTTCACACAAAAGACACATGACACACACAGATTGGCTAAAAATATGGCCAACTATGCAAATTTTTTGTCATCTCTGCCACTTGTCACTCATTGATTTATTACAAGGATTCGGCACCCTGTTGGCGCGGTTTGACTGGTCGTGTGTGGCACACTCAAGTGTGTTAGAGAATGACATGGCACAAAAAGGCATGAAGGAGAGCACAAATATATGTGTGCAGAAAAATGAGGCATGGGAAGAAGGTGCGCACAATGCGCGTGGGGAAATGAGCAACCGGTGAGTGGAAAATGCATAGTCAAGGTGTAACTATTACAAGATAATGTTTAGGGCACACGAGAAGGACAAGTACTTATCTTGTTGAAGCAAGTGCAAGGTACGCATAGGATGAACAACTTCTTAAGAAGAAGGTGAATGCAGAGAAGATGCGCGCAAGGGGAATATGGAACAAAAAGGAAAAGGAAAAGGAAGGGAAGAAGGGAAAGCATGCAAGGGCGCGTGAGGAAAAGAAGGGAGGTGCAAGGAAAACTATAACCAAGGGAATGTGCCAAGTGAACTTGAGCACATGCAACCTTGTAATGAAGAGCTCAAAGCCAGAATATGTATACAAGTTACCCAAATAACTAGGAGAGTTATTTGGATAACAGTTTTGGCGACTTTCGGGGCCATCTTCCTACTAGATGAAGGATATCAATAGCCTAGAGCATCCATTGGGCATGGAGTCTACTATATAATCATGAAATTCTGATTTGTAACTTTGAAGAACTTCCCCTGAAGTCACTTAAAGGATCATTTCTTGACTTTATTCCAAATCCTGCAAACTGTTGAAAAGTGTTAGAAGAAGATTGGCACCCCGGAAGTAAAAGAAGAGCATGTGTGGGAAGCACATGAGAAGAAAGAAATATATACAAATAATTAAATGTGTGCACGATACACTTGGAGGAATTAAAACTACTCTAATATATACAAGATGATGTAGCAAACTTAATGGAAAGGTTTGAGATAGATCTCATTTATTGGGATTTTCAATGCGCCTCCATCAAGATGAGTTAACTCAAAAGAGTTAGCCTCTTTGCATGAACTAATGGTGTACCATCGTTAATCATTTCATCATCTTCTCAAGAAGGACGTTTCATTCAAATGGGATGATGAATGCCATAAAGCCTTTGACGCCTTAAAATAATACCTTCTTCAACCACCAATGCTCATTCCTCCTAAGGATGACCAACCCTTTTACCTATACATTTCCACCACTAACCATTCTTTAGGTGCCATGCTTGCTCATCGCGATGAGAAACACAGAGAGCAATCATTTTATTACATAAGCCATACCCTTCTAGACTACGAAACTAGATACACCCATGCCGAAAAACTCTGTTTAGCCTTAGTTTTTGTCGCCACCAAACTTTGCCATTACCTACTCAACCACAAAACCTTCATGTTACCAATAATGACCCCCTATACTATATGTATGTCAAACCCTATCAACATCAACGTGCCGTACATTAGCTTATTCTTCTTCGACCTCGACCTCGACCTCGAATTCATTCATCAAAATTCCATCAATGGCCAAGCTATCGCTGACCAACTCGCAGATGCACCCTTTCTCGGGAATCACCCTCTAACTTCGATTTCCCAGATGAATCCATAGATACCATCTCCTTAGATGAACCCGCTTACCAAATGACACTCTTCTTCGATGGCTCCAAGTGTCAGCGTGGAGGTGGGGCTGGTGTTATCCTCATTTCTCTTGATGGTGAACCTATGCCTTTATCTTTCAAACTTGGTTTTCATTATACAAACAATATTTCGAATAAAAGCACTCGTATTGGGTCTCTAGCTGCTTATGCCTTAGAGTTGATCAATATCTTTGGAGATTCTCAGTTGGTCGTAAACCAAGTCAATGGTATATATCAGTGTCGTAATGAGATACTTCAAAAGTATAAACATCACGTAGACATACTTTTCGCTACCTTTGACTGTTACAAACTTCAAACCACCCCACGTTCTACCAATAAATTTGTGGATACCATGGCTTTCTTGGCTTCTTAGATACCGCTTTTCACTGCTAACTCTAAAATATTTGTCACAATACAAAGGTTGCAATCACCCTCTTGCTTACCTTGTGCGATCTACTCCGTCAGAACTGTTACACCTGACCCATATGACCTTTGGAATAAGTAGTTTACAGACTATCTTTCCCTTTCGATTCTACCCAATGATCTCACTCATAATGGACAAAGTTCCTTTCTTAAAAATTTATCTCATTATGTCATCATGGGTGGTCTCCTTTATAAGTGCGGCTTTGACGGTATTCTCTTACGATGCCTTACAAGTTCTAAAATTCCCTACACTATCAAGGAAGTTCACGATGGAATTTGTGGAGGTCACTTTAGTGGTTTAGTTGTTGCAAAATGCATTCTTCACCTTGGCTATTATTGGCCAACCCTAAACCGTGACTATTATGACTATGTCAAACATTGTGTAAAATTCTAGCAACATGCTAATCTTCATCACACACCTAGTCATGCCTTACAAGTCACACGAGACCTTTGGCCTTTCTCTCAATGGGGTTTGGATCTTATTGAAGAGATCAATCCCCATTCTTCACAATGCCATCAATGGATTATAACCGCTACTAAATATTACACTAAATGGGTAGAAGCTATTCCCCTCATTTCTACAAAAGCCGAGAAAATATGTGAATTCATCAACCATCACATCATTTGTCACTTTGGTGTTCCTCACCGTCTCATCACTGATAATGAAAAGAAATTCAAAAACAAAACCCTACATAAGTTGTGTGGTGATTTTAGCATCCATCTCAGTTTCTCATCACCTTATTACCCACAAACCAATGGCCAAGCAAAATCAACCAATAAAACCTTGAACAAAATTCTTATGAAAGTAGTTGATGATATTGGCGAGGATTGGCATTCACACATTCCTTTTTCTTTCTAGTCTTATTGCACTAGTATTCATACTTCGACTGTTGCCACACCCTTTCTCTCACGGTCTAAGGTACCGAGGTTGTCTTGCCTCTTGAAATACGTGATTCCATCTCTCCGCATCTCACTACAAGACATGCTCAATGATGATGACTTTCGCCAAGATCATTTAGTGCAACTTGAGTTATTAGATGAACGTTGTCTCAATGCTCTTGACCATCTCCAAATCTACCAAAAACGTATCAAACGCACCTACAAAAATGTGTCCATGAACGAACCTTTCAAGTCGGTGACCTTGTCCTAAAGGAAAATCAACATGTAACCAAAGAAGAGAAAAGTAAACGGGAAAATTTACTCCTAATTGGCTTGGACCCTATATCGTTACCCATGCATATGGATCAGGTGCTTATCATTTGTCTTCACTCGAAGGTAAACCCAAACCTGAGCCTCTTAATACCTTGCATCTTCGACCATTTTATTGTTGACATCAAGTCCTATATCACTTTCTGTCAATTGATGCTTGTCCCTTAAGCATCATTCATCTTCCATGTTACCCGTTTTTGAGGATCCATGACTAAACAAGAATCATTTGATTACCCATCACCTTTCATCCCTATCTTCAATATGATTACCATGGCTCTACTCATGGCAAGATTCTCATGGATACTTTTTGTCTTTTAAAAATATGGAATCCCATAGTCGTTCATCACTCAAAACTACCTCTTTCATAGTTAACCTTTGTGTGTTATGGTTTTGTCTTCTAAACAAGAACCTAATCCTCCTTTATAGTCTTGTCCATGACTTAAAACATTCAAAAAAAAAAATGGGATTCAAATCCTTGAGTCAAACTTCAGGAAAAGATGACTCCCTCAAAAAGGGACATCTCTTCTCTCTATCTAGTTGTTATAAATAGACTGCTCCCTTGAAGGACAGCTATATAAAGTCATTGCCAAAATATAATAAATGTTCCAAAGCTTCTGCATCAATCAGCTTCATGAAGACCTCAAGGAGAAAATCTACTCATCCCACATAGACTTCCCGCATCAATCAGTCTATCAAAACAAAAACAAAAGTAAAAGCAAAAAAATAAAAAAGTTAACTTTTTTGTCATGGACTTGCCTATTTTGATCTTGGGTCTCTTGCCAAGTAAACATGTAGTCGTATACTAGGTTACGCTCACCCATCCACTTTTTTTCTTCATTACCTTTTAGCGCCCTAGTTTTCTCTATGCTCAAGGGACTCGCCGCAAATGCGACATTTCATGATCATGTGACTTTCTTCACCTTTAGAATAGTCCATTATGCACCGTCTTTAGGGTCTTCCATTCATAAGCCCATCTTGGGTATGGTAGACTCATTAGGGTTCTTATCAATTAAGAAGCTCTTTTACCACCTCTTACCATTCACCTTCCTCATTACTTATTGATTATCCTATACAAAACCAGATCATCGACACCTAAAATTTAAATGACTCAACCATGCCTATGACCTAGACTCAACCATGCCTATAACCTCACTTCAACCATGCCTATGACCTAACTCAATCATGCCTAAAATTCACCAACCCATCCCCCTAATTCATCATATTCTTCCCTAGCTTATGGGAGAACTACATCGGCCTGAGGCCCCTTTTTGCTAGGGCTATGTAGGCAGCACTTCGAGGGCATGGGGCCCTTGAAGGTTAGCTCAACCACTCTTCACCCTAACCTATTTTCCCCTTCATTTCCCTATTCACATCCTACCTTAGTTCGTTTCCATTTTATATCAAAAATTGGAAATTAAACCAAACAAGCAACAATTGATGAACATTTTTACCACATCATCACATCATTCATTTATCATTTTCACATTTCCACTATAGCAAATATTTGGAAACTTAAACCATAACATGCATATACATCATCATTTATTTCCCATGTTACCAATGACTTGGACATTAAAATCAAAATTATAACTTGACTCCATCATGCCTATAACCTAACTCCATCATGCCTATAACCTGACTCCATCATGCCTATGACTTGACTCCATCATGCCTACGACCTAACTCCAACATGCCTAATTGACCTAACTCAACCATGCCTACAAGACCTCAACTCAATCATGCCTAATTCACCTAGTTTCCATCACATACACAAATAATAATGGAAATTAAAACAAGTACACCATCCATACTATAAATATCATCATCTATATAAATGAGAAAGTCTGTGTATACATACATATGTACACAGATACAAATAAATACAAATATCTCAAATCGCTCAAATACAACCTCACTATCTTCGGCATGCAGGCCGAAAAGTATATGATCAAAAATCTCAAAACTACCCTCATGTACATCCTCACTCTATTCGGAAAACAGGCCAGGTATATATCAAAAATCACAAAATGGAGGTCCACACAATTATCAATCACCGAATACCCTCCATACATGTCTGGTCCCCTGCCTCTCCTATGACCGATGTCCATATTGGTGCCCTAGTCAATCGTAGTTGGTCAACATGTAATTAGAGTCAGCCACACTTCCAACTAGTTGCCCTTACCTTGCTCCCTTTTCACCTATCACCACTCATACTCACCCACTTTTTATCATTCCGCCACCCATCAAACATACCTACAAGCCCAACCTACCCCTACATTTCCTTTCTACAACTTAGAGATGTTATTTTACCTATACCTTGGCCTTACCCATGCCATGACCTATTTTCCGAACTTTACCTACTTGGTGTGAGCATTGTCCTTATGTACTCATTATACCTTTGCAATGTTGTTACCTATGTTGTTTTAGCCTAACAACCATACCTTGCTTATTGTCATGTCATTTATTCCGACAATACCTTTGGTGTACTGAAGTATACCTAAATGTTCCTGTACCTGACCTACGTTGTGTTTCTTGACCATATCCTATACCTTGGATATCCGAATCACTTCACCCTTGTTTGGATAAGCCTATCGACCTTAGATGATGTAGAGGTTGCAAGCTCTCCAACCCGGTACCGTGTTGCAATCTACACGTGTGTGTGTGTGTGTTTGATTGTCATTACCCATGACCCGATTTTTACCATGGCCTATTACCTATTATCCAATTTGACTATCACCCTTTCCTCAATACTCAAACCATGCCCCACCTATCTTCATCACTTACACATTTATCAAACCACTCACCGATTCCGTCTTACACCTCATTAGTGCTCGGTTTGAGGGGGATCACCTTCACCCACACATGGGTCATTCACTTCCTATTTTTGTTAGCGTCGCTTACTAATACAAGCTACACAACAAAAAGGGGCAAAATGTAGACACCAAAATTGGGTCACACTCCCCTTGGTCCCCTTTCGAATAACCAACTTAAACACATTCACCTAACCATGACCCTTATACCCCACATTAATATTAATTTAATTATTTATAATTAAATTAATACTCATCCTCACTTCATTCATTATTTAATTACCTCAATTAAAACCAATTTCCACCTCACCCCACCACCTCACCTAGACACCTCACCATAGACCTATTCATAGCATGCTTCCATAACTAACTAAGACTTAGCCCTACTTACCTTAATGAACTAAGACTTAGTACAACCCTAAAAGCACATGCCTATTCTCCCTCTAACCACTTTCCGTGTATCTAAGTGCAACATTCCATTTAGACTCGACACAAACGAGCAAAATTTGGGAGAGGATAGCCAAGATCTGCTATTTTAGGCAACCTAGGATATCCCGCCTTAATCGACGCGGTAACCCTAAACCGTCGTCGGTTACCATATAACCATTTTAGTAACCTTGTTTGAGAGGTTAGACACATTCTCAATTTTTGGAGAAAAGGATATTTGTATGAAAGCCAAAACCAGAGCTCTTTCGCACATCCAAGCAGCCATAACTAGCATAGCCATTGATCAGAAGGCTTTTGCATTCACAAGAGCACTCGAGAATCACGGTCATGACACATGATCGTCATTTCACCGATCAACCATCACCACCACCTAGCCATTAAACCTGCACAATAGTAAGTGTGTCTCTAACCTACACCACTTTATTTCTATTCAGCTTTATAAGAGTTCTTCACCTTTGTTTATCAACCATCAGTTATATTTTCACCCCACCATTATTGTCTTCCTATGAACCTGGCCCTTTCCCATCAATCACAACCATTTTAATCACCTCTTTCTACTCCTGAGTACCTCTGAATATTCCCAACATCTCCCTAGACCTAAACCAACTCTTCACCATCTATGATCTAGTCTCAGACAAATCCCCAAAACCATGAATTGTTGAGTTATTTACCGCCCGCAGAAACCATCATTGATTCTTACTAAATCGTCATAGATCATACCAAACCAATGTCGGTCTTTGTATTTGGAAGTCCTGCTAATACCAGATCCTAATAACCTTTTCCAAGTGACTCAAGTGACCCAAAATCTGACTCTGACCTATTCCAACACCTTAGTTGTTTACCTTACTTCCAAATCTGATCATAGCCTAGCATGTTATGTTATATTTACTTATTGTATTTGGATGAGATACCTAAATCATATAAACTATCAGTAGGATTCTATTTTCTTACGTTATTTCTTACATTAAATTATATCAAATAGTGGGTTGACTACCACCGAGGAAGTATCACACTTCCTGGATCTAGCACATGCTAGGTGCCCACTAACATATATTATTTAATCCTCTTTTTTGGTCTTGTTGTGTATTTCAAGTAGTTCCTCCTAGCCAAAAGAAATATCTCATAGTCAACATCGGATCAAGAAGTCAAAACATGTACACAACCTTCAATCGACCATCACAATGTATTCCTCCTTAGCCCACACCCTTATCTGTTTCATCTAAAAACTTAAAGAAAATGGTGAAACAATCCATGTTTAAATCTAGCCGAGTTAGCAACTTCACATCGGAGGTTGGAGGAAGGAGGTCATTCGCGATCTCTCATCGGGCCGCCAATGATGGGGCCGCATATTAGCTTTGGTGACATGTGTGTGTATAGTTTTCTTTTTCGTGTGTGTCTCACACAATGTTCCTATTTTTAATAAGTGGAAATTTCACATTGAGGGGGGAACATAATCCAATGTTCTATTTCCGCAGTTTTCAGTTTGTGTGTACGAGCAGCATATTTTAGCATAATTGCCTATGTTATTCCCTACAAAGTGAAATGTGATGAGGGTTGATAATAGTACTTGTCACATCCTCGATGTGGTTGTAAGTAAACCACTTGAAAACCTTCATTTGTGGTTTGTGGTAAACCAATTGCAAAACCACCATTCTTGGTTTTCATTCAATTGTTTGCAAAATCATCCTTGAGGTTTGTGATCATCCTATGAAAATCACCAGATCATGAGCAGGTGCAACTACAAAGGCGAGTTTTTCCCATGTTCATACTAAGGGGGAATGTTATGAAAACTATGTTAGTACTCCACGTGAGTGTATTAGTAAATAATAATTACATGAGTAATTATTATCATGTAAATATAAGTTAGTAAATATTGTTATATGTGTTATATAGTTGTTATATTAAAACAACTTATAACAAATATGGTTGAGTGAGTTTCAACAACTCACGTAGATAGTGTGTAGGAGATATTCATGGGAGGAGAGGTTGTAGCTACCTCCTAAAATATAGGAAAGACATTTCCTATATATATGGATGTTTGTAATGTTATGTATTACTATGAATCAATATTATTTTGTAAGTTTTTAGTTGTATTATCTACAAATTTGTTTTCTCTTTCGGAGGGGATCCAACGAGGACACTCCACTGAACTTCGAAAAATGCTTGCAATTTATTAAGGAGGAATTTTTCGGTAGGTGGGAAAAAGGGAGTGGAAAATTAGGAATGGAGATTAATATCACAAGTAGAATTTTAAGATGCCTATAAATATTGATCAGAGCATATCAACACACATGTTTAGAAATAATCACAATCATTACTAACACCAAGACAAGATGGAATTGACACAAAGTTTCATTTATTCTCTCATCAAGAAAAGCATGAAACTCCTTTCTTCTTTATTGACATTCTCACAAAGTTGTACATTGAGAGGAATGGAAGAACATATGAGAAGGAGAATAGAAGAAATTATCTATCTCTTTTTCTTATCACAAATAGTTATCTACTCTTGAACATACAAAATTGACAACCCTTTGGAATGGGGAAGTCATTACAATATATAGATTTCAGAAAGACTCTTCACCTACCCCCACATGACCTTTCATTTGTCTTTTACAACATGTGACTCTTCGTATTCCTAGGAATAAAATTAAGTCCCCTTTTTATTAATTGAGGGTGACTTATTACAATGTCAACTATAGTCACATAAGACAAAAGAGAATAGGACAAAAAGAGAATAAGACAAAATGAAAAGTGCAATCCCCTAATGAAGAAATAGAACATGAAGGAAGAGAGGGAGGGGGAGGGAAGAGAGAAGAAAATAAGAGAGATAACTACTTATATGGAGACAATGACCTTCTTTCAATTCTACTTTGCTCCATTAATGAAGAATGTTACCTCGATGAATAACTTGTTGATGATGATCATAGTCTACTCCTTTGATATGCTGCACAAACACCTTGGAACATCAAATGAGTGTTTAGAAACATTGTTTCAATACCTCCCAAAGTGAGCTTGAGATGAACACAAACCTCACCCATGATGATGTATCCCTGATCTCATAATGAGAGTGAGGATGAATCTCTTGTTCCTTAGGATTTCACAACTGTCATACACGATGCTCAAACCCCTTGATACTTACATCCTTATTTTGAAAATTATGTTGTAAGATTTCAAACCTTTCCTTTACTACTCTGAGAGATGTGATCTCTTTCCTAGCTTACTTGGCTCACCTCCAAGAGCACTCACTTAAACCACCCAATTCATCGGCTCACCTAGCTCACTGAGCTCAACTCAACTCTCTCACCAAGCTCAATTTAACCAGATCACTGAGAGATGATGATGGATCCAACTTGACCAATGAGATATGATGAAATCTTATCTGATGAATTAATTGATTTCTTTATGTCTTTTGAATCTCTTCTTACCGCATAATTTCCTAGATTTTGCCTCTTGTAATTTGTGATGCTCTTTCTTGCTTCGGACATAATTGAGCTCAAGATGATGTTTCCAAGGCCCATATGAAGGTTTCATTTCTATGGTTGAGTTATGATATCATCCCATAACCCTATGAAGAGTTCAAAAATTATAAATATGAGTGAAAATGGAGCCATCTGTAACTTTCTGCACCCAAAATGGAGACTTTCTATTTTTAGCAGGTATGACCAAGACCTGTTATTTTAGGACATATCACATGTTTTTATCAAATCTGACCTTGTAAACCTTTGGGTAAATTTCAATTTCAATATATTGATGATGCATTGTTATTTTTATCCCATTTCTATTTTTAGCAAGAACTTTTTCTAGAATTGCTATTTTAGGAAAATTGGCAATTTTACCATGCTTACCATTTTGCACTATTTCGAAAGTGTTCTTGGTGATAAAACTTGGATATTGATGAACTTACTATTTTTATCATGTGAAAGGGCATGACATATGTTATTTTTAATAAGTACATCATGAAAGTGTTAGATTGCCACAAAAAGTTTTGAAATTTTGGGTTTTATTCCAGGATTCTCCGCTCCAAATCTTGGGTGATTTTACCTTCCAAATCTTCAGGAAATTGAGATTTTATTTGAAAAGGAAAAATTTTGATGAAAAATGCATCCCTCCATATCCCTAAAAATAGGGGCTTCGTGGCACAAAAACTAGTTTACGTGAAACTAGATTTTTCGATTATCGTTTCCTCCAAATTTCATGCGATTCCACCCATTAGAACCTCAAGAAGTGAATATGATGTTCGCTTCCATTTTTTTACTACATCATGATATCCATTAATGGAGTCACAAATATTTGATAGCAAGAAAAAACATAGAGATGCTCTGGAGAAGATAACTTAGCTTAAACCCTTGGCACGATTTATTCTTTTGTTCACTGGCAATGAAAAATCATCATTCTTGCAACCACAAATGCTCTGAGGGAAACTTGATGGAGTATCTGATGGATTTTTCAAGTTTAATATAGGTTTAGCAACAACATTCATGGAACTATGGAGAAAATATGAATTGGAAACAAGTTTTATAACTTCTTAGCAACATTTATGGTTCACGTGAGAGAGAGAAGAGAGGAGCACAAGGTAAAATAGTTAGCCAATTTTTTAGTTTGTAACCTTCAAAGAATGGAGTGTATTTTATGTCCCATTGTCCCCACTATCCCATGACATATGGGATAGTAAAATGTGTCCCCTATTAGAAGCATAAGGGAATGAGAGGGTGGGTGAATATATATAGTGCTCAAATTATTCATATATATGGATGAATAATATTATGTAATATATTATGAGTTGTAATAAACAAACTCATAATATTATGTTAGTATATTATATACGTGAGTTGTTTGGGAGTTATAACAACTCACATATATATATATATAGATTTTTGGTTGAGTTATTTCCTACTTAATAGGAAAATATCTCCCTATATAATTGAAGCTTGTTCATTATGTAATCATCCCATATGAGTTGAATTCAGTTTATTTATTTACGATGTTTGTTTTCAGGCAAAGCTCTTACCAAATCGACATGTGGTATCGAGTGACTTTTCATTCTACCCGTGATGAAAAATTAAATTATTTGGAGGGGCAAACCATTCTTGTAATGCCCTGTGAATTGTGTTGAAGAATCCATTATCGTTTGGGTTGGCATAAGGAATACATCTCTAATATTTTGGCGAGAATGCAATGAGTGATAGCAAAGACTCATCGTATCCATGTTTCCGCATATCCATGTATTTCGGTGTAGTCCACGTGTAGTATCGAATATTATTTTTGCACCTTGGTGTATGTGGAGTGCTCTTTGAAACCTTCGTGGGAAAAAGTAGCCAAAATTCCACGTATTTACAATTGTGCGTCCACGTATCCACGGTTTGCAGGAATTGACATAATTGAAGGTTTCTATGGACATGGCTACATGGACACGGAGCATTGTCTTTGAAGGTTTTTGAAGGTTTCTATGGACACGAGCAGTCCAAAATTTGAGAAGCTCTCCAAGTGATTTTCTATGCATGGACGTTCAATTCTCCACAGCTCATATAGTTGTCAATCCTCAACCCCTAACTGCAGCTTGTATTGCTTTTCTACATCATTGCATTGGTTACATCGTTCCTGAGCTTCAAACTGACACCATTTCCTGCAATCAAAATGTAAAGGTGGCATATTGAAGGTTTGATGTCAGATCCGTGTTGTGCATTGAAGTGAGTCACCATTCATATCCTGCAATCATTGAGAGATCTGACGCTTCATCTAAATTAGATAATCACCATCGCTCAACGGTATTAAAAGAGACTTGATTCGGCCAAGCCTGCAGCTGTATTTTATACTCAGTCAGTAATTGAGCTCAGATGCGTAATAGAAGCGTGAAGGGGATCCAGATTCTCGAGAGTGAAAAGAGTATGAGTAGTTAATTCTTTTTAATAGTTTGCTGTTTTTTTCACTTTCCATGAAGATATCAAATCCAATCTTTAATTGGATTTAATTCGTGAAAATATTATTATGGAGAAAATGGGTCATATTGAAAAATTTGATGGAAAATATTTTCACACTTGGCAAGTGCGAACTCAGTTGATATTGATTAACAAATATTTGTGGGACATTGCGGATGGAACATTCAAGAAACCAATTGATGTTGGTGAAGTAGCCAAATGGGAGAGTAGAGATCGTAAAAACAAAGAATCATTGGACTTGGGTTATCTGATGCATATTTGCATCATATAGACCTTTCAAAAAGTTTAAATTTCATTTGGACAACATTGAACAAGTTGTTTGGATCCCAAACCAGAAGCGCAGTAGTGACCTTGAAGCAGAAGTTGTTCGGACTCAAGATGGATGAAGGAGAAAGCATGGTACAACATATAAGTAAGTTTCGGTCTATTCTGAATCAATTGTCAGGGATAAAAATTAAAGTAGAGGATGATGATGTAAAAGTTGTTTTGTTGAATAGTATGCCATCTCGCTATGCAAACATTGTTTTTACTTTGAGCAAGATCAATCCCAACCTAGAAGATCTAATTTCTTCACTGATAGATGAAGAAAATAAGAAGGCTTACACGTAATAAAATGCATCAGATGGTGACGATAAAAAGACGATCCAAATTCTTTTCTAAGCAGAGATCAACATTCACAGACTCCAAGAAAAGATTCCTTTGTCATTACTGTAAAAATCAAGGACATGGTATTATGTATTGCAGGCAAAGAGCACAAGATTTGCTTGAGGGAAAATTAAAAGAAAATGCTTTTATTTCTGAAAATAGAAAAGAAGAAAGTGATTGGGAAGCAGGATCCAACTAAAAGAATGCATCTATTGGAGGAAGGAGGCACAGGAGGCTGGAGGATAATTGGCATCCTCTCGTCAGTCGCCAATGATGGGGCCGCATGAAGTTGTGGTGACACCTGTGTGTGTGTGTGTGTGTGATTTTACTTTCATTTCTGGATTGCAGTATGATTTCAGAGTTCCTGTTTTGTGTTGAATAAGTGAAATGTTCACATTGAGGGGGGGAACATGGTCTCAATGTTCCATTTTCATTTCCACCTCTTGTTCATGTGTGTAATTTGTGAGTATGATTTCTAGATCAACCCCTGATGTGAGATAGTGCCGGAGATTCAGAACAGAGTACTGAAGCAGGAGATGTTCTTGATAAAAGTAGATGGTTGATGTCATGTTCCCACTACTTTTCTGATTAGTTGGTCGATGTTCCCAGATATGGTTGATGGTGATGTTATGTTCCCAGTTCCCTTTGCATGGTCGATGTGTTCCCAAGTGGTTGATGTAGTTTCCCACCTTGGTTGATGTTCCCATGGATGGTTGATAGTGTTCCCATATCCTGGTTGATGTGTTCCCACAATCAGAGTGCACAGAGGAAGGTCAAGACATGTGTATGTTGCTCAGTCAGAAGATTTATGTTTCTCCCCATGTTTGCACTAAGGGGGAATGTTAGAAATCATATATAGTGCTCACATTATTCATATATATGGATGAATAATATTATGTAATATATTATGAGTTGTAATAAACAAACTCATAATATTAGGTTAGTATATTATATACGTGAGTTGTTTGGGAGTTATAACAACTCACACACACACACACACACACACACACACACACACACACACACACACACACACACACACACACACACACACACACACACACACACACACACACACACACACACACACACACACACACACATATATTTGTGGTTAAGTTGTTTCCTACTTAATAGGAAAATATCTCCCTATATATTTGAAGCTTGTTCATTATGCAATCATCATGTATGAATTGAATTCAGTTTATTTATTTATGGTGTTTGTTTTCTGTGCAAAGCTCTTACCAAATCGACAAATCAGTCCTATAATAAATTTCTTTTCATTTACCAAACCATACATTCATCCATTATATTGTATATGCAACATCCATGATCATGTGTGCTTATTAAGATATGCAAAATCAACCACAAGAGCAAGAAAGTAAAGTACTCAACACAAAAACACCATATGTAAGTGGGAAACCCTCATGGGGAAGAAAACCAACTAAAATCTACTTATATTACTCAAATAAAAGTAATTTAGTGAAGCACAAACTTCACAAGGAGCACCAACCCCTATTTTAGTAGAGCACCAACCCTACAAGGAGCACCAACCCATAATTTAGTGAAGCACCCACTCCACAAGGAGGCTAAAACCCCTAAGGATGACCAAGCACCAAATCATCCACTTGAAGATATCTGATCTCTAATTTTGTTGCTGCCACAATTGATTGAGATCACTAATTTAGCTCATAAACCCTAGGACAAACCTTAGGTCTTCAATCTCTCAAAATCTTGCTCTTCCTTCACTTCTCAAAGCTCTAATCACATGCACACGTGATCTCTAATATTATTTGACATGTCATGATATTCCTCACACTTAAAAAAATGCTCTCATACCTAAAAATGTCTTCCTCTAGGTCGCACACCTTCCTTCCAAGAGCACTAGTTCAAAATGAATCAAACAAGCACTTAAATATGCTTTTCTTCCTTCTAAACCAAAACATCTCAGCCCTCATGATAATTGTGACCCAAACATCTTAATTACATTCAAATAAATTCATTACAATAGTGAAATATGACCCAAGAAATTTTACCTAGCCAAAACCTCATTACATGTGCCAAAATGGCTTAAAACCCCATAGGCACATTATTAAAAATGCCCTAAGATTAGTACCATACTTTTTCATGACCCAAAACCCTTTACATATAAGTAAAATATCACTAAAATTTCATAAATTTTCACAATTAATATCAACCAATCAAATTATTTCATTTATTTAGGCCCAGTTCCTTTACAAATCTCAAAACAATTGTTTCCTTCACCCTTTAGCACCCTAGAAACTTCATCTAATCACAAAATCACTTTTAATAAATAAAAATATTTCACATGACCACTAAAAATAAATTGTAGTTGCTGTAGAACACTTATAAGAAATTTATAAGTCATGAAACATCCTTCACTTCAAACCACAACAACATTTTCCTTCACTATATCAACCTGCCAAAAATGTTGTTTCCAAAGGTTAGCTCATAAAATCATTTATAAATAAATTAAAGACCTATAAATGGATTCATTTTATGACCCATTAATCCCTATTCACATTACAGGTGATAATAAGCATCACCCAATCCATTTCATGCTTCAAGTATCATCAAACTTACACCAAAATAGATGTTGTCTTGAACTGCTAAAAATATTCTTACTCAAATAATGCCCTGGAAACCATGTCATATGACCTCATCATTAGGAAATCCATATATCACTAGAAATATATATGAATCCTATTTCCAAAACAACTTGAATAACCTCTGGAATCCACATGTAGCTCAAGTTATAGTCATTTTACTAGACCCTACTATTTAAGACCCCAAAACTGCCCTTTGACCAATCAACCTGTTTGGATCTCAAAACATCATGAACCTTCATAATAATGTCCTAAAACCACCATGGAAATCAATAATAACTCCCATAAATCATGCACCATTAAATTTTCATGCTACTCATTTGGACCATCTTGTCCTAAAACCTTCTTCTCCAAAAAAATTTCTATTTTTAGGTGGGGCTCACTCATTACCATGACCTTGACCATACATTTCGGAAAGATTTAAGAGTCATATTTAACATAAAATCATAAATTTTTATGAATCAATAAAAATTGGGTCACAACACTTCACTTTCTATCAACTACTCCTAACTAGGTTTTAATTAGGTTTTAGACCTCTTTACCTTCTTAACATTTGTTCATAAAAACGTGATGATAAAATGAACTCATTATTTTTTTAAACCTTATAAACTCACCTTATAATCATCCTTGAAATCCACAAGGTCCCATGTAAATCACACTATTCATAACGAGAATCAGAAGTTTAAATTCAAGTTTGATTTCACATGTTCTTGACCCTATCTCACAAAATCAATCATATCTGAAAAAATACACATCATGGGAGCCTGAAATTTTTCTAAGAGCACCATCACTCATCCCTATAATATCTCCAATAATAATAATTATAACACCATATCCCAATCTCTCCATTCACTAATATTTACCTATGTTTGCATGTTAGATCCTCATAGTAGCAACTAGGGTCAACTCTAAATTAATGCAAAAATTAAACATGAAACCTCCGTAAATGACCCAAACATACCTAATTTGATACGATACACCTGATTTCATGCTTCAATGAGCTCAAATGGCTCCAAACCACATTGTCACACCTCCAAGCAAACATACTTGCTCCTAATGAGCACATGTAACATAGAGATCTACTGTACCTATACCATACCACTGATGTGAGTGCTCAAGCACCCTAAAAAATTATATACAAAATTTTAACATGTTTCCCAAGTAACCAATACGCTCACATTATCAAGATACACCTCTTAAGTACCTATATGGGCTCGCAAAAGCAAGCACATCTCATCAATCCCACCGTAGAAAGTTGATAAACATCTGAACATGGAATCATTTACTTTTTAATTAATGTGTTTTTTCATCAATGAAAATACCTATTAGGACACCATTCTAACATCCCCTTCTAAAAGCCTGACAAGTGGTGGGAAATGAGTGACAAGGATGAAGGATGAGAGAGAAAAAGCTTCAACACCCAATGAGTAAGCTTGGAGGTCACACAAAAAAACTAGAGAGGGGGATAGGGGTGGGGAAAATTTTAATATCCCAACTTTCCTTGAAAATTGGGATAGTAGGGGAAGAAAAATGTGCCCAGGGCCTAGGAGGTCAAAAACTTAGCCAAATTTGTAATTTTGAGCACTTAGGATCACTGGAATCATCTAAAACATGTCGAGAGGAACAGGGTCACATGAGGGGTCCAGGGGCTTAATTTGGAGGTAGGGAACATTTTAATGTCGCCACTATCCTAGATAATTGGGACATTTGGGACAATCGAGACACCAAAATGTGCCATGCCCCAAACAAAGTGAAAATTTCTAATCTAGAAACATGAAACTGACTTTCTCAAAGTTGTAGAAGGTATTTTTGGGTGAAATTTTATATTAATTTGATTTAAAAGACCATTTTTAGAATAATGGGATGGTTTCCAAGACTTTATTCTTCCTCCTCTAAAAATTATGCTTTTCATTCGGGACTACATATGAGTCTGCACAAATTGCTTTACCTTGAGAAGCGCCTATGCCTTGAGAAGAATATTATTTTCCATCATGTAGGGAATTGAAATATATTTCCAATGGTATATTTTTTTCCTCTTGATTCATCCTAGATCTTCCATAATATTAAGTTTTTTACACTGTAAGCTTCTTAAGCCTCCAAAACCAACTTTCATTGTCCTTATCCCAAAACCTCTAAAACTTTCCAAAACTTACCTAAACCTATTCCAATGCATTTTAGGCTCTTCAGTGACATCCGCAAATTAATTTAGGATTCTTGATCAGCTCTAGAGGATGAACACCTACTCTGGGAAGGCTAGGGAATAACCTTTATAGAGTTAGTGTCAATTTCCACTCTTGACAACACATCATTGAAAGGACTAGGTGACCTTATGAACACATTTAACATACTTGGGGAGGTTTTTATCATAGTATGAGGCTTTTAAATTATGGAGGGGTCATGACACATAAGACAGGATGATCCGAAGGATGACTTGAGAGGGATTTTGAGCCAAAATTTCCAACACAAGGGTATAGTTGTGACGCTTTCACCTTGAATTTTGACATTGAAAAAATGCATGACAACCAATGGCTCTCACTTGGGGACTTATTATAGATCAAAAAAAGTGAGGACATGACAATAATGAACTCTAGAATCTTAATATAATACACATTGTGGACCAGTGCCTTATCCATTGGGCTTTATACAGTCATTACAAGCAAGAGATAAATAGAAAGAACGACACACACACATGACACACACACACACACACACACACACACACACACACACACACACACACACACACACACACACACACACACACACACACACACAGATAATGGGGAAAAGGAAACACACACATAAATCACCTATGGTACAATGTAGGGGACAAACCACTTTCACTGTAGCACTTTTCTCTTCAGAAGTTACCTCTAAAGGGGTAATGCTAAGTGATGATGTTCCATGAAGCCATTGATTGGTTTGAGAAAGTATCCTCCTTTCCTCAACTTCTTATGAAAGCTAGGTGCTTTCATGACTACTTGTATACTTAGGAGGAGTGATCCTACATGATCCTTTTGATGCTCAGATCTTCACTCAAAAATTCCATTGCTCTTGTTATCTTTAAAATTAGTTTCAAAGTGTAAATTTCCTTCCGTGTTCACCCACATTGTTGATTTCCCACCTTGCATCTCATCAATGCCCCTATAGACACTAAATCACACACTTTGGGTATTATTTAGTCCCAGTCTCATACTATTATTCATATGGTTTTCGAGTGAAGAAATTACTAATTAACATCCGTCTCTTGGCCATTTTTATTTACTTTCTATCATAATTCCCGACCTCCATCACACATATGCCCAATCTATTTTTATCACTTTCCATCGTTTTATCCTTGACTGGGGCGCCACATGAACCCCAGTCCCAGCTTAGGGGCACCCCAATCCTTTTCACACTTCTGCCACTTTTTGGGCACTTTCTTGTCATTTGAACTTTCTAAATTTTTGGTGGTCGGCCTCTTTGAGGTTAATTATGAAATTAGAACAAGAGAACCATATAAATATAAAGTTATGAGACCATAATGAGGGACCAAGCACTAGGCACTATTATCATCATCTAAGGTTGCATCCATCTAGAGCTCATTTGCATCCATCTAACTCATCATAAGGGATAAGTCTGGTTCATCTGCATCCAATAAGCATAGGTTGGAAGTTTGTTTTATTCCATCCACCATTTTATTACATTTTTCTACACATAGTTATTACTCGCTACTTTCACAAAGTGTGACTGGCACAAGAGCAACCTAGGGCATGATCACACATGCACACACATAGAACTACATCAGGTATGAGATGTAGTGCAGCGCTCAGTTAGTAAGTCCACAATTGTGGCCGTTGAGGACATTTTGACCCCTTCATTTGCATTTTTCTTTTTTAGGGTTTGATGCTTTTTTGGGGTCTTATAGGTCTATCTTTCATCACTGATCATTAGCGACATTCCGACGTAGCAAGAAGGTACACATGACATGGAGCAAAGGATTGCATCATCTTCTAACCCTCTAGATCATGTTTTTGGACCTCCTACACAAACCAAGGCACCTGGAGTTTGGACTAGGGCACCCGCATGTACCATAATCCTCTCCTGCACATCCTAGTCCCTTCGACATCTCGGATCCATCCTTTTTAGTACCTTTTCATGTTATCTCTTACTTCAAATATTCAGTTGATTTTATGACATAGTCCAGATCAGCCTCTAAATCAGCTTAAGCTCATTCAAAACCTATTTTTCAATTAGGGTTTCACATTTTCATTAGTTTATTTGTTTGGATCACTTTCCATATTTATTTACTACATTTATCTATTATTATTTATTGTTGTTCCTAATTTAGATTACTACTCTTGTCCCACATTTTAGTTAATCATTTTGGTGAACCCGTCTTTCGAATCCACTTTCTATCTAGGGTTTCTTCATATTTTTCTATGGCTCACTCCCATGAATATTTTACTAAATCTCAACTTAAGGCCATCAATGATCATATTGTTTAGCATCCCCAAGATTTAGATTTAATTTTACATGTTTCTTGTGAGGAAGTTACTAATTGGCGTGAGCTCACTGCTTCCATGCACCATACCCACTTTTTTTGCTACTCAATCGCTTGCTTCTACTCTTCCACCTATTTCTAATATTCCTGTTTCTGTCACTACTCCTACCAATCACTTTACACCACCTTTAGTTTCTCATACATGACAAGTTTCATCCGTTGGTAATCAAGACTTAACTTTTCTTTATCATGACCTTCAAGCTCAAATTCGTAAGTTACAACAATCACTTCACATGCGTCAAGATCTTTATATTCTACCTTGTTATTGTATACTCTATTTTTACTATCCATCTCCACCTATTCACTCCCTCCTAGCTTTTTCACCCTAAGCTTCCCATTTTCAATGGGCAAGGTGACCCGCAAGAGAATCTTAGGGAATTTCATGTCATTTTTCTTCTTGATTTTTTGATGATGATATTCTTTTGGCTAAAATCTTTCCCCATAGTCCCCATGGTTATGCAATGTGTTGGTTTTACGACCTACCTATTCACTCAATAACTTCATTTACACATCTTGTCGATGCTTTTCTTACTCACTTTTCTATCAATATTGGCTCCAAGATCTCTTATGCTCAATCAAAGACAACCAGCTGAAATAGAGATACAAAAATAATCTAGCTAAGATGTCTAATGTCCTGGCAGATTCTGAACTTAGGATTTATTTATTCAGAGTCTCTTACCGCCACTCTAGGAGAGTGTTCCTTTTAATACCTCTCCTTCGTTTGATCAACTCTGTCACACGCTTAAGCTTTTGAAACTAAACTTTTATCCATTGGCAAGCTTAAGTATCAAGAGCAAGCTTCCTCCTCTACTTGTTTTCAAAACAAGGCACCATTTAAACATTCTATAACTAAACAAATTTATTCCAAAGTTACTATTAATGTAGTCACTACTCCTAAAGAGGCTCACTCACTGTCACCTAGTTGTGTATTTACTAATTTTCTTATGGCCCCACATCTCATCCTATTACAAATTTTTGAGAGCAATCTTATCACACTCCCTCCACCAATTGAATTAGATCCATCATGACCAACAGGTAGGAATTACACTAAAATCTTCTAATATAACTATCATAGATGTGTCGGGACATTCTACAAATTGATGTTTTAAGATCTGCACAATCATTCAAGATCATATTGATAATAACAAGTTTGAATTTCTAGAACTAGTAGACTCTGCACTAGTTAATGACAAGAGTAAACTCAAATTATTTAAAAATCAATCCCAACAACATGACAAGAAAGTATCTGACTCTTCTATTAATCATACATATCACACAGTGCCTCCTCCTGCATCAGGGGCTCCCGATTTCTTAGTTGCACATACTGACGCTTCACCGTCAGTCATCTCTTTCTCTAATCACAATTATCATGTAAATTTTACATCTAATCACTATCACATTAATGCATCTATTGGTTTGGTTTCCATCAATAATACTAAGGTTGACCCTTTGTGGCCCATTAGTGCATGCTCCATTTCACTTCTTAGGGCTATCACTACCCAAAATCGCAGATCGAAACCCTTTCAACAAACTCTTTGGTGTCATAAAATTACACATTACGGTTGGTCCTCTTACTATGTTTATGCCTTTCCTCGTTAGAAACATATTTGATGGGTGCGATATGCTTCTCGGTCTCAATTGGATTCATTGGTCTCAATCTATCATCTCTATGAATCATTTATAACTTAAATTCATTCACAACAATTAAGTTATCTCTATTGAAGGTGTCCCTTCATCTACTCCATGGTCGTCATCTCCTCACATAGTCATTAACACATCACCTACTTCATCTAGCGCATCACACTCTATGTTACTCAAAGCACAATCTACTCATATTTCCCCTACTTGCGCATTATCTAGATGACCTCACCGCTCTACTAGTCGTGCACGCATAGGTATAGTCCCATTCCGAGGACAAGCATCGCATCTCGACATAGATCACCACCTCGGTTTATTCCACATGGGTGTCCATCACCTTCACAATCAACATCACATAGATCTCCATCACCAAAGCACATTTCGTTGTGCCATGACATTCATCGTATATTCATCCCTCCCATGCACATAGGCTTCATTCACCAGATAGTGTTTGTCTACCATACCACCATTATTATTGATCCGAAAATAATCAAATTATTACTACCTGATCTCGGACCCTTGTAGGCTTTAAATATTTGCCGATGATTTTCTCCTTTTAAGTAATCAATTTAAAAATTAATGCAAGACAATAAGACAATTGCACAAAGATTGATTACGGAGTTCGGAAATTGCCTACGTCTCCGGGTTCATGGTCGAACCGTTCCACTAGTCAAAACTTGTAAGTTACAATAGTACTTTCACAAGAAAACCTAATGGATTTTTACTTGCCTATCAGTACACCAGTTCTTGAAAAACTTCGATGATCAGTCGAATTGTTCTTCACCTTCCTGATGCACAATCTCCTTCAGCTTCGATCGGCCTTCCCGATGCTATCAATGTGACACTAGCACTCCGGTCGACAATCCAGGATTTGCAAGTAATTGGTGTGGCTCAATGGGCCTATTGGGTAGTTTATAATTTACTCCCAATCACAAATATTTCATCTACTATTGCCTAAAATAATAGGCCAATAGACAATATTTGTTGACACATCTCAAAAAATCTTAACAAATAATAAGCTTGTTGGACTAATGTGTGTCTTACAATAGAATGGGTTCCCTATTTATACAAAAATAGGGCCCTTAAAAAATGCATTCCATATAATCCTTAGGCTAAAAATACCATAGCCCATAGCATAGTTGATGGGATTAAATCCCAAATTGGGCAGATGTATTTTTAAATGGGATAAATATCCATTTTAGCGGCTAAGGAGAGGGGGAGTGGTTTTGAATGTTTTTAATGGGATATAATCCCAAATGGAGTGGCATATATTTGGGTAAGGTTTAATAACCCTTATCCCCTCCATTCTTCACGTGGATAATACCACGCATGGCTTTAAGCCCCCAACAACCGCTTCATCCTCCTTCCACGTGGTCCTTTGCATGCCCCCACCACCGCTTCCCTCCTTCACAAATGGACTTAGCATGTGGTGGTTTATACTAATGTTTGAACATTAATGTGTGTGTGTGTGTGTGTGTAAGTGGACTTACCAAGTAAATAAAAATTCGACCCATACCATGGGGTATCGAAATTAATTAACTCGGTCATCATGTAGTCCACTTGTCATCTCCCGATAGGAAAATCGAGTGAATTCGACGAGTGGTGGCAAGCCACGTGTCACAGTGTGATTGGTCCAATATTGACCAGTTGACTAGAGTTGACTTTCCCACTGTCTGAACTTTGACCGAACATATCTAGAGCTCCCGATGTTCGTTTGTCGCGTTCTTATAGTCGATGGAAATCTCTCAAAATGATCTTCTACACTGACACCATTCAGAGATGTTTAGGGAAATTTTGAAAATGATCCCCTGATCAATTATCTGCAGCAAATGTCATATGTTTTTGTTGTTGCATGCATCAAATGAAGTACCTTCATCCTTCACTTTCATTGGATAGTTCATTCATATGTACACTTAGGGGGCATAACATCTAACATACTCCCCCATCGTATCAAAGCACAAGTGCATATCTCATCTCTACATCGTCATACATCAATATTATCACATAAGCATCTCATCATGTGTGTTTGTGATGTCATTACTGATGACACACTCTTGTGCTTGATTCACACTTGACTATTGACATATTAATACACATGAACCCCACACACTTCACAATAGGCATTACACATCGCGTCTCATCACACATCATGCATCATACATCCTACATTCTATATTTAATATACAACATTTTGACATTTGTGTATCTACATATCGTACATCATTTTAGTCTCTATCATAGATAAGGCACACTTTATATTGTTTATGATTCTAGCATTGCATCCTACTCATCCTACATCCTATATAGCACACATTTTATGCTTGCATTACATTCTACACATTGCATATTCACACATATTACACATCATACATCATACTACTCTTCGTGATACATATACAACACCCTCATCATCTACGAGTCTAGCATTTTACATACTACATTGCGTGCATCTTACAATTATAATTATACATCATACATTACATCTCAAACTACATATTATACATCATACATTGCATCTCACATTGCATCTTATACATTGTACATCACACATTCTATACACCATATTGTCATTTATTATCACGCATGCTACATTATCTTCTATGTGCTGCACTAACTACCTAATGACACACTTTAGTTCCTCAGTCCATACTCGACTACCGAGGGTTTACCAATCATATTGACCTTATCATACTCACATGTCTATCATTTGACCATTCATCATATGACATTACTAGGTTAGTGACATATGTTATATGCTAAATGGTCACCTATTCCTTCATCTTGTAGTGGTATACGCTTTAGGATACATCATCACTCCCCCTATTCATTTTGTAGTGATATACACTTTAGGCTACATCATCACTCCTATAATCATCTTGTTGTGATATATGCTTTGGCTATAAGGTTCACACATACATCATTTCAGGGTCGCATCTCATCACTACACATACACATATCACATCACGTTAGACACAACACACACTTTGACCATTTCCGATGACACGCCCTTGTTTACAGTTTGTTCTTGACTACCGAGGGGGAAAACAAAATGAACGTCATTACATACATTTACATTCACTCTGGGGCACGCGGATCCTATCATTCCATTTTGTATTCCATTCCATCCATCCACAACATATTATATATTATGGTTGCTTTTACTCTTTCTTGCATTTGCGTGTTCATGTTTTCTTTATTACACATGCAAGTTATATCTCATGTATGTCATTTATCTATACCATACACACATGTGTGTTCATGCCTTCATCTAGTTGTGATCATAAATACATGTCTTTTACATGTAACATTGATGTTCGCCTTCTACCCTTCCTACACTAGTCATTGGGGGCATACACATTTTTCTCTCACATGTGCTCTTGTTTCAATTTTTACTTAACACTTTACATTACTTGCTTATACACGATTTTGACATACTAGTTATCTTTCTAACATGCTAACGGGTGCTTCATGTGCAAAATTTGTTATGCAGGATATTTGCTTCCATCTTTGTTTGTTACATTGTATGTTATTTCTTATTTTCATATGTGTGCCTTGCCCTATGTTCGGTGTGCATACTTGTTTGTTATATGCGGCCATGATGGTCTTTTGTATCTTATGACATCGTGAGTGATGTCCCATGTTTATAACCCACTTTGTGCGGCTAACTTTTTCTTCTTGTATTTTTACATTGCTTTTCTTAGTAGCTTATACACTGATTACATAGATTACAAATGTCTTATACATGCATGCTTGTTGTTGTACTAACATTTTCTTATTTCCTAGCCATTTTTTTTTGTGTGTGCCTTGGTTTCTACCAAGCACATTCCCTTCCCCATGTAGGGCAGAATTACAGAGTTCATGCGGTTGGTCCTCTTTTGGGGCCACATTTTCCTATCAACAATGTCACATGCGCCCCCAAAGAGGGGGCATAATTTGGGGTTTTACATTCTACGCAACGCTTCTATAAAAATTTAGTTCAAGTGCACTTTCTTCCCTTGGCATTGTGGGTTCAGATATAGCGAGTGGGTTCAGACCAATCTACGAACTCCATAAACATAGTGGCTTTTATAGGACATTGTTTTCCTTAACATTGTGGGGAGCAATTAAACGTTGGAGGATACAACATAATTCCTCCCTATACTTCTTCATCCAGTGGCATCGGATTTCCTTAAAAACCTAGGACAAATATCTCTTCACATATTATCAAGGAAGCAATTAAAGGTTAGAGGATACAACAGAATCCCTCCCTATAATTTTGTGGCCTATGGTGTTGGATCACCCAAAAAACCAGGATAGGATATCCTCTTTCTATACCCTTTCTCTCATCATAGAACAGTGCACATGTTCCTTTTTCACTTTTTCATGCTTTCATTTCAATCTTTTACATACATATACATGTGTTTTTGACATGCGTTTTTTACATATATACATGCATATTTGACTTCTTGATCATCTTCTCCTTGTGGGTCCTACCGTATGAGAAGCAATCAGTCAACAACAACAATAATAATGACATCAATAAAAATTTACAATATCACACACCATACTAACCATGCGCACATCACGTACAACAACAACTATACACGCATTTCTACCCTAGGTTCACTCCCATCACTTTTTGTGCATTTTCATCGTTAGTTTCACATTTCATCATCTTTTTTTCATTCTACACTTTGTCTAGTCCTTTGGCATGTTATCTACATCACTCTACATCAGCATCAGGTACACATCTCTATCTACTTTATGTTACCGAACATTCCACTCACCAAAATAAAGTGGGGGCAAATGTAGACACTAAATCACGCACTTTAGGTATTATTTAGTCTTGTTCTCATACTATTATTCATATGGTTTTTGAGTGAAGAAAGTACTAATTAACCTATATCTCTTGGCCATTTTTATTTACTTCCTATCGTTATTCCTAACCTCCACCGCACATATGTCCAATATTTTTATCACTTTCCATCATTTTAGCCTTGACTAGGTGCCCGAAAGCTAGAAGCCCAGGGTGCCCATGGGCACCCCGATCCTTTTCACACTTTCTCGCCACTTTTTGGGCACTTTCGGCTATTTGAACTTTCTATATTTTTGGTGGTCAGCCTCTTCGGGACTAATCACAAAATTAGAACAAGAGCACCATATAAATATTAAGTTATGAGACCATAATAAGGGACCAAGCACTAGCCACTAGCATCATCATCTAAGGTTGCATCCATCTAGATATCATTTAAATCTATCTAAATCATCACAAGGGAAAAGGTTAATTCATCAACATCACACAAGCATATGAGGGAAGTTTATTTTATTTCATTCATCATTTTATTACATTTTTCTATATATAGTTATTTCTCGCTACTTTCAAAAAGTGTGATTGGCACAAGAGAAACCTAGGGCATGATCACACATGCAAACACATAGAACTACATCGGGTCTGAGATGTAGTGCAACGCCCAGTTAGTAAGTCCACCATTGTGGCCACTGAGACAGTTTGACCCCTTCATTTTTTTATTTTTTTAGGGTTTGATGTTTGTTTTGGGGTCTTGCAGGTCTATATTTCATCATTGATCATTGGAGACATCTGACACAAAGCAGTGAGTTACATGTGACAGAGAGTGAAGGATTCAGATCATCTTCCAACCCTCCAGAGCTAGTTTTTGGACCTCCTACACAAACCAGGGCACCTAGAATTTAGACTAGGGTGCCCACAGCACCCTGATCCTCTCCTAGGCACCCTAGTCCCTTTAGACAGCTCGGATCCATACTTTTCGGGGCATCTTCATGTTTTCTCTTGTTTCCATAATAATCAATTAATTTTATGACACATTCCAAATCATCCTCCAAATCAGCTAAGCTCCTTCCAACCCTATTTGTCAATTAGGGTTTCACATTTTCATTAGTTTAGTTGTTTGGGTCACTTTCCATATTTATTTACTGTATTTATCTATTTTTATTTATTGTTGTTCCTAGTTTAGATTAACTACTCTTATCTTACATTTTAGTTAATCAGCCCCAAGGCTGATTTTTGTTCGAATTACTTGAATGTCCACGAGTTTTCTTATTTCCCACATCCATGCTTATTGAAAAAATTTCATCGAGAGACCTAATTTTTGTTCTATTTCATTATGAGGTGTTTGGAAATTGAGTGAAGAATTAGACATAACCTCATACCTATCTTACATGGCCATAGCATGAGTCAAGAGGTCAAGACTTAGCTCGGGATCTTCCGTACCTTCTGCAGCTTTCAAGATTTCTTGCACAGACTCCTTCTTTGAAATTGCCAAAAGCTCACCTTTACATTCATTCAAGAATCTTCATTTTGAAATTCAAGGAAACCATTTGGAGGAATTGTTTCATCATCCCAAAGCTCAAGGCATTACATTACTTCTTTACGGTGGGGAGTCTCATCTCCACAGGACCAAACTCTTTGTTTCAACTTTTTCATCATAGATAGAATCTTCCTCTTTGAATGGGAAAGAGAAGACTTAAATTTCATCATTACGTCCATCAATCATTGTTTCAAGAGGGATATCATATTTTCACCTGGATAGAATTCATCATGACCAATTTTTGAATTGGTTGAGAATTCAAAATTAGATTCATACATGTCTTATAATTCCATGGCTTACATTATGAGTTCAAGATTGAGATGAGGGTCTTCTGTTTCTTCTGTAATCTTTAGCATTTATTACACAGAGTCTTCTTTCAAAACTTTCAAAAGATCATCACAAGTTGGCTTTTCTTCCTCATGGATGACATGATCAAGAGAATCTTCATCTTCAAATGGGAACAAGAACACCTCCTCATCATGGGGAAACATGTCAGCTGATTTCTCCGCTTGAAATTCATCAAGAACCATTTCCTCTTCTTCATGGCTCACATCATCCAAAGAACTCAGGGCTACCCTCTTGTAACTCAAAATTTCTCAACACTTCTTCAAGATCAATACCCCTCGAGAAAGGGATGCTTGGTCCTATCAAGGTGGGAATATCATCCTCCTCTTTGGTTGTTACAAAATGATTCATCTTCCCGTTATCTTGGTATAAGATGTTATCTTCTAGATTTCTGAATTTTACACCATATATCTCATCTTTTTGTAGGAATAAAATTTTCCATATATCCCTTAACCGAAATGGTTGCGGAAGACCAATTCATCTGGATTTTTCCTCCCAAATTTTGGTAGAAGCTTCTACTTAACAACATTCCAAATTAATCCAGAATGTTTGCCACCAAGATATTCATTGACACCTTCTTATCTAGAAATCCGGTAAGAGTCACTGTGCATCATTTATATTTCTCGCAAGTGGAACCTCCTTTGATTCCATAGAGTAACACAAGCCATTGTCCGTGTCAAGGTGATTCTAAGAGCATTGGCCACCTTTATAGGCATTACATTGTCAGAAGCACCTGAATCTATTATACAATTATTCAACTGGTATCTTCCAAGAAGAAGGGATACAAAGACAGATTGATCTTATCATTTTTGATACACTAATGGAAAACATTCTCTACAATAGAGGTGTAGGTGGGGTTGGTAGTATTCCTTTAGAAATATGGGTCACAGTATTCGGCCTTGAACTATTACCGTTAATATGATGGAAAAGCTTCTCAAATTTCTTGCGATGAGTCACGAATACTCAAATTCAAAAATATCCACTTTATATTTGTTCACATGTTTTATGATATCAAAAGGGGTAGATGTGGACAGGGAGGATATAGATACTACTTTTGAAGTTAGAATAGGCTTGGAAGTGGGAGTTGAGGTTTGGGGAATGGAGGCTTATTTTGAAGGTACATTAGAGACTCTTGAAGAAATATACTTTACATGAGTAGAATTAGAATTATAAGGGGCATTAGAAGACTTACTTAGACTAACAAGTGATCAGGGGATCATTTTTGATATCAAAAGTTCCCTAAACATCCCTAAACTATGTCAGTGAAGAAGATCGTTGCAAGAGCTTTCCATCAACTATGAGAATGCAAAAATGGACATTGGGAGCTCTAGTTATGTCGGTCAAAGTTTAGTCAACGGGAAAGTCAACTCTGGTCAACATGTCAATATTGGACCAATAGCACTATGACACATGGCAAAAAGGTGTTGGTAAAATTGGGGGCGTTTTAACCACCAATCTTCGACGGTCATAAAAAGATAGCTCATCGGAACAAGAGGCTCAACTTTTGTTATTGAGGGGAGCCCGACCACTGTGTGGACTATGGTATTATGGCTGACGTGGTGGGATCACAAGCCACCACGTGGCTTGCCACCACTTAGCCATATTTCATTTTCAATATAATATTCTTATATGGTCAAATTTTATATTATTCACTATATTACTATACAATTTCAATTTGCAATGTTTGGGTCGAATCTTGGTGAGACCACATTCCCACATATCTCAGAGGTCACAAAGCACACCACATGGCTCTGCCAAAATCCACCAACCCCAATGACATGCTAAGACCACATGGTGATGGAGCGGTGGGGGCATGCAAGGTCATGCGTGGAAGCTTCCACGTGGAGAGGAGAAGGAGGTGGGGCAGTTAAGCCTCAAGTGGTCCTTTGACCACTTCACTTGCGTGGGAAAAGGATTTAATAAAGCCTAAAAATTATCTTCTCCACCAAATGTGGGATATAACCCACTAACCCTTAGCCGCCAAAATGGGATTTTATCCCCTCATTCAAACATGCCACCCAATTTGGGATTTTATCCCATTAAATAATGCAATCCGCCACTATGAGAAATTATCCCATTTATTTTGCTACAGGTTTAGGCTAATATTAGCCTAAGGATAATATGTAAATGCATTATTTAAGGGCCCTATTTTAGTATAAATAGGGAACCCATTTCTTTGTAATGGACACACACGGACACAACGGAGAAGCTCATTCCTAGAGCTTGGAAAGGCGGAGATCGAGCCAAGAGGAGAGTTAGATGTCATGCCAACGACATAGTTGTGTGAAGTCCTAATTTATTTAGGCATTATTATTTTAATTATTATTGACCTATTATTTTTTAGGCAATAATAAATTAAAATTATTGTGGCTAGGAGTTATTAATACTACCTAGTCGGCCCATAGTGCCACACCAAATTATTGTGAAGCCTGGAATATCGACCAAAGTGCCATAGGGCATTACGAAGCGTCTAGAAGGTCGATTGAGAATCGGAGGATTCCGAACAGTGGAGCTGGTGCCATCGAGCTTGCCGAATATGCCAGGAAAGGGGAAGTCGGGTGCTATTTTTCACCCTTGTCATTTGAAGGTCTAGATATTCTTCTAAGCAGGTTCTAAATAGTTTCCATTAGGTTTTCTTGTGAAATTACTATTATAACTTACAAGTTTTGACTAGTGGAATGGTTCGAAAGAACCCGGAGATGTAGGCAATTGCCAAACTTCGTAATCAATCATTGTGCAATTGTCTTTATTGTCTTGCATTAATTTTAAATTGATTACTTAAAAGGAGAAAATTGTCGGCAAATATTTAAAGCCTACAAGGGTCCAAGATCAGGTAGATAAAAACTTGATTATTTTCGGATCAACAAGTGACCTCTTCCTTGTCATGGGATCTAGTTTCTCCAATGCAAACTCCATGGAGGGTGGAAGTGGAGATCCTCGACTGATTATTTTATTTTGTAGAGTCGCCACAAGAGGATCTTCATCCTTCTTCTTCTTCGCAACAATGAAGGAATAAGCTCCTTTTTAAGACTAAGAATGGGTGAATACTACATTTGAGAAACTTCTTGGATCTTTTTCATTATCTTCATCACCTCGAATATTCACAAAATTTGATTTGTACATCATTCTCTACTTCTTCAACCTCTAGGAAATCATTGTATTCACTTTCTTGTTCAAGTCTTTCTTCATATTCTTGAGTTCTATAGATTACATTGACATGCGGGGCTTCCAAGGAAAGCCTTCGAGGGTTCTCTCGGCAATACGATTCCTATCCTAATTTTGAATAGGAATATTTTGGGCTATTTGTTTCTTTATTGCATTCAATTCATTTTCCAATTTTTGAACAAGAGAGTCAATGGTACCTTCCTTGGAAAATTGACCCCTTTGCTTTCCATTTGGATTCTTCATTTTTCCAAACAAGATTAGATCATCTTCAATCTCAATTGCATCCTCTTGGGCAAGCTCAAGAGTACAAGGTTGAACTCTTTATAAGATGAATCCAATTTCAAGAGGTTGTGCATTGATGAAGAATCTCTTGACATTGTCTTTATATGGTGAAGCATCTTCCAGTATTCTATGGAGTAACCAGTTGAAATGGGCCACAAAGTCTCTCATAGTTTCATTTGATTCTTTCTTCATTTGTACCAATTGAACAAGGAGATATTGGAAATCTTCGGCTGATTTGAATCTTGCTATGAAATTTTCTTGAATGTCTTCCCAACATGTTATGGAGTGGGAGGGAAAGAGATAAAACCACTCGACTTCCTTTTCTTGAAGCGATTTAATGAATAATATCACCATGCAACATCCTCATGTTTGATTCCAATAATTCCATATGATGTGATGAAGGCAAAGATGTGTTCTTCGAGAAGTTGTGTGCCATCACCTTTGAAATTTAGAAATTTCTTGTAGGAACTTATTGGTAGATCATGAAGAGGGGGTGTAAGAGCAAGTGGGCTTGTATTCCTTCCCCATGGAAAAGTTTGCGAGAGGTCTCTCTCCTTCATCTACCATGATTGTTTTTTCTTCTACAAATTCTTCTCCCAATTCTTCATCGATTCTTGTTCTTCTTAAGTAGGAAATTCAATGTTCAACGGTGGTTGAAAGATGGGGGGATCAAGGGGATTTACATAACGAGTATCACCTATCAATAGGGGTTTGAATGGGATTTCCATGGGTGCAACTTGAAGGTTCAAAAGGGGATGAGGCTTGAGAGAAGAAATATAGATTATCTCTTATTTACTCTTGCGGATTTTACAAAGCCTCAAAAGTGGGATAAGCAATTATTCTCAACCTATTCAACTTGGTATATCCTTTTTTAGCCAACTTTGGGAAAATCTTACAATGAGAATATGAAAGGAAGTTGTAGAATATAAAGGGTTACTCATGGAAATCACGGTGAGCTTCTTAGAAATGGGTTACAATCAATTTATTTTTGTTTTTTCAATTTTTGATTTTTTTAGATTTTGTGGTCCGTATTTTGGGTTTAGAATATGCCAAGTCTACCCCACGGTGGGTCCTAAAACATGTTGGTGAGAAAAATTTTGATTCGATAAATTGGTGGATTTTTACCAACGTTTAGGGATTAGGTCCCTCTACTTGAATGGGGTGGATCCATTTATGTGTGTGAATGAAAATAAAATTTTATGGTTGGCCTAGAGTTTAGGGATCAATAGGCACACTCCACTACACTTGTGACAAATGCTCACAATTTCTTACAAGAGGAGGAATTTACTAGGTAAGTGGGAAATCGGGAGGGGGTTAATACTATAGGTATAAAATTCACATGCATGTAAAGATTAATCAAAGCTTATCATCACACATAATTATGAAGGAAAATAACCTTGTTATTAATGCCAAGACAAGATGGAATTATAAGCACATTTAAATTCATTCCCTCATCAAAAAAACATGATCTCCTTTCTCTTTATTTACATTCTCACAAAGTTGTACAATGAGAGGAATAGAAGAACATATGAGGAGGAGAATGGAGGAAAATAGCTATCTCTTTTGCTTATCACAAGTAGTTATCTACTCTTTAACATACAAAATTAACAACCCTTAAGAATGGGAATCCATTACATTATATAGACTTTAGAAAGACTCCTCACCTACCCCTCATATGTCTTTTCACTTTCGTCTTATTCATCAATGTGACTATAGTACAAATTGTAATAAGTTTCCCTTAATTAATAAGAGGGGAATTAATTTATTTCCTAGGAATGTTAAGAGTTACAAGTGGAAATGACAAGTGAAAAGACATGTGGTGGGTAGGTGAGGAGTCTTTCTCAAGACTATATAATGTAATGCCTTCACCATTCTTAGGGGTTTTCAATTTTGTATGTTCAAGATTAGATAACTACATGTGATAAGATAAAGAGATAACTATTTTCCTCCATTCTCCTCCTCATATGTTCTTCTATTCCTCTTATTGTATAAATTTGTGAGAATGTCAATAAAAAGAAAGGAGTTTATGATTTTCTGATGAGGGAATGAATGAAACTTTGTGTTCATAATTCCATCTTGTCTTGGTGTTAATAGCAAGGTTGTTTTTCTTTCTAATTATGTGTGATGATATGCTTTGATTAATCTTTACATGCATCTAAATTTTCTACCTACAATATTAATCCCCCTTCGATTTCCCACTCCCTTTTCCCACCTACCTAGCAAATTCCTCCCTTGCAAGAAATTGCAAGCATTTTCTGCAGGTGCAGTGGAGTGTGCTTGTTGGATCCCTAACCTCTAGGCCAACCATAGAATTTGATTTTTATTAAAAATAATAAATGGATCTTCCCCATTCAAATAGAGGGACTTAGTCCTAGAGCATTGGTGGAAATCCACTAATTTTTCCAATCAAAAAAATTTATAGCCAACACAATCTCAAGTTTTGAGTCTTGCACAAAGAAATTAGAGAACATATAACTCTGGAGTTTCCTCCGAGAATAACACATTAACATATATGAGCAAGAGGAATGATTGAGGAGGATAAATTTGGGTGGAATTGACTTTAAAAATATCACTTTTAATCCTAAAGCGATTGCATGTAGAACCTCAAGGAAATTAAATCGGGGTGAGAGAAACATCACTAAAAGAAGAGAACACGATCTTGATTGAGGTGTAACTCGGTGGGAAACACACTAATGATGGTGCTTAATATGTTTAAAAAATCAATTCACAATATAAGAGTCATAAAAAATAATTTTATTACAATTATAAATGTATAGAAACTATCAAACTCCATAAAAGAGATGTATGGCCATATATCTATCTTTTTATTCAAAATAAGGTGCTTTATGCCTATACTGATGGAGAATATGAAAAAATGCTAAAAATAGAATATGAAAAGTTTCAAAGGGGAACCAAAAGGCAAAAGTACATGGAGACCATTTTTATCCACCTTAGGGATGGATTCGAAAATAAAAATTCAAAAAAATTAAATCTATTTTATTATTACTATTATTTTATTAAATGTTCCTTGTTGGGGTCATATCTCTAGCTTATTTACCGATTTTCTAACCATAGGATCCGTTGGAAAGATGATGGAATGAACTTGAAAATAATTACCAAAATAATAAAAATTAAGCTACCAACATATATTACAAATCCCAATAATTCTCTAAATACCCCCAATATGTAAAATACTAAAAGCTGTCAAAAATTGCTAAAAATAGATTTTCAAGACTTTCAAAAATAGATTTTCAAAATCCTGTTTTGGATCATTTGTTCCTCCTTAAGAAGCAATGGGCCCCATTGCTCCTAGATTTTTGACCAGGTGTGGAAATGACTTCTCAATTTGGCTCTTGGTGAACCACTTCCCTTGGTGTGTCATCTTCCCTACCTTCACTACTCGAGTAGAGTGTGATTTGTTGATGCTTCATGTCCTTGACCACCATGTCAACAATATGATACAATTTCACTAGCATCACATAGTTTGGATTTAGCTCTATACTCTACAACTGCTCACCAATGTTTGATGTATCCAAGAGTGGAGGAAAGTATGGGTGGGAGCAACTCAACATTGAAAATTGGATGTAACCTGAGGTAGGGTGGAAGATTGAGCTCAAATGCATTCTCACCATTTTTGGTTATTGTGTATGGCCCATATCATAGAGGTTTGAGTTTCCTGTATGGACCTTTAAATATCTCTTTTTGTAGATGTAGCCAAACCTTATCCTCCACTTGGAATTGATGAGGAACCCGATGGGCATCATGATACTACTTGTACTTCTAGCTGGTTTATTCCAAAATCTTGTGAATTTATTTATGGAAGTGTCAAATTCATTCCATAAATTTGGTTTCATTATCCACTTGGTTTTGCATATGGGAAGATTGTTCTTCCAAGATAAAGGAAATACTACATCAATGGGATCCAATGGTTAGAATCCAAGACATACCTAAAATGTGTTATGTCTCATAGAACTATGAAGATCTCAGTTGTAGCTATGTTAGACATACACAAGAATTTCATCCCATGTGCATGGATGTTTGGAGTGATACATCCAAAGAAGATACATAATCATATGGTTAACTACCTATATTTTCCCATCAATTTGAGGGTGGAATGTAGTGGACTTGTTTAGTTTTTTTCCATCATGGACCATGGTGCAGACTATAATATTCCCACAAACCTAGAATCCCTATATGACGTGATGATTTTGGAAGGCCAAAATGAACCAAACATACTCAAAAAACAACTTTGTAGTCTCCTTTATCGAGACTATCCTCTTGTAAGGTGTCAACAATGTCATTTTTTTGATAATCACAACCACCACAAAAACTTTTGTGGCCTTACGTAGTGGAAGGGACTTGACATGAAATCTATTGAGACTAACTCCCACAATGTTCCTAGAATTGACATAGGGGTATAAAACCCCTACTTTTGATTGGTTGTCTTAGAAATCACACATGTTATGTAGGAATTGATGTATATGGTAACATCATGATGAAGCTTTGGCCAGTAGAAATACTTCTACAAGAATTCCACTATTTTATTTACTCCAAAGTGATTTGGAACTCGAGTGTAGTGAAAATTTCATATCAATTTGTGACTATCCTTTATAGGAACACAAAGGTGTCCCATGTGGCATAAAACCCCTTCCTGTAAATGATAGTCTAAAACATTTTTTCCAGCCCTTAGCCCTTGATATATGCCAGAAAATTTAAGGTCATGTTCATACATTTGAGGCCACTCTAATGTCTCACACCCACATGAGTTAAGGATTTTTTCACATAAGTGATCGGGGATGACTCAAATAATCCACAACTTGGTAAACACTCACCCTTTTGTGTAGGATGTTGATATGGAACTACTTTGTATATATGTGGACCACTTATGATGATGATCATTCTATGGACTACAAGTTGGCTTAGGTTTGCATGAATTACAAAGGTATGTGATGTATATGTATGATAGTTTCTTTTCCCATAATGTAGTGCTTCCACTATTTGTAGGCTTTCACAATAGTGTGAAAATCCTTGTCATATATCAGGTAGATGTGCGATGTGTTAGAGAAGGTATCATTATGGTATGCTACTTGATTTTGATGTTAGGCGAGGATTGCACTAAGTGTGTATTCTGAAGGATCTATTTTTATCTCAAATTAATGTTGTAGATATGGCAATATCTGGAATTGGTGCTAAGTAAAGTTTCTCCTTCATTTGTGAAAATTCTAACTATAGTGCCTTTGTCCATACAAACTTTTCCTTTACTCCTCGGTGTTCTATACGATTCATGATAAAAACCAAGTACAAGTTGTGATATAAGTTGGCTAGTCCAAAAAAATTGGATTTTAGTGACAATATTTAGTGTCAGTTAGTCTTGAATGACCTAGATATTTTTTTGGGTCCATATACACCCCATCTAAGTGTTGATGAGGTATCCCAAGTACTGAGATACTCTCCATGCCAAAGGAACACTTCTCTATATTGGCATAGATCTTGTCTTTGAGGTAAGGTTTGAAGAACCTATTGGACATGTTGAACATGATCCTCCCATGTATTACTGAAGACAAGAATGTCATCTAGATACATGACTATAAATGAATCAATAAATGGTCATAGGATACTTTTCCTTATCCTCGTGAATGTTGTAGGTACATTTTTCAACCCAAAGGCATGACCAACCATTAAAACAAGCCCTCTTTAGATTTGATGTGATTTTCATATCATATGCATAATTGATGAGAACTTGTTGGTACCTAAATTTAGATTAATCTTCACGAAGAACTTATCTCCCCTAAAATGGTCTAGGAGGTCATCAATCAGTATAAGCATGTATCTATTCTTTATTGTGATTTTTTCAAGGCTCGATAGTCAATGTAAATCTGCCATGTCCCATATTTCTATCATGAAAGAATAATTAATATCCCACAAGGTGATGCACTTGGTTGAATCTGCACCTTTTGAATCAAATCCTAAATATGTGTAGACATGAAATCACGCACATACTAATATTTACTATACCACAAAGTATGTTGTTTTATATGTGGATCTTACATAAGAAAAGTATTCACTAGTGACACACCTGTCTAATATGTTCTCTTACTTTGAGTGTATTTATTATTTTTATCTTTCACCACTCTCACTTCTCCACATATTTCTGGCTAGGTCATAAGGATCCTTATCTATCAGTATTCACACATTTTTTGTTAGTTTTCTATGAACACCAATGCCTAGGACTTAACACTAGCACCCAGGCACTCCTTTCCTTTCTCGAACGCCCATGTCCTCTTTATTCTTGTTCTCATTTTTAACATTTGTGGTCAACCTTTTAAGTTTTTAATCCTATCCACGAGGTCATAGTTGGCACATTGAGTCATTAGTGTCAAAACTCAAGAAAGATAACCCTACATAAACACAACATACATATCATTATAAAGGCAGAAAATTTCTATCAAGGGTTATCTATCTCGCATATCAAAGTTACTACATTTGTTATCCAAATAACTCTCCCAACTATTTGGATGACTTTTACTCTCACTGTGGCTCTGATGCTTCACATTTCAAGCTGCGAACTCGTAGGCTTGATCATCGGCACTTTACATGGTGTTAGCATATGGATTTTTACGCATGCAAATGACATGCAATAGTGTGGGAATGAAGTCCCTCCTTAATGAAGGTGAGGCTGCCTTTATTGAAAACCAAAACTGTATTTACATCTATACATTCAAAATTGTATGTGGGGGGTGTTTTGGAACATCAATGGAAAGAAAAGTGAATGAGGGATATGGAATGGGATGAAGGAAAGGAGTAAAATGGAATGAACTAAAAGAACATGCAAGAATTAGGTAAACACACGACCTAATATTGCATGAAGAAGAAGAAAGACGAATAACTAACACAAATAAAACGGAGTTTGAGTTAGCCAAACAAGAACATGTAAAAGGGAACACACATGAGCAAGTAGATAATCAAAGCTTGATCATTGTGAACTAGAACAACCGATTAATAACGTTGACAATAAGATCAAAGATAATATTTGCATGCAAGATTCAAACACCTAACATCTAATGAACATAAGAACATCAAACGTTACAAGAGATAATGAATGAGACACAAAGTTTGTATTTCATTAACTCCAAAATGTTTTTCACAAAAGAACACAAAGTTTCTTCCTGAAACAAAGCTTGCACACCAAATTATTTCTTCTCCTCTCTCAAAGTCCCCTCAGATAAATGAGCCCCTCACTTCCTTTTATAACCAAAAAGTTGGTTACAAAGTAGTTAGGGTTTTACATGATCATTAAATAATATACTTAAGTGACCTTTGACTTTTTCAACAACTTTATTAAAGACAACTCAAAAATAGAAATTACTTAAAATATCCATAGTTTCCCAAAAAAAAATAACAACACCTTTTAAATCTACAATAATAACTAGTGCCTTATCCATTGAAATGGGGTCCGCCTATCTCAAGCATATGAGAAATGGACTCTCCCACTTCGTTAGATACCAAGAAAATCAACTCCCTGAACCGTCGGTGAAATTAGGATCTGTCGCTTTTTTCCAGTTGAAAGGATCTAAACCTTCCCAAAGTTTCAAACATATTTTCTTCTTCTGGAGGTTCACTTGGTTGAAGAATAGCCTCACAAAATACCTGTAATTCAAGAATTCTACTTGGCATATCATTTAAATTAACAATTTTGGATTGAGCGTTCTCAAATAAGTTCTTTAATTTGATGCACCGCTCCATTGAAACTGACAAGAAATTGTTGGTGGGAGTGTACATGTCCTTAAATAGTTGTGAAAATTGCTCTTCCACCTGCTCCGATGAACACCTTTGATTATGCTCATTTATGAGGTTACAAGGAATCTCAACCATGAATTCCTGAATCAAGGAGAGTGAAGTGAAGGCTTCATTGCACATGCTTTCATAATGGATCATAGAATCCTCGAGAAGCATTTTTCTTGATTTGAGATGCAGACACCAAAGAAAATGTGTCCCTCGATGTTCAAATTTGAGAATTCCTTCAATAGCTAAAACTGAAGATTCCATACTTGTCATCTCCTGTAAACTAGGCAATATCTCATCCAAATTTGATATAGTAGAAACAAAAGTTTCTTTGAAAGAAAGAATTGGATCAAGATACGCATTGACATCTTCATGAAGCTTAACCGCGGTCTTGATCGTCCCCTGGCCTAAAACGAGAATCTCTAAAAGCCAAGTTTTAGTGACATGGCCCAATGTGTTTATTTCCTTTGAAAAATTGAGAGTATCTTCATCTCGGATAGCCACTTTGCATCGCAGTCTTTGGGAAGGTGGATGATATGGGATTTATCAAATGTTGAACATATTCCACTAATTGATTCTTTTCAGCCTTGAGCTAAGAGTTTTGAGACTTGTATTTCTCAAGTCTCTTTAGCACGATATCAATTAAATCTCGAGCCATCGCCATATCACTTTCTAATGTAGATCTTCCAAGTCCAAGTCTGGAAACTTCATAGTCGGCAGGTGTCATAGCATCGCACTCTTTATCCACTTGTGGAATGGTAAGGTCTGCAAATTTGTTTCCATCATTATCCACCATTATTCGAGAAAGCACCTTAGGCTTCTTAGGAATGGCGTCATTCAAAAGTTTGAAAAGGGCATCAAAATCAATGTCAATTGGCTTGACAACTCTCTTCCTTTTCTTTACTTTAATTAAACCAGGAAGGAGTATCATTCACTATTTCAGCATACAAAATCCTGGAGCTCGAATCAATATTCTCATTATTATCGACATCATGAGATCCTTCTTGAATCCTACCTACGACCTCGATTTGAGGAGAAACAACCTCAATATCCACTTCCTGATTATTCAAGAGATTTTGGGAAATCCCTTCATGAACTACATGCTCTGAAGTGTTTGATATTTGAATTACCTGCACCTGAGTGGATGCTTGTTTGAAGCATGGCTAAGGATCATTTGCTACTAGCTTCTGAGCACTATTAATGATGTGGGTAGAAGAATCTCTACTTGAGGTAGAAAATCCGGACACACGCTCTCTTCCTTCTTTGGGGTTAGGATCTTTAGATCTTTCTCCTTGTGACACATTACTTGGCGAAGTGGATTTTGGCAACCACTCCTTTCTTGCTTGTTGTGTATGATTGGATGGTAATGAGGTTGATCGAGAAGAGACTTTGGTCGAATGGAGGCCCCCTCATATTGGCAATTTTTGTGATCCTGAAACATGATCTGGAATTGATTGCAATTTGGCAAGTTCTCTGTCATACCAAGATATGCTTCTTTCAATAATTGGTTGATTCTTACTATCAAGAGAAAATTCATCTCTTTTGGTCTAGTCGATTTGAGGCAATGGGGTAAAAGCAACCGCATCATATGAGGGATCAATGACATCCTCATCATCATTTATGAATGAATCAGGAGGGCTCTTGATGCGAAAGGCCTTAATTTGAGCAAGTGTTAGGCGAGAGTACTCCTGTTTTCTTACCTCATGTTTGTTTGAACAAGCAGCCCAGAAATCTTCCATGGTAGGATTATGTTGGTACTTTGCTCCCATAATCTTTTTCATATATCCATTGATATCAAATGGGCTCTCTTCACATATCGATGGATGGTTATGAGAGCGGACTCTTTTTCCATGAGTTGAGCAATCAAAAGATTTGGACATTGGTATTCCCGATTTGGATTGGGAAATGAATTCTCGAACGGTGCTTATCACTAAGAAGGTAGTGAACTTGGAATAATTGTCACACCACTCCATTAATTCCCATCTCCACCGACATACTTAAAAAGTTTCCATGGGGTACCAAAGAAAGCCACTCACGCGAATAGGTAAAAAAAGATGAAAATTGAATAAACTAGGTCCCCCATTGGGAAATGACACTCATGGCTTCTTTAGAAAACCTTTCCTCGGTATTCGATTCGGAGTTTAGGATCACGTGGAAGGTGAATGCATCGTTAACTCTTCTAAAATGGTGAGAACTATTTTTGAAACCGATTTGAGGGTAATAATGAAAAACGCATTCGACGGCCCCATGACTCCTCTCGCTTCAAGTCCCAAAATAACTTTCTTCTTCTACCGCATAAGTCGATACGATGTCATGTAGAAGCATCCATTCATCTTAACTTCTATCGATTGTTTGTGAAGGGTGTTCTGATGATGGTGGCCCAATCGACAAACTCTTTCTTGGCTAGGATGACATAGATAAACTCATACATCCATGGGTGGAAAATCCTAGCAGAAGGTAGACCGAAAACTCGACTTAGGAGAGTGATCATGTCCCCAATTTCTTCCACGAACTCAATGCGGTACAGTTCTTTGGGAAGCTGTCAATTTGAGGTCTCTTGGTTACTAACCAGTTGTTATTAACCATCTTTCTCCATCTCAAGGGTTCTTCATCCCAGAATTATTGTGCTGACTGGCGAGTGATATCCACATTCTTGAGAAAGTCGGGTATGTTGAGCAATTCTTCAATGTGCTCTGGTGTGATTAAGAGGAAAGGCTCATGATTATCTTTAAAAATTCCTCGTCTCTCAGGGTCATAATGCTCATGCAAGCAATAACCAATTCCGGACACTACACCGAGATAGGAAATGTTGTTGCTTGGGGTAGACCACTATGGTAAAGTCTATCTGAGAAAATGGTTTTACCTTCAGTTTTCACCCGCTCGCAGAATTGTTGCACGTTGATGTGACCTAGATTTGTATCAATGATGTTGTCATATGTTGACTTAATGGAACTGGGAGGGATAATTCCTTAAAATTCATACTTGGATGGATTTGTTTGATTTCTCCATTGGCTTCCTTGATCTCCCTGCAGATTTGTTAGATTTTTCAGCCATTATGAATTTCACAGAAGAATGACTCAAGCACGCAAAACAATGCAAGCGGGGTCGGGTCTCAATCTCCGAAACCCCGTCGATGCAAAGAAAATATGACTCGTTTTAATATTATTATTATTATTATTTTAAAAGTAATAATAATAACAACCAGTCCCGGTTATTTTTTTTTAAAATACAAATATATCAAGACTAAGCTCGAGTTTCAAATCTGGCGATACAACGATATATATTTTCTTTAATTAAAATCTCCCAATTTTAACATTCCGCACGGATTAATTTAATTATTTTTTTATTCTATTTATTTTTATCACCTTGCTTCTCTATGTGCCTGATATCTTTTGATTGATGTGTGGAAATGATTTTATTTCTTTGGTTGCGTTTGGATGATTTCCTCTGCCTGGTTTATTGCCCGGACAACTTCTCCTTGACACGTGAATCTTCTTCTTAGCTACGTTTTGGAGTATGCAGGGATGATTAGACTCTTGGGAACCTGCGTGGGAGTTGCTAAAGAATGTGTAGAAAGTTGTTTTATTTAATCACTGCTGCTCTTTGGCAATGCATGGTGGAGATGTATGGACTGTCCTCCTTAAACAAATGCGTGGAAAATATTTTAGGCTTTCTTGCTATCTTTTTGAAAAAAACTTTATTCCCTACTTCTTGTGCATGCGTTGAAATGGTGGTCTTATCTTCAGCTGTTCCTCCTTCCTGACAAATGTGTGGGAATGATCTTTTTGTCTTCTTTTTTTTATATAAATTTGGACTATCCCTTACTCCATGCGTGGGAAAATTTTGTCTCTTGGCTGGGCATGGGAAAATGTTTCTGTTGTTGCATATCAGCAGCACCCCTGGATGTTGATCAGATTTCTAGTTTGACATTTTGGACATCCAGTATGATTGCACAACATTGAATCTCTTCCCCAAGTGTGGGACTTGTCAAAATGGGAAGAGAATCTCCAGGTTAGAGGTTGGTTCCTCAACTCCTCTGATCAGATATATCAATCACAAGTTGCAGAGGTTTAAATCCCTAGTTCCTACTCTAAATTCCAAGGGGACAAAGATAGGGAATGCAAGAAAATGAAGTTAATGCTAATGAGGTGATGCACCAAAGGAGTTGCAGACACCTGATACTGCAATACATACATAATCCATAAGAAAACACAGCACAAACCATGCACAGATTGCTCAAAATGTAATGAAAGATTAGGGAAGCAATGGTAGATATATGAAAAGGATTGAGGGATTTTAATCACAGAGCATATATTAACATTCCAGATCCAATACAATGCATTACAGTGATCAAGAGGCAAAAAGGGGTGCTGTATTGCATGGAAAGGTAAAAAATTCCACAATTTCTGCTAAAAGGAAGAAAAAGGGGAAGTTGCAGAGCTGAAAAGTGTCTCCTTTTTTGCAAAAATGAACCCATTCTAGCTTTTACAGTGCAAGCCACGACCCTAGGAGAGAGAAACATGGGAAAATGTGGGAGAGATTCAACCACTAACCAAAACACAATCAAAACAGCATGGGCATCCTTACAGGCCCATCCCCTAACATTTTTAGCCATGCTGGGAGAGAATGCGAGCCATTCTTCATTAAAAACGGTGGTTGAAATGTCATTTCTGTCCATGACCACGTGCTGAGGTGTTTTTCAATTTCTCTCTCCAAAATCCATCAAAATGCAAAAATGACCCTGGAATCTTGTAGATAATTTCACCAGCTTTCCATTGATATAAATAACGTGAAAAACCGAGCTCTGGATCGAAAGTTATGGCCATTTGAAATTTTAGGGCAAAACAAGGCCAAATCGGATTGGCAGGCAAAATTTGAATTTTTTCACCTTTTTTGCATTTGGGAAAGTTTCCTAAAATTCCCCACACTCCACCTCCCAGGTTCCACATGGCATGCTCTGATTGGGCACGAGCCCTTAACGCTTCATTTTCCATCGTTTTGTCCTTTGGAAAATTTTCCAAAAATTCACGGCCGATGATCTCGAGAACACGTGGCATGAGCTGATTGGACGCGGACTCGTCCTCCACAATTTTCCATCATTGTTTGATATTTTTTCCCATCGGACACGTGGCAAAATGTGATTGGGCGTGGGCTTTAACTTTTGAATTTTTCATGCGGGCCTGACTTGAATTTTTTGCTTCCATAGGACATGTGGCGTGAGTGCTTGGCTCGCACTTGGGGGGCGATTTTCCTTCGAAATTTCCTTCTTTTTCCTTTGGGAAAATTTCCCAAATTCTCCCCACCTTCCACCTTTCCAAGCCACGTGGCAGCATCTCATTTGATTTGGGCCTTGGGCAAACATTTTCCTTTTGCACAATCCCTTTGGAAAAATTCTCAATCTCCTCCCGTGCCCCGCCGGCCTGGGGACTGAGGACACGTGGCCTAACATGATTGGTCGGCGGGGGCGGGCCAAAACTTCTCCATTGCTTTTACCAAAACACTTCACCAAAATTCCAATCTTTCCTCCACCCTTCGAAACTCGACACCAGAGGACACGTGGCGCAATATGATTTGGCGCGGGCCCCTTCCTCCTCAATTTTTCATGTGCCAACACTTAGTCAAATTTTCAATTTTCTCCCCTATGGACACATGGCATAATCTGATTCATCGGCGGGCCTACGGGGAAAATATTCCCTTTGAAAACTTTTCCAAACACTTGGTAAAAATCCAAGTTTTCCTCCAACCCCCGCCACTTCCTTGGACACGTGGCGCCATTTCATTGGCTGCGGGCCTTTCAGGGGAAAATTTCCCACAAAAACTCCGCCAAGCCATAACTTCAAAAATACATGGAGTTAGGAGGAAAACTTTACCTTTCTGGAAAGCTGAGAAAGAGCTCTATCCAATGGTGTGATTTCCAGAGGGTTTTGAGTGCCCGAAAAGCAAAAAAATTATGACTCGAGGCACAAGAGAGGGAAGAATGAAAGGAGTTAGCCACAAAAATGAGCAAGGGGCACATTTTGGATAACAGATTTCTTCTTGGCCACTTGGAATCTTTCTCAAGAAAAAGGCATGGAGGTGTGGAGAGTCTTCATGTAACATTCCCATTTTAAGACTTTAGAAACAAGGAAAAAAAAATTAAGTAATGTTCTCTGTTCTAAATACATAATTTAGAACACACATTCCATAACATCCATTCTTATAACAGATAACCATATGCAGTTGTAATGACTCGGTGAGCCACCGATCTATTCATTTCATGACTCGACGAACTACCGATCTATTCATGTTTAACATTAAGTATTGAATACTTTTCGTATACTATGTATACTTGGTTCTCTTACCCTATTTGGGGTATTGAGTGATCTGTCTAGGAACCTATCTGAATATTTGCTACCAATATTCATCTACATCTCGAACCTTAGACAAGGTGACATAGGACAATGCAATCAACAACTTGCGATACTTTGGCCAAAGTTTTCTAACATACTTGTTTCAGTATTACTCATTCCTTGACAAAGCATACTCGTCAATCCGGAATACGTCCTTCACCCACTCAATTTTTATCTATAATGTCCTTTACTGACTTCCGTCAGTCCACTTGCCCAAGGTTTAACCCTAGTTCAAGTTAACAACATAGGTTATGATAGGAAGAGGCTCACAAAGACTTAGGATATATTGGCATACTGGGTCAACCTAGGTCAACCCCATGTGCCAAGGTACCCTGAGTCCTAGAGGGCTACTTCATATCGTAACTATGCTACTACCCAGTCCTAGAGAAAAACTAAGTTCAAGTCCATAAGCATGTAGATCTAGATGATCAATGCAGAAGGGTGTTGCCACATGTCAACTACAATGTTGTATCCTCGAGAAGATCCTAATCTTCTCGAAGGTATAGCCCTATAGTTGGCATGTGCTAGCATCCTACAGAATAGCCTCGTTGAGATGTACATACCCCTAGGAGATTATTAATATTTAATTAATTTGGATAATTAAAAATAGATTTAGCAACCCTGCCCAAACCCTAATCCAACTCTCCCTAAGTTCTTTTCCAAATCAGTTCCATTAATCCTTGGAGAACTTCCATAACTTATGATTGCTTTCGATGTTGTTAATTTTGGCTTAACAAGCAGTTACCAAAAAGAAAGGACAACAACCTCATAAGTTTTGTTTAATGTGACTTAACCATTCAAGGAAGTGTAACAACCACCTAGGTTGTATCTTAATAGACTTTATTAAATGTAGTCTATGATTATAAATCATATCTTCCTTTTTGTTTACTTTTTCATGAGAGAGGAAGAGTCTTCCTCTTCATGGTTAAGTTCTAGGGTTTAACACACCCTTTATGTCCTTTACAAATTCTAGAGTTTTTATTGTAAGTTCATTACACATCATCTTACTATATTGAATTGTTTAAATAAGAACATTAAATTCTGTAACTTATCTAGCTACATCACATTTAGGGAAGTTACTCTAATTCCCTTTTTCCTACTTATCCAAGAATACTCATTTAAACATATAAATAACATGAGAAATATCAACAGGATAGGATTCCATTTCTTTTACAAAGGTACAAGATAATTTACACAACCCATGCAAGTAAATTCTCATCCTTCAATTCATTTTCAAAACTTATACATTTACAAACTTATGCATTTTAGGCTTACTGCATGACAACAACCTTCATTCAAAAGGAATATAACTTTTCTTTTTCAATACAACTCAAGAGCGAATCAGAATTCTTCACTAGAATCAAACTTAGATCAGCCAATGCATCATATAATATTTTGCCATCTTTTATCACTTACGAAGTCCATTTGCAAAAATTATAGCATGGGTCAGTTCAATGAACTGAGCATGATAAGCACTAAACCTTAAAACAAAGTGCATTCCACTAATTGTTCCAATAAAAACAACCCTACTTTAATGAACAATTAGTATTTCATATACTAAGCATAAGTAATAACAAAAGAAGAGCATCAATGAATCAGAATTCACTTCAAGAGAAGAACAAAGTATAACCTATAATATTTGTCTTACAAATTAAAGTATAATTGATCCTATCAATCATCTTTACCAAACAATAGAATATAACATCTCATTGTTTCCCATTCTACCAAAATAGATTAAAACACTTATCTATACTATAAGATACAAGAAGTTTTTACAACATGTTCTTACTAGGATGTTTCGTCTAACTTTCAAGTAAAGAAGAAGAGAAACCATTTCCATTATGCCAAAGTACACAACACCCATAAAACAGAAACAGGTGCATTTCATAACCTAAGTTGTTTCACCTTAAGATTAACTATCTTAATATCAAACATTTAAGATATTCATCAGAACAAGATGAAATGAAATCCAAGATGGAAAGATGAAACATCAACCAACCAGCAAGTTACATTCTCTTTTTTTTACAAACTAGTCATTGCTCCCCTTCTATTTCATTTCCATCAATGATAGGTGAGAGAAGGTTAACCAATTAACAATTAACTTTTTCTTAAAGAATCATCAACAAAAGATTCCATACAAATGAACTTATTCCCAACTGTATTAGAAAAAAGGCTTAACAGAAATGATCTTACCCAGTATTCATCCCCTATAACTTAATTTAGTAAAAACCCCTTTTTCAAGATATAAACAATTTAAGTTCATTTAGGAGTTCCCAAAGAAGAACAAGAACACCTTAAAGTAAGAAAGTATCTAATGAAACTTTTCTTTTAAAAAAACTTCCCATTGTAAGCAAGAGATCCATTCAAATAGGAACATTAAAACAGTGAAGGTCATACACAGTCCATATACACAAAAGAATCATAACTAATTCTTTTATGGGTTCTTCATTTCTTTCAGGGGACCTAACAGAAGAGAAATCCGAGTAGATACTAACGCTCAGAATTACCCAAGAGTTCAATCAAAACAATATTATTTACCATACTTTTCAACATATTACTTCAAGAGTAAATAAAAGAATGAATTCCCAATAAGAATGGTAAACTACAAAGATGATTCCAGTCAAAATCTCGCAGAGTTTACCAAACAACTCATAAGACCATGTTTCCAGTTTTCTCCATGCACATGCATCTGTTTCCTTTTAAGATTTCAGAGTTTTTAAAATGATTCCCTACAGTATTAAACTCAATTTATACGACAGATCTAACAACATAATTAAGAGATACTTTCTGCCCAAGATTCGAAATACCAATCTAAGCACCATGATGAGCATGAGTTCCTACCAAGACAAAAAAACATTCAAATGATTATAAGCAAGTTCAGGTAACTTATGTTCCCTCTTGGTTTACATCTTTTAACAAGAAAACTAGAAAGAATCCCAACTGAACTGACACCTTGCTTAGGTTTCCAATTCCAACAATAAGAAACAATTTCCTCGACTCATTTTTCTTCACATTACTCCATATTGAGTTAATATAACTTCCGCATCCTAATGCTAGATAAGGTGCAATGAATAAACTTTTAAACAGTTCAAATTAAAAATCAAGCTTCATTTTCGAATAACTATCATATCAAACCTGCTTGACAACTGAAGCGGTTTGTAAGATCACTAAAAGAGTTCAGCCTAAACACCATAAAAGTACTAAGGCCATATTCTTAATGAACTCTCAATACAAAACATAAGGTCACAATAAAACACAAACACCAACCAAATGCGGACTAGTAACAGACCATAATATCATGATAATACCACACAAATATCACGTTGTGTTAGGGTTTCAAGCATCAACAAATGTTCGCAAGTTAGAAAATGAGAACAAAGCCATCTACTACTCCATTCACAGTTCCTTATTCTTATGAAATGAAACACAAGCATCAAAGCACCATGAACCCAACAAAGTAGTTCCCAATTACCCAACAAGTTTCCAACAAAACTCGAGCTTGCTTACAAGTTTTCATAAACAAACATGAGCTCTATACCAGCTCGAGATCATAAAACATTAGTTTCAATGAGAAACAGGTGGAACACCAGATTCTCCCAAGAACTTAAGCGAGAATACATTGGTACGAAAGTCAACAAAACCTAACCATTAGTTACCAAATCCAGTTAAGCCAAGCAGAGTTACAGAGTCATTCTTGCATGCATTTCTCATGTGCTTAAACAAACACATACTATATTTTAAACCAAACCACTTTTGCAAAGGATTCAAAACCAAGAATTCAAGATTTAATAAACTCAGTAACCAAACAACCAGGTACATCATGCAATGCATAAAACTCACAAAGCAGAGTTGCTTTAATGAAAACACTTAGAGGAAAGCAAGAGATTTTAACAGTTAGAGCCTATCATGCCTGATAGTGTCTCTGTCAAATCAAAGAAGACCTCTAGCCGAGCTCACTACTTCTCCTCTTCTCCACGAAAGATCAAACAACCAGATACCTCTTCCACAATGCCTCTTATAAATTCCACAAAACGAAAATAGATTTGAAACTTCAAAAATAGCCATGAAGTGTAGTTCAATCTGTTGGTTCGAAAAACTAGAGAGCATGTAGAGTAAAAATTAGAAAACATGCAAAGTGAAACAACCCAAGAAAAATCCACTGGCATGCCTACCAAGATGGTTTGGGCTCATAAACCAAAAGCAATTAATTCCATTAATTCCAAATCTCCGCCTAATCTTCCTTGCCACCACCTGCCAAGTCTAGCGAATGCCAAGTCAAAAATAACATGTATTTCCATTTTAGTGATACTGCCACCTAAGCCTCTGCCACCAAGCCAACTAGCCCCTGCCCAAGCTAGTAGTACCGCATACATTAAAAACCTTATCAACATCATAAATGCCTTAGGAACCATCACCAAAATGCATGTGACCACATAAGTCCCCATTCATGCCCAATAGTTTAGGATAGATTACTTGCTTAGGTTAGATCTTAGGTAGATTAAAGTTTATACCTTAGGATATAACACTAACAACTAACCCCCACCATAGGCCTTAGCAAATAGGTTTAGATAATTCCACATAGGTAAATAATTCAAAATGCCATAGTTTAAAGCACTAGGTTAGATCACCATATAGCCTTGTAGTAATAGGTTCAAGTTTAGTTTTAATACCTAGTAACCTTTCCAATTCCCTTAGCACCAAGTTTGGGTTAGAATCAAAATTATATCAAGTAACATAGCTTAGGTAGGAAATATTTTTACCTAGCTTAGGATCCCGTAGGTTAGTCCTTTATAGGATTCTAGTTCTCTCCTACGCCATGAACAGGATGAAATCCCAATTACGTCAGTAATGACCTGCCATGGTCGATCTCCAAAGACCCAAACAAAACATACCACTGAATGGAAATATTTTCACACAAAAAGAGAATTAAAGAACTTGTATCTACCAAGTTCAGTCCATATGTTTCTTAATTCATGGAATGCCAATTCATCAGTTGTTCACTCTGAACAGATTTAAAACATTCCTTGGATCACTGAAATTGATCCAAGGATGAGTCGGGTAAATAGATAAGTTTACAACTCTTAAAACCAAATTGCAATCTCACCTACAAGAAGTGAAAAATGAATTCAGGAAAACTATTCCAGTTCAGTCAAAAGATCTTAAGAGCATAAAAGACTTATCCACATCAAGCATGATTTCCCAAAGTCAAAAGAACATATCCTAAAAAGGAAAATCACATGCCAACACTTGAAATGCAAAGGAGGAAAATAAAAACGGTTAAGGGTGTTACACTTCATTTTGTTTCTCCTCTTCCTGCTCAGTTCCTGCACGTGTGGCTTTTCTTTCTGACCAGGCATGGTGATCTCCTACTACAAAAACAAACAAAATAGAGCAAAATGCATGAAATTTAATCCATGCGTGGGAGCTTCTGCCTTCTCCTCCTTCAGGATGTGTGGAATTTTGGACAGCTCCACCTTCTTCTTGGCACATGGAAACCCTCCTCCTTGGCACGGCTTCTTTTGGACTGTTCTCCCTTTCAAACTACAAATAAATCCTCCCTCCAAATTGGTCTTCCTCCTACTCCTGCGTGGTTTCTCCGTTGGATTTGCTCAAAATTCCTGCTATCTTTTTCTCCCCCCAAGGCGTGAGAATCTCCTTTTTGTTTTTTTGGACTGTTCCTCTTCAAAACGTGGTGATTCCTTCAACCTGTCTCTGTGTGTGTGGAATCTCCTTATTTCCTCACGTGTGGTCTTTGTTGATTCTACCTCTTTATCCCTTGCATGTGTGGGATTCTAAAAATGTTCTTCTATATTCTATACAACTCTCTCCTTTGCTATTTTTTAAAATCCTTTCCTATGCATGGAAAGCTTCTACCTTCTCCTCCTTCAGACTGCGTAGATAGATGATGGATATTCCTCCTTCTTGGCATGAATTTCTCTTGTATTTCTTCTTCACAATGGCATTCGCAATATTGTGGGATGTGATAAAATATTATGTCCTTCAGAAGAAATAAGAAGCAATTGGAAGCACAACTATTTCCAATGAGTTTGACGGAGGAAGTTATGAGGATTAATCCAACTTCCCATCTTCCGGGTAGTGGAATTAAGTGCCAGGGGGAATGGGGAAAGCAATAGCCAATTGCCAATGGGAATGGCAAAGTGGGCTGGCATCTGTTCAATTTCCCCATGTGGGAAATTGGGAGATTTCTTGCCGTTAGCCAATCCATGATTTGAAAAATGGTGGAGAAAATCCCACAAGCGGGAAATTAAAATAAGATTGCCATGAAAGGGGAAATCCGGGTTCGGGAAGCCAAATTGGCATTCCTGGCAGTTGGAAGCATAAGCTTACTTCCCCGGCAATAAAATAAAAATTTGTCGAATGAATCTTTCAATTAATATTTATTTAATTAAATACTCCCAAGTTATTTAAAAATTAATTTTATCAAACAAAGAGCAATTAATTAATTAATTTTAATGCGATTTAAAGCCTGGCGGGAGGAGTTCTCGCCCGAAAAGGACGAAATGAAGACCGAAACGATCACAAAAAGGAGATGATCATCATGAGGGTGATAAACCACGCAAAGTAACACTTTTGAAAAATTTCAAAATTTCCATTTTTATTTTTTATTTTTTAAATTTTGCGAAGTCAAAATTGGTTGATAACAATTGGCTCTAATTGGGGACAAGGACTTCATGGACACAACAACAAACCCAGACCAAAATATTCATGAGCATGATCTCAAAATGATGGGGCACAAAAATGGAGCAACACAAGAGAGGAGACCAAAAAATAGGGAAACAAACAAACCAAAATCCTAATTACCTATGTACATACGGGGAACAACCCGTTTTCAATTTTGATAATGCTTGAGATATTTCCCACTGTAGGGAAAAGGCAAATGAGTTCCATCAGGATATGCCAAGTAATAGGTACTATCTCCACATAAATGTCTTATTTTGAACGGGCCTAGCCACAAAGTGAGTCAAACTTCCCATGCTTTCCTTTCGGTTCACGTCTTTTGTCCCAGAGAAGAACTAAGTCATTGATTTGAAATTGTCTCTCCCTAGTTTTCTTGTCAAACAATTTCTTTACCTTGGATTGATGTTCCTCAATCCTATTTGCCACTTGAATTCTTTGTTCCTCAAGCTTGCTTAGGAACATGATTCTTTTATCTAATGCATTGGTGAAGCATTCATCATCAACTGCCTGAGCTAATTTTAATGCTGGTAACTCCAGTGTGACGGGAATTTGAGCATCGATTCCATACAAAATTTGAAATGGAGACATCCCAATTTCCCTTTTGGGAGCTATGCGGTTAGGCCAAAATGCATTGTATAACTTTTTGTGCCAAGTTCTTTGATTTTCTTTGACTAACTTGTGCACAATAGTAATGAGGTTTTTGTTATTGGATTCACCTAACCATTTCCCTGAGGGTAGTAATCTAATGAATGAGACAAGGATATCCCATATCCATAACAAAAACCTATCATCTCTACAGAAGAAAAATTTGAGGCATTGTCCGTCACAATCTTGTGTGGAATTCCATAACGAACCAATATATTTTCTTTGATGAAATCACATATTACCGATAGATGTTTGTTTCACCGGTATAGCTTCCACCCACTTTGTAAAGTAGTTAGTGGTGGTGAGCACGTGAGTATGACCAGCACTAGAATTAGGATTCAAAACCCCAATGAAATCTAAACCCCATTGTTGAAAGGGTTCTTCAATGACAACTGGCTTCAAAGGAAAAGCTGCCAACTTTGGTCTTCCAAAAAAAATTGTGACAGCTTCACATTTTGTCACCCATTTCTAAGCATCAGAAAACATAGTGGGCCAGTAATAATGTGCTCTCAAAATTTTATGGGTTGTTACTAGGCCAGAGAAATGACCACCACAAGCATGATTGTGGAAAGCTTCCAACAATCTAGGTTGTTGTTCTTTATCAACACATCTGAGGAACATGCCATCAATTCCTTTCTTGAACAACGTGTTATCCCAAATGACGTACTGCAGCTCTTAGTTTGATAGCTCATTTCTCCTTAGCTGTCAGATTCTCTGGACACTCGCCATATGTGAGGAAGTAGGCAATATCAGAATACCATTCATCTCGTGGTAATCGACAAAAATACCAATGGTAAATTTTCTTTGGATGGTTCTTCTTGAGTTATCTCGTGGTTCATTCTCGTAATGAGTTGGCGAGTCCTCTTCCTCGAACCAACTTGGTAGGCTTGATGTCCAAATCATATTCTTGGATCTTGGAGACCCAATTACCTCTTTTAGATCCTAGTTCCTGTTGTGTCAACATTGATTTCACTACGGTGTCTGGAACTAAGACTTTGGTGTGAGAATTCAACACGTAGTACCTGAAGTGTTTCAGGGCTCTTACCACCGCATATGCATGTCTCTCGGGGAGTGTAATTGAGTTCATATTTCTTGAATCCAGGCTCATAAATGCAATGGGAGATTCGATTCCTTCTTGATTGTGCTGAGTCAAAATGGCGGAGATTGTGTGCGGAGAAGCATAGCAATAAATTATAAAATCCTTTTTAAAATCGGGACATACCAATGTAGGAGCTTTTACAATAACACCCTTGATTTTCTCAAATGCCTCTCTACCTTCCTTTGACCATTTGAAGGATTCTTTTCCTTTCATCATATCAGCGATTTCCTTAGTCAGCTTGGCAAAATCTGGCACAAACCTTCTCAAAAAGTTCACCTTCCCAAAGAAGGAGTGGACCCCAGGCTTACTTGTAGGCAAGGAAAGATTCTTAATAACTTGAACATGTTCAGGATCAATCTTAGTTCCTTCCTTAGAAACAATATGACCTAGGAGTTTCCCTTCTGTAACTTCGAACATAGACTTTTTGGATTTAGAGAAATCTTATGAAGTCTGCATCTTTGCAATATTTTCTCTAAATCTCTTATGTGATCTTCTCATTTCTTTGAGAATACTGTCAAGTCATCTAGATATATCACGATGATTTTGTCTTTATAATCTGCGAATGCCATATCCATAGCCCTTTGAAAAGTAGCGCCAAGCATTAATCAAACCGAAGGGAATTCTTCTATATGCGAACGTACCCTAGGGGGTAGTGAACGTAGTTTTATGTTGATCTTCTCTAGCCACTTCAATCTGATTATAGCTAGAGAAACCATCTAGCATAGATAGCATTTCCAATCCAGTTACTGCCTGCAAAATATGGTCCATGACTAGCAGTGGGTAGTTATCCTTCAAGGAAGCCTTATTAAGATTGCGGAAATCCACACAAATCCTAATTTCTCCATTTTTCTTATGAATTGATACAATATTAGCTATCCAGGTCGAATGTCGAATAGGAAACACTATTCGTGCATCTAGCATTTTTTAAACTTCATGAAATATTGTCCCTGCAATCTTGGGATTATATTATCTTTGCTTTTTCCTAAATGGAACTGCACCAAGCTTCAAGGGTATGGCATGCTCCATTTCCCTGGGTTGGAAAGACTTCAAGTCTTCGTATGAATAAGCCAAAATGTCAGAATATTTGGTAAGGAGACTTATGAATTTCCTGCGCTCCTCAAGCAAGCAACACTTACCAATATTGATCAGGCAAGGTTTATCCTTGGCACCAATATTAACTTGCTCATAGTCAGCAGAATTTGTAGGTCCTACCTGCTCTTTCTCTTTGATAAACCTGTCATGTTTGTCAAAAATTTCTTCAAGTGAAACCAATCCTTTGGGAATTTTATTTCCTTTGAGTTGAATGATGCCATCACCAGGATCTTCATTCTCAACTCCTTCCTGAATGGGCAAGGTAGTTGATTCGTGAAATGCATAATCACTTCCTTTAAAGTACAACTGTTCAAATTTTTCTCTCTTTTCTAAGAAGGCAATAATTTGTTGATCATCATTAAATACTTGCCAATTTTTTGCATTGTCAAGGACACTTGGCCTAAAAACCATTTCAATGGTGTATTTGTCTTGATCAAACTCGAATGAGGAATCATTAATGAAGTTGAGATCGTAAGAGAATCTCGCTTTGTCATTCTTTTCGTGAGGGACAAATTTAATGGAAAAAGCATCAAAGAATTCTATCGCGTCCCATACTTTATTTTTGTAGTGTCACAAATGATCATTCTTTACTTTAACCGATTTCTTACTTGTTTCACGATCAATTCTCGCATCTCGAAAGACTTCCAAATTTTTGATCCCTTTCTCCTCAAAGCAACTTGAAGACCAAGGATTAATGCCTCATACTCTGTAGAGTTATTAGTATTTGAAAATTTGATTTTGTAGGAAAAGGGAAACATTTTACCATTTGGAGATATGAGCACCACTCCTGCACCATAACCCATTGAGCAACAACTTCCATCAAACTCAAGAGTCCATATCTCATTAGAATCTTGGCAAGTGATCTCAAGGGTATGAATTTCTACAGTCATCATATAATTACCCATACTTGAGCCTTGGAAAAGGATCTATGCACGAGGATCTTCGGTTTAGTAACCATGAACTTTACCCGAGCTCCTGAGCATGAGGATGAGTTTCAAGTACCAAGGATCAATTGCAATGCCTCTTCAATCCAAATACAGAGCAACTAAAAGAAGTATTTGTCTTGTTTCTAGTTGATACCTTGATGATTTGGGTGGAGGATCGACCTTATCGTTTTTCACTCATAATAGCATCCATGTTCAGCTCCAAATCATATACATGGCTGCTTTTTTGAGAAAGGGAAGCTACTTCTCCCTACTAGTTACAGGATTTGTTTGAGTTCCCTTTACTTTTGGTTAGCGTAGAGTAGGTAGGTTTTCTTTCAGCAGAAGAAGTGCTTGTGCACATTCTGTATGTTCTACTTGGGGCATGTATGATCTTTTCCTTTTGTACATAGTGTGTTGTGGTGTTTTGTTGCTCGTGCATAGTGCATTGGAGGTAGTGTTTGGTGAGATCTGATCTAATTCCAACAAGGTGTTTTAAGTGGCTCAGGGACCAAATTTCATAATTTCATATCAAAATTGTGTTTATCAGCCGACTCCTTACCCAATGGACACTCCTAAGGCCATCGATCTCTTCATCTAGCAAGCAGATGGCCCCGAAAGTCACCAAAATTTTATCCAAATAACTCTCCCGCCTATTTGGATGAATTTTACTTTCACTTTGCTCTCGATGCTTCACATTTCAGATTGTGCACTGTAGGCTTGCTCATCTAGCACTTTGCATGGGTTGTAGTCCTTCCACGTGCTCCCCACACCTTGTAATTCTCTCGCACGCCCTTCTACAAATGCCTTACAAATAAACCAAGTTCTGGGTCTTCCTACCACACGCATTCTTTTCTTTCTACCATCGCACACCCTTCCTCGCTGACATCCACGCCCGCTTCCATACTTATCTTTTACAAGTATTCATTCTTTCCCTGTGGTGCGCGCACCTATGGGTGTGTAATCTCTTTGCATTCCTTTCACGTACTTGCATCTTACCGCGTGCCTCACTTCCTTGCTACAATCCATTTGCACGTCCTCGTGCACCTTCTTGTTTCTTCCTTTGCATTCTGCTCCATTTCCATTTTCCCTTTTTGCGCCTTCCTCCTCGCGCTCACTTTTTCTTCCCTTCTTCCTATGCATGTGCCTTCTTTTCTATCTCGCTCATGCCCTCTTCGCATGCCCAAGAAGAAACTTAGATTAGATCAGCATCCTCCTCACATGCCTCTTCAAGACAGAGCAAAGCTCAAGTGAAAAAATGGAGAAAGGCTCGAAGTTTTCGGATTTCACATTTTCAGGTATCTTAGGGAAACAGATGGTTAAATGTTGAAAAAAATCTAACTCGGTAAGTCAAAATCGAGCCCAAAGTGAGTTGACTCGAAGTAAAGCAACAGAACTGCAGAAGGTGCCATGTGTCAGCTCAGTGCACCTTCAAAAGATGTGACAAAATTGAAGACCCTAGGGATGCGCTTGACCTCCATGTGGATCTAACACGGATAGACTCCAAACCCAAGGCAGTGTTCACTCGAGGCCCGAATTGGCTAAGTATAAAAAGGCCAGCGGAAGCCTCCATGTGTCTCTTCGGTACACTTTTGGTATGATGCTTAAAATAAAGGTCCCCAAATGAGTGCAGCTCTCCACGTGGTTAGAGCCCGAGAAAGGGAGAACCGATCGTTGAAAATTCTAAACACGGGAAGAGCCAGTGGGAAGCCTCCACATGCCTCATCAATGCAAATTCAAAGGTAAAATCCAAAGGCATGTCCCAAATGAGCGCATGCCCTCCACATGTCTAGGGTCCAACAAATTTTCTCCTAAATAGGTGGAAAATCCAAAACACAAAAAAAATCATAAGAGAGCTCATGACGATGCCAAGTGTCCAACCGCAACTTCAAGAGTGAAAGGAGGGGGTAAAATCTTAAGAATGTGTGGGGATTCCACATGGAGCTAACTACAAAGGTCCCACCCAAAAAGGGTTTTGACATTATATATAGTGGGGCCCTTTACTCACCCAAAGGAATGAAGTAGCATGTTCGCGGATGGTGCCAAGTGTCGGAACGTTGCATTCCCAGGACCCTAAAAAGTAGAAAAAATATTAACAATGCGCGGGGCTTCCATGTGGATCTTGCATGAATAGACTCCAAACCCAAGCAGTTTGGAAAAGATTGGCGAAGGTCAATTCAATGAAAGATGAATCATGAAGCCCACAAAGAATTTTAAATGCTTAGATCTTTTAAAATATTGTGAGAGCCCGCGTAGAACACCCGACCCTAACCTTTAGATGATCATAACTACTACCTAATATCTTTAAATTAGTGGGACTAAGTTCTTAAAAATGAAAAATACAGTCCGCCATTTTCAAGGTTGTCAAGCTTCTCACCTACCACCATAATGAAGTATGGGCTTCCTTTCTTGCCCAAAAAGGAACAACACATAGAGGCATGGGTTTTGCAGTGGAACCCATCATTATTGCAAGTGAATTCAATGCATTTTATTGGGTGGTTGGAGTAGGATTTCAAAATTCTTCTCATCTCCTTCTCTAATTCTTCCTATATATTGTAAGGAGGGACATTTTTCTAGAGGTTGGTCATTTTTTCTCTCCTACCCCCCTCCCTCTTTCTTCTCTAGGGTCAAATGTGGAGTTTAAGCCTCCTCTCTTTGCTTTGTAATGGCGTTTTCTTACCTCTTGCCCACTAATGATGTATTGTGTGAACTCATGGAGTAATAAAATTTGTTTCGTGATGCATTTTGTCCATCCTTTGCTTATTTTATTGTCTCTTCTTGCCTCTCACCATTATAGGGTATACTGTGCATATTTCTGATGTCTATTGTAGGTTTTGAGAGCTATGTTTAATGGGTTTGAAGTGGTGTTATGTGTGAACTTTATCTTTGGCCTGTGATGCATCTTGTCCATCCTCTCCATTGCTCACCTCTCTCCATTTCAGGAAGTTGGATTTTTGATCAGCAACTTCCTTTTCTAGTGTATCACTACTTTAGTGTAGGCTCTGTTTTCATGCATTTCTCTCTCTCCCTGATCCCTTGGAAGGTTAGATTAGGATTAGATAGTTTTCCTACATTAGAGTAGCTTATGGCAGGTAGTTTAGGAAGAACAATCTAGATTTCTTCGAAGGACCATCTCAAGCCCACAAGTCCCACAACTTGAGAGATGGTCCAATGTTATGTAGATTACACCGGATGCCCCATTCAAAATTAGGCCATTCGAGTGTTGTGATTCTACATCAACAGTTTTGGCACACCCGGTGGGATAGGTTTGAAGCACCTTATCACTTCATTTTAATAGGTTGGTGTGTTCTGTTAAAGTTTCATCCTTTGGAGGCATTTTCAAGAACATTTGCTCCATCTAGTCAACAACCTAATCTCTTAAGTTGCATACCTTTTCTCATCCATTTTAACCCATCTTCCTTCATCTTTCTTTCCACATCTTCCATCTTCTTCCATTCCATTAAGTCGTGCAATCATGACTTCATTCCCATCTTGGAATTCACACTTATAGTATCGGTGGTGTAGTACACCTCAATGTATTTCACAACTCCTCCAGATCAACATTGTGATCAGTTTCAAAACCATTATGCTTACCCATATGAGCAAAGTGTCACCAATATGGTTATGAAACAAATCAGGAAAAAGGGTATACATACAATGACAACAATCAAATGGAGAATATTGATCTACTGGAGAAGATTCAAAGGATGGAGGCTGACATGGTTCAATCAAGGGCTACAATATAAATGAAGGCATTTAAAATTGGTTACAGGGCATCTTGTCCATGGGAAGGCCCTTTTCCAAGACACTATACCCCGCAGAGAAGCTTGAATTCATGGTTTAAATGTTGCCAACTTGCACAATGGATCGAGGAGATATATTCCTATGAGCTTTGTGCTAGGAAACCTTGTCAATGGGTAAGTCCTACACAATCATCTAGTAATTTTCTCTCCATTCCCCAAGCAACACCATCTCAACTTGAGCTTCAATTTTCAATATTCACATCCGCCGCTTCTATTGTGGAATCCTTTTCTCCATCTTCTAGTCTCCCATCCCATCTTAATTACTCTACCCTTTTCCCTTCCAAATCCAAGTCCCCTCCACAAGATCCAAAAGTAATACCTTCCCCTCCACCACAAATAAACAAAAACTAGTGGAGACCCCACCCACCACTCCTACTTTCCCGAGTCCATGTCGGGAAGAGACTCAAAAATCCAGTCAAGGAGAGCAACAAGAAGAAGAGCCAATAAAAGAAGAAATGATTAGAAGCTTGGTGAGCTTGGCTCTTAAATTTAATTGAAAAGATTCCCTTGTTGGTTAAGCCTATGGAGGAGGTCAAAGTTAAAGAGCCAGTGGTGGCTAAGGCTGATTTTGTAGCAGTAGTGGAACAAGAAGATCAATAGTCTATATGCTCTAAATGTAGTGTCCATGATGGCACTTTATTTGAAGAGAATTTTGATCCAATTCAAGCTACACAATCAGTCTAGCCGAGGAAGAAGCATTACTCCAAATCTAAAAGAGGAGGAGTGTATTTTGGTTGTGGAGGAGAACCATACAGTTTCAGAGGCTTTGAACACAAAGAAGGCCATAGAAGAACCTTCAGTTCTTCCTCCCACTTCATCCCCTTCGAGCTCTAATGTCGAAGAAGAGTTTGAGATTTCAAACTTCATGTTTGAGGATGAGGGGAACCATGGTGAGCAAGTTGCAGATCAGGAGGACACTATGGAGGAGGTTGAGCACATGCAACAAGACAAAGAATGAGGTAAATTATATTTCTGATTTGGAGGATCGATTCGATCATGAGGAGCCCATGGAGATCACATCATTTGCTCCTCCATCATCCACCTTCCAAGCACATGATTCTGCTACCATGGAGGAGAGCATTCAAGGACAACAACCTACACTTCATAGCAACCCTTTGGAACCAAGGTTGGAGGATCCTAATCTTCCATGTTCTTCTTAGGAGGAGGAAGGAAACAGTGATGACACCATTTCCACGTTAGTCATCAAGGAAAATGATAAAGCGCTTACATGGGCAATTTAAGGAAAAAAATCAACATGCAAACAACCTCCTTTTTCAAGAAGGTCCGCAAGAAGACTCCATTTTTGGAGTTGAATTTTAGAGAAAAGGGTACATCCATCGGATCAGACCTTGTCCAATCAAATACTTGGCTTCATTGGAGCCAAAAGAGGATTTTCCACTAGTCATGCTTACTCCTGAGCATGAGGATGAGTTTCAAAGTACCAAGGATCAGTTGCAATGCCTCTTCAATCCAAATACAGAGCAACTAAAAGAGGTATTTATCTTGTTTCCAGTTGATACCTTGATGATTTGGGTGGAGGATCGACCTCTTGTCAGTTTTTCACTCATAATAACATCCATGTTCAGTGCCAAATCATATACATGGCTGCCTATTTTGAGAAAGGGAAGCTACTTCTCCCTGCCAGTTGCAGGATTTGTTTGAGTTCCCTTTACTTTTGGTTAGCGTAGAGTAGTTAGGTTTCCTTTCAAAGAAAAGAAGTGTTTGTGCACACTTTGCATGTTCCACTTGGAGCATGTATGATCTTTCCCTTTTGTACATAGTGTGTTGTGGTGTTTTGTTGCTAGCTGCAGTGCATAGTGCAGATGGAGGTAGCGTTTGGTGAGATTAGCTCCAATTCCAACAGTGTTTCAAGTGGCTTAGGGACCAGATTTCAGAATTTTAGATCAAAATTGTGTTTATCAGGCTAACTCCATGCCCAATGGACACTCCTAAGGCCATTGATCTCTTCATCTAGCAAGCAGATGGCCTCGAAAGTCACCAAATTGTTATCCAAATAACTCTCCCAACTATTTGGATGACTTTTACTCTCACTCTTGCCTTGATGCTTCACATTTAAGGTTACGTGCTCGTAGGCTTGCTCATCTGGCACTTTGCATGGGCCTGTAGTCCTTTCGTGTGCTCCCACGCCTTGTAATTCTCTCTGCACGCCCTCTTTTCTTTTTTCCATCGCGCACCCTTCCTCGGTTTGATATATGTGCCCCGTCTTCCATACTTATCTTTCACAAGTATGCATTCTTTTTAGCTGGCGCGTGCACCCGCACGTGTGTAATCTCTCTACATTCCTCTCACGTACTTGCATCTTGCTGCGCACCTCACTTCCTCTCTACAATCCATCTTTGCACCTTCATACACCTTCTTATTTCTTCCTTCGCATTCTACTCCATTTCCATTTCCCCTTTTCATGCCTTCCTCCCGTGCGCTTGCTTTCTTCCCTTCTTCCTTTGCGCGTGCCTTCTTTTCTATCTACTCGCGCCCTTCTCGCGCACCCAAGAAGTGACTTAGATTAGATCAAGCATCCTCCTCACGTGCCTCTTCAAGACAGGACCAAAGCTCAAGTGAAAAAATGGAGAAAGGCTCGAAGTTTTCAGACTTCAAATTTTCAGGTATCTCATGGAAATAGACCGTTAAATGTTGAAAAAATCTAACCCTGTAAGTCAAAATTGAGCCCAAAGTGAGTTGACTCAAAGTAAAGAAAAAGAAGCGTGGAAGGTGCCACATGTTAGCTCAGCGCACATTCAAAAGATGTGACAAAACTGAAGACCCTAGGGATGTACTTGACCTCCACGTGGATCTTCAGCGTGATGGATAGACTCCAAACCCAAGCCAAAAGTGTTCACTCGAGGCCTGAATTGACTAAGTATAAAAAGGCAAGCTACGTGTCTCTTTGGCACACTTTTGGTATTATGGTTAAAATAAAGGTCCCCAAACGAGCGTAGGCTCTCCACATGGTCAGAGCTCGAGAAAGGGAGAACTAGTTGTTGAAAATTCTAAACACGGAAAGAGCCAGCGGAAGCCTCCACATGCCTCATCGTGCAACTTCAAAGGTAAAGTCCAAAGGTAGGTCCCCAAATGAGTGCATGCCCTCCACATGTTTAGGGTCCAACAAATTTTCTCCTAAATAGGTGGAAAATCCAAAACATAAAAAAGCATAGCAGGCTCGCGGACGATGCCAAGTGTCCAACCGTCGCAACTTCAAGAGTGAAAGGAGGGGGTAAAATCTTAAGAATGCATGGGGTTTCCACATGGAGCTAACTACAAAGGTCCCACCCAAAAAGGGGTTTTGACATTATATATAGTGGGGCCCTTTACTCACCCAAAGGAATGAAGCAAACATGTTCATAGATGGTGCCAAGTGTTGGAACGTCACATTCCCAGAACCCTAAAAAGGCAAAAAAATATTAAGAATGTGCGGGGCTTCCACGTGGATCTTACATGGATAGACTCCAAACCCAAGCAGTTTGGAAAATATTGGCAGAAGGTCAATTCAATGAAAGATGAATCATGAAGCCCACCAAGAATTTTAAATGCTTAGATCTTTTAAAATATTGTGAGAGCCCGCGTAGAACACCCGACCCTGACCTTCAAATGATCATAACTATGACTATATATCTTTAAATTAGTGGGACTAAGTTCTTAAAAATGAAAAAATACAGTCCGCCATTTTTGAGGTTGTCAAGCTTCTCACCTACCACCATTACGAAGTATGGACTTCCTTTCCGCCCAAAAGGAACAACACATAAAGGCATGGGTTTTGTAGTGGAACTGTCATTATTGCAGCAAATTCAATGCATTTTCTTGGGTGGTTAGAGTAGGATTTCAAAATTCTTCTCGTCTCCCTCTCTCATTCTTCCTATATATTGTAAGGAGGGGAATTTTTCTAGAGGTTGGTCATTTTTTCTCTCCTATACCCCTCCCTCTTTCTTCTCTAGGGTCAAATGTGGAGTTTAAGCCTCCTCTCTTTGCTTTGTAATGTCATTTTCTTGCCTCTTGCCCACTAATGATGTACTGTGTGAACTTATGGAGCAATAAAATTTGTTTCATGATGCATTTTGTCCATCCTTTGCTTATTTTATTGTCTCTTCTTGCCTCTCACCATTACAGGGTATACTGTGCATATTTCTGATGTCTATTGCAGGTTTTGGAGAGTTGTGTTTAATGGGTTTAAAGTGGTGTTATGTGTGAACTTTATCTTTGGCATGTGATGCATCTTTTCCATCCTCTCCATTGCTCACCTCTCTCCATTTTAGGCAGTTGGATTTGTGATCAAGCAACTTCCTTTTTTGGTGTATCACCGCTTTAGTGTAGGCTCTGTTTTCATGCATTTCACTCTCTCTCTCGATCCCTTGGAAGGTTAGATTAGGATTAGATAGTTTTCTGCATTAGAGTAGCTTGTGGCAAGTAGTTTAGGAAGAAGAATTTGGCTTTCTCCGGAGGACCATCTCAAGTCCACAAGTCCCACGGCTTAAGAGATGGTCCAATGTTATCTAGATTACACCGGATGCCCCATTCAAAATCAAGCCATTCAGAGGAGACTCGATTCCGCATCAATAGTTTTGGCATACCCGATGGGATAGGTTTGAAGCACCTTACCACTTCATTTTAATAGGTTGGTGTGTTCCTATTAAAATTTCAGCCTTTGGAGGCATTTTCAAGCACATCTGGTGACTCTATCTAGTCAACAACCTAATCTCTTAAGTTGCATACCTTTTCTCATCCATTTCCACCCATCTTCATTCATCTTTCTTTCCACATCTTCCATCTTCTTCCATTCCATTAAGTCGTGCAATCATGACTTCATTCCCATCTTGGAATTCACACTTACAGTAGTGAGTGCAGTCCACCTCCAATGTATTTCACAACTCCTCTAGATCAACATTATGATCAGTTTCAAAACCATTATGCTTACCCATATGAGCAGTGTCAAACCAGTATGGTTATGAAACATATCAAGAACAAGGGTATGCATACAATGACAACAATCAAATGGAGAATGTTGATCTTGTTGGAGAAGATTCAAAGGATGGAGGTTGGCATGGTTCAATCAAGGGCTATAACATAAATGAAGGCATTTAAAATTGGTTGCAGGGCATCTTGTCCATGGGAAGGCCCTTTTCCAAGACATTATAGCCCGTAAGAGAAGCTTGACTTCATGGTTGAAATGTTGCCACAACTTGCACAATGGACCGAGGAGATATAGTCCTACGAGCTTTGTGCTAGGAAACCTTGTCAATGTGCAAGTCTTACACAATCATCTAGTAATTTTCTCTCCATTCCTCGAGCAAAGCACCATCTCAACTTGAGCTTCAGGTTCAATCTACACATCCACCGCTTCTATTGTGGAATCCTATTCTCCATCTTCTAATCTCCCATCCCATCTTAACTACTCTACCCTTTTCCCTTCCAAATCCAAGTCTCCTCCATAAGAGCCAAAAGTAATACCTTCCCCTCCACCACAAATAAACAAAAAAATAGTGGAGACCCCACCCACCACTCCTCCTACTTTCCCGAGTCCATGTTGGGAAGAGACTCAAAAATCTAGTCAAGGAGAGCAACAAGAAGAAGAGCCAAGAAAAGAAGAAATGATTAGAAGCTTGGTGAGCTTGGCTCTTAAATTTAGAATTGAAAAGATTCCCTTGTTGGTTAAGCCTATGGAGGAGGTCAAAGTTGAAGATCCAGTGGTGGCTAAGGCTGATTTTAGTAGCAGTAGTGGAACAAGAAGATCAACAGTTTGTATGCTCTAAATGTAGTGTCCATGATGGCACTTTATTTGAAGAGAATGTTGATCCAATTCAAGATACACAATCATTCCAACCGAGGGAAGAAGCAGCTACTCCAAATCCAAAAGAGGAGGAGTGTATTTTGGCTGTGGAGGAGAACCATACAATTTCAGAGGCTTTGAACATAGAGAAGGCCGCAGAAGAACCTTCAGTTCTTCCTCCCACTTTATCCCCTTCGATCTCTAATGTCGAAGAAGAGTTTGAGATTTCAAACTTCATGTTTGAGGATGAGGGGAACCATGGTGAGCAATTTGCAGATCAGGAGGACACTATGGAGGAGGTCGAGCACATGCAACAAGACAAAGCAAGGAGACAAATTATCTTTCTGATTTGGAGGATTGATTCGATGGTGAGGAGCCCATGGAGATCACATCATTTTCTCCTCCATCATCCACCTTCCAAGCACATGATTATGCTTCCATGGTGTTAGCATATGGATTTGCACGCATGCAAATGACATGCAATAGTGTGGGAACGAAGTCCCTCCTCAATGAAGGTGAGGCTGCCTTTATTGAAAACCAAAACTGTATTTACATCTATACATTCAAAATTGTATGTGGGGGTGTTTTGGAACATCAATGGAAAGAAAAGTGAATGAAGGAGATGGAATGGAATGAAGGAAAGGAGTGGAAAGGAATGAACTGAAAGAACATGCAAGAGTTAGGTAAAAACAGAGCCTAATATTGCATGAAGAGGAAAGATGAATAACTAACACAAATAAAATGGAGTTTGAGTTAGCCAAACAAGAACATGTAAAAGGGAACACACATGAGCAAGTAGATAATCAGAGCTTGATCACTGTGAACTAGAACAACTAATTAATAACGTTGACAATAAGATCAAAGATAATATTTGCATGCAAGATTCAAAACACCTAACATCTAATGAACATAAGAACATCAAATGTTACAAGAGACAATGAATGAGACACAAAGTTCATATTCCATTAACTCCAAAATGTTTTTCACAAAAGAACACAAAGTTTCTTCCTGAAACAAAGCTTGCACAAAAGTATTTTCTTCTCCTATCTCTTTACAAATGAGCCCCTCACTTCCTTTTATAACCCAAAAGTTGGTTACAAAGTAGTTAGGGTTTTACATGATCATTAAATAAGGCACTTAAGTGAATTTGACTTTTTCAAACCAACTTTATTAAAGACAACCCTAAAATAGAAATTACTTAAAATAACCATTGTTCCCAAATAACAACACCTTCAGGAATATACAATAATAACTAGTGCCTTATCCATTGAAACGGGGTCCACATATCTCAAACGTATGAGAAATGGACTCTCCCACTTCGCTAGATACCAAGAAAATCAACTCCCACGCACCGATGAAATTAGGATCTCTTTGCTTTTGCCAATTGAAAGGTTATAAACCTTCCCAAAGTTTCAAACATCTTTTCTTCTTCGGAGGTTCACTTGGTGAAGAATAGCCTCACAAAATACCTATAATTCAAGAATTCTACTTGGCATATCATTTAAATTAACAATTTTGGATTGAGCATTCTCAAATAAGTTCTTCAATTTGATGCACTACTCCATGGAAACTGACAAGAAATTGTTAGTGGGAGTGTACATATCTTTAAACAATTGTGAAAATTGTTCTTCCACCTGCTCCGACGAACACCTTTGATTATGCTCATTTACGAGGTTACAAGGAATCTCAGCCATGAATTCTTGGATCAAGGAGAGTGAAGTGAAGGCTTCATTGCACATGCTATCATAATGAATCATAGAATCCTCGAGAAGCGTCTTTCTTGATTTGAGATGCAGACACCAAAGAAAACGTGTCCCTCGATGTTCAAATTCGAGAATTCCTTCAATAGCTAAAACTGAAGATTCCATACTTGTCATCTCCTGTAAACTGGGCAATATCTCATCCAAATTTGATATAGCAGAAACAAAAGTTTCTTTGAAAGAAAGAATTGGATCTAGATACGCACTGATATCTTCATGAAGCTTAACCGCGGTCTTGATCATCCCCTGGCCTAAAACGAGAATCTCTGAAAGCCAAGTTTTAGTGACATGGCCCAATGTGTTTATTTCCTTTGACAAATTGAGAGTCTCTTCATCTGGGGCAGCCACATCGCATCGTAGTCGGGAAGGTGGATGATATGGGATTTATCAAATGTTGAACATACTCCACCAATTGATTCTTTTCAGCCTTGAGCCGAGAGTTTTGAGACTTGTATTTCTCAAGTCTTTTTAGCATGATATCAATCGAATCTCAAGCCATCACCATGTCACTTTCTAATGTAGATTTTCCAAGTCCTAACTGGAAACTTCATAGTCGGCAAGCATCATAGCATCACGCTCCTTATCCACTTGTGGAATGGCAAGGTCTGCAAATTTGTTTCCATCATTATCCACCATTATTTGAGAAAGCACCTTAGGCTTCTTAGGAATGGCGTCATTCGAAAGTTTGAAAAGGGCATCAAAATCAATGTCAATTGGCTTGACAACTCTCTTCCTTTTCTTTACTTTGGAATCAACCCAAGAAGGAGTATCATTCACTATTTCAGCATACAGAATCCTAGAGCTCGAATCAATATTCTCATTATTTCCGACATCATGAGATCCTTCTTGAATCCTATCTACGACCTCGATTTGAGGAGACACAACCTCAATATCCACTTCCTAATTATTTGAGAGATTTTGGGAAATCTCTTCATGAACTACATGCTCTGAAGTGTTTGATATTTGAATTACCTACACCTAAGTGGATGCTTGTTCGAAGCATGGTTGAGGATCATTTGTTGCTAGCTTCGAAGCACTATTAATGATGTGGGTAGAAGAATATCTACTCGAGGTAGAAAATCTAGACACACACTCTTTTCCTTCTTCGGGGTTTGGATCTTTAGATCTTTCTCCTTGTGACATGTTACTTGGAAAAGTGGATTTTGGCAACCACTCCTTTCTTTCTGTTGCGTATGATGGGATGGTAATGAGGTTGATCGAGAAGAGACTTTGGTTGAATGGAGACCCCCTCGTATTGGCAATTTTTGTGATCCCGAAATGTGATCTGGAATTGATTGCAATTTGGCAAGTTCCTGTCATACAAAAATATGCTTTTTTTAATAATTGGTTGGTTCTTGCCATCAAGAGAAAATTCATCTCTCTTGGTCTAGTCGATTTGAGGCAATGGGGTAAAGGAAACAACATCATATGAGGGATCGACAACATCCTCATCATCATCTATGAATGAATCGAGAGGACTCTTGATGTGGAAGGCCTTGATTTGAGCAAGTGTTAGGCGAGAGTACTCCCATCTTCTTACCTCATGTTCATCCGAACAAGCAGCCCAAAAATCCTCCATGGTAGGACTATGTTGGTACTTCACCCAGAATCTTTTGCATATATCCATTGATATCGAACTGGGCTCTCTTCACATATGGATGGATGGTTATGAGAGCGAACTCTTTTTCCATGTGAGGTGCACTGAATAGATTTGGGCATTGGTATTCGCCGATTTGGATCGGGAAATGGATTCCTGGACGGTGCTTATCACTAAGAAGGCAATGAACTTAGAATAACTGTCGTGCCAACTCCATTAATGCCCATTTGTCACTGACGTACTTGGGAAGTTTCCACGGGGTCCCAGCAAAGCCACTCATGCGAATGTAGGAAAAATATGAAAATTGTATAAACCAGGTTCCCCATTGGGAAATGACACTCATGGCTTCTTTGGAAAACCTTTCCTCAGTATTCGATTCAGTGCCGAGATCACGCAGAAGGTGAATGCATCATTGACTCTTCTAAAATGGTGAAAACCATTTTTGAAGCCGAGTTGAGGTAATAGTGAAAAACACTTTTGGCGACCCCATGACCCCTCTCGTTTCATGTCGATATGAAGTCATGTAGAAGCATCCAGTCATCTTAACTTCTATCAATTGCTTGTGAATGGTGTTACTGATGATGGTGGCCCAATCCACAAACTCTTTCTTGGCTAGCATGATATAGATAAACTGGTACATCCATGGGTGGAAAATCCTAGCAGAAGGTAGACCGAAAACTCGACTTAGGAGAGTGATCATGTCTCTGATTTCTTCCATGAACTCAACACGGTACAATTCTTTGGGAAGCCTGTCAATTCGAGGTCTCTTGGTTACTAGCCAGTTGTTGTTGACCATTTTGCTCCATCTCAAGGGTTCTTCATCCCAGGACTCTTGTCGTTGATTGACGAGTGATATCCACATTCTCGGGAAAGTCGGGTATTCCAAGTAACTCCTCAATATGTTCAGGTGTGATTAAGAGGAAAGGCTCGCGATTATCTTTGAAAATTCCTCGTCTCTCAGGGTCGTAATTCTCCGTGTAAGCAATCACCAATTCTAGACACTGCACCAAGACAGGGAATGTTGCTACTTGGGGTAGGCCACTATGGTAAAGCCTATATGAGAAAATGGTTTGCCTTTAATTTTCACTCGGTCACAAAACTGTTGCACATTGATGTGACCCAGATTTGTATCGGTGATGTTGTCATATGCCGACTTAATGGAACTGGGAGGGATAATTCCTTAGAATTCATATTTCAAGGTGGATTTGTTAGATTTCTCCACTAGCTTCCTCGATCTCCCCATGATTTGGATTTTTTGGCCATTATGAATTTAACTGAAAAGTGACTCGAGGCACGTCGAGACAATGCAAACGGGGATGGGTCTCGGTCTCCAACGCCCCATCGACGCAAAAAATATTTTCTGTTATATTATTATTATTATTATTTAAAAAATAATTATTATTATCCTGAATTACAAACTTCTTTTTTAATATGTCAATACAAACAAATCGAGACTAAGCTCGAATTCTAACTCTGACAATAACAATTAAAATCTCCGATTTTAATATTTTGCGTGAATTAATTTTAATCTTTGCTATGGTGTTTAAATCCTTCGGTGTTGACAAGTGCGATGCGTGGACAACTGCTATTTCTTTATGCTGGTGCATGAAAACTATTCTTCTTTCCACCTTCACATGTTCTCCTCCTTGTTCGGCGCATGTATTCGTTTATAATTCTTCTTATATCATCTCAAAAATTTGTTTAAAAACTTGTTCTTATTTCCCTCACACGTGAAAAAGAAATTTTAAAACTTTGTTTTATTTAAAAATTGTTCCTTGTACTTCCTGGTGTACGGAAATCTTATTTTGGGGAATTTTGTGCGTGGAGTTTGTTATCTTCTTCCAACTGTTCTTTCTTTCTTCCCAAATGTGGATTCTCCTTCTTTGGCTGCGTATGGAGATTTCCTTCTCTCTGCCCAATGTTTTTTCTGGTGCCTCCTTTTCCCAATGCATGGAAAAGGAATCTTTGTCTTCTTTTTTCCTTTTTTATATTAAAAATTGTTCTATTCCTCCATTTGGGTGCCTCCTTTCTTTCACGGTCTTTGCGTGGAGTAGAAAAAAAAATTGTTGTCTTTCTTTCCCTTTCTCCCAAGGCGTGAGTTTTGAAAAACTTCTTTATTCCTTCTTTGGCCAATGCGTGGTGTTTTATTTGCTGGCTGAGTTTTTTTCAATTAAAAACTGTTCTTTTTTCCTCTTTCTTTGGCGCATGGAAAACTTCTTAATACCTGCCCATTTTCAAAAACTATTCTTATTTCCTTTTTGTCCTTTCTTGGACGTGTGGGCTTAAGTGAAAAGGGATTCACTGTCTTTCTCTATGGCTTTGTTGCTTTTCTCTCCGAAAATGTGTGGGAATTTTCTTTGGACTGTCCTCCTTGCATGCACGACTGATATTTCTTCCTTCACAATGGCGTGAGTTTCTCTTGCATTATGGAATGTTGACAAAATATTATGTCCTCCTTGAAGAATTAAGAAGCAAAGCTTCGCATGAATTTTTCCAACGGGTTTGATGGAGGAAGTTACGGGAATTAATCTAACTTCCTCTCTTCCCGGGTAGTGGCTTAAGTGCCAGGGGGAAATGGGGAAAGCAACGGACAATTGCCAATGGGAATGGCAAAGTGGGTTGGCAATCCCCGTTCAATTTCCCCATGTGGGAAATTGGGGAATTTCCTACCCGTTAGCCAATCCATGATTTGGCAATTGGCAGAGAAAATCCCACGTGCGGGAAAATTGAAGAAGATTGCCAGGAAAGGGGAAATCCGGGTTCGGGAAGCCAGATTGGCTTCCCGGCAGTTGGAAGCGTAAGCTTACTTCCCCGGCATTAAAATTTGTCGAATGATTTTTAATTTATATTTATTTAATTAAATACTCCTCAAGTGATTTAAAAATTAATTTAATCAAACAAGAAGCAATTAATTAATTAATTTTAATGTATTTTAACACAATTTAAAGCTTGGCGGGAAGAGTTCTTGCGAAAAGGATGAAACGAAGACCGAAAGCGATCACGATGAGTCCAATGAACCACGCAAAGTAACACTTTTCAAAATGTTCAAAATTTTCATTTTTTATTATTTTTAAAAATAATTTTGCAAAGTTAAAATTAGCGATAACACATGGAGGAGAGCATTGAGGACAATAGCCTACACTTCATAACAATCCTCTGGAACAAAGGTTGGAGGATCCTAATCTTCCATGTTCTTCTCAGGATGAGGAAAGAAACATTGATGACGTCATTTCCACGCCTTGGTCATCAAGGTAGATGATAAACTACTTACATGGGCAATGCAAGGAAAAAATAAACATGCAAACAACCTCCTTTTTTAAGAAGGTCCGCAAGAAGACTCCATTTTTGGAGTTGAATTTCAAAGAAAAGGGTACATCCATCATATCGGACCTTTTCCAATCAAACACTTGGCTTCATTGGAGCCAAAAGAGGATTTGCCACTAGTCATGCTCGCTCCTGAGCATGAGGATGAGTTTCAAAGTACCAAGGATCGGTTGTAATGCCTCTTCAATCAAATACTGAGCAACGAAAAGAAGTATTTGTCTTGTTTCCAGTTGATACCTTAATGATTTGGGTGTAGGATCGACCTCTTCTCGCTTTTTTCACTCATAATAACATCCATGTTCGGCTCCAAATCATATACATGGTTGCCTTTTTTGAGAAAGGGAAGCTACTTCTCCCTGCCAGTTGCATGAGGATTTGTTTGAGTTCCCTTTACTTTCGGTTAGCGTAGAGTAGTTAGGTTTCCTTTCAGCAGAAGAAATACTTGTGCACACTCTGCATGTTCTACTTGGGGCATGTATGATCTTTCCCTTTTGTACATAGTGTGTTGTGGTGTTTTGTTGCTTGTGCACAGTGCATTGGAGGTAGTGTTTGGTGAGATCGGATCTAATTCCAATAGTGTTTTAAGTGGCTCGGGGACAGATTTCATAATTTCATATCAAAATTATGTTTATCAGGCTGACTCCTTACCCAATGGACACTCCTAAGGCCATTGATCTCTTCATCTAGCAAGCAGATGGCCCCGAAAGTCACCAAAAATTTATCCAAATAACTCTCCCAGCTATTTGGATGAATTTTACTCTCACTCTGGCTCTGATGCTTCACATTTTAGGTTGCGCGCCCATAGGCTAGCTCATCTGGCACTTTGCATAGGCTGTAGTCCTTCTTCGTGCTCCCCGCTCCTTGTAAATCTCCGTATGCCCTTCTCGTAGATACCTTCCAAATCAACCAAGTTCCAGGTCTTCCTATCGTGTGCCCTCTTTTCTTTCTGCCGTCATGTACCCTTCCTTAGTTGGTTAACCACACTCTTCTTCCATACTTGTCTTTCGCAAGTATGCATTCTTTTCTCGCGCACACACACACCTACGCACACACATTCTCTTTGCTTTCCTCTCACACACTTGCATCTTACCATGCACCTCGCTTCTTGTTGCAATCCATTCACGCACCCTCGCACACCTTCTTGTTTCTTCCTTCGCATTCTGCTCCACTTCCATTTCCCTTTTCACGCCTTCCTCCCACGTGCTCACTTTCTTCCCTTCTTCCTGCGTGCGTGCCTTCTTTTCTATCCCCTCATGCCCTCCTCGCATGCCAAGAAGCAACTTGGATTAGATCAAGCATCCTCCTCGCGCGCCTCTTCAAGACAGATCAAAGCTCAAGTGAAAAAATGGAGAAAGGCTCGAAGTTTTCGAGACTTCACATTTTTGGGGATCTTGGGAAACAGACGGTTAAATGTTGAAGAAAAGCTAACTCGGTAAGTCAAAATCAATCCCAAAGCGATTCAACTTGAAATAAAGCAATAGAACCATGGAAGGTGCCACATGTCAGCTCAGCGCACCTTCAAAAGGTGTGATAAAAGTGAAGACCCTAGGGATGCGCTTGACCTCCACGTGGATATTGCACGGATAGACTCCAAACCCAAGGCAATGATCACTCGAGGCCCGAATTGGCTAAGTATAAAAAGGCCAACGGAAGCCTCCATGTGTCTCTTTGGTGCACTTTTGGTATGATGCTTAAAAGAAAGGTCCCCAAACGAGCGCAGGCTCTCCACGTGGTCAAAGCATGAGAAAGGGAGAACCAATTGTTGAAAAGTCTAAACATGGGAAGATCCAGTGGAAGCCTCCATGTGCATCATCGACGGAACTTCAAAGGTAAAGTCAAAGGCAGGTCCCAAAATGAGTGCAGGCCCTCCATGTGTCTAGGGTCCAACAAAGTTTCTCCTAAATAGGTGGAAAACCCAAAACACAAAGAAAGTAGAGTAGGCTTGCAAACGATGCCAAGTGTCAAACCATCACAACTTTAAGAGTGAAAAGAGGGGGTAAAATCTTAAGAATGCGCGGGGCTTCCACATGGAGCTAACTACAAAGGTCCCACCCAAAAAGGGGTTTTGACATTATATATAGTGGGGACCTTTACTCACCCAAAGGAACAAAGCAACATGTTCGTGGACGGTGCCAAGTGTCGGCACATCGCATTCCCAAGACCCTAAAAGGCAAGAAAAAATCTTAAGAATGCACGGGGCTTCCACGTGGATCTTGCACGGATAGACTCCAAACCCAAGCAGTTTGGAAAATATTGGTAGAAGGTCAATTCAATGAAAGATGAATCATGAAGCCCACCAAGAATTTTAAATGCTTAGATCTTTTAAAATATTGTGAGAGCTCTGCGTGGAACGCCGACCCTGACCTTTAGATGATCATAACTATGAATGGATATCTTTAAATTAGTGGGACTAAGTTCTTAAAAATGAAAAAATATAGTCTCGCCATTTTTGAGGTTGTCAGGCTTCTCACCTACCACCATAATGAAGTATGGGCTTCCTTTCTTGCCCAACAAGGAACAACACATGGAGGCATGGGTTTTGCAGTGGAACCCATCATTGTTGCAGGAGAATTTAATGCATTTTCTTGGGTGGTTGGAGTAGGATTTTGAAATTATTCTCATCTCCCTCTCTCATTCTTCCTATATATTGTAAGGAGGGGCATTTTTCTAGAGGTTGGTCATTTTTTCTCTCTTGCCCCCTCTTTCTTCTCTAGGGTTGAATGTGGAGTTTAAGCCTCCTCTCTTTGCTTTGTAATGGTGTTTTCTTACCTCTTGCCCACTAATGATGTACTGTGTGAACTCATGGAGCAATAAAATTTGTTTTATGATGCATTTTGTCCATCTTTTGCTTATTTTATTGTCTCTTCTTGCCTCTCACCATTACAAGGTATACTGTGCATATTTCGATGTCTATTGCAGGTTTTGGAGAGTTGTGTTTAATGGGTTTGAAGTGGTGTTATGTGTGAACTTTATCTTTGGTCTGTGATGCATCTTGTCCATCCTCTCCATTGTTCACCTCTCTCCATTTAGGTAGTTGGATTTGTGATCAACAACTTCCTTTTATGGTGTATCACCACTTTAGTGTAGGCTTTGTTTTCATGCATTTCTCTCTCTCCCCTGATCCCTTAGAAGGTTAGATTAGGATTAGATAGTTTGCTGCATTAGAGTAGCTTGTGACAGGTAGTTTAGGAAGAAGAAGCCAACTTTCTCCGGAGGACCATCTCAAGCCTGCAAGTCCCACAGTTTGAGAGATGGTCCAATCTTATGTAGATTACACCAGATGCCCCATTCAAAATCAGGCCATTCGGAGGGTGTTGTGATTCTGCATCAACAACATGTCGGGATTATTACTCCGCATACACACCGCTGCATAGGAAGGGAAGTTCAGCGTCACTGGCGTGAGGTTAACCTAGGAGCACTATTGCACATACAAGCACATAGAACTACATTAGGTCTGAGATGTAGTGCAACATTTGGTCATAAGTTCACTTCGTTGACAACCGAGAACAATCTAACCCCTCATGTTACATCTTTATTTTTAGGATTTGATGTAGTTTGAGGGTTTTATAGGAGATTATTTGTGTTGTAGATTTATAGGTACCTCGGCGATCCAAGTATGACATACAGGTGATCATTAGTGAACAAGTGTGAAACCCTAGCGATATTGAAGAAATCAAGTTTTGAACTTTTCGTTAGACTCAGCATCCCACATAGGTCTCATGCACCTCAGTCACCCATGTCACAGGCCGGTTTGTAGGTTCTAGTATCTTGATCAAGCATTTCCAGTTCTCGCCCATCATGTTCATAAGTTTTTTCTAGTTCAGATATACTTTGGGATAGGAAATCAAGATAAATTCCCCACCTCTCTCATTTCCTTTCATAATTACATCTACAAAATTGATTAATGCTTGTATCTTACTATATATCATTCTAGTAGTTTCTAAATTCAGATTTTAATAGAATAGTTAAGATTTTCTTGAATCAATATGATGTTTGATATCTTCATTCTCAATTAATGAGAGCTTATATAGTGGCCCGCTTAAGAGTGTTGTTCTAGGGACCAAGGCAATTGGATGCTTTACATAAAAATGCAAAGGCACACAAGTTAGTGGTATGAATATATTTGTGTATTATAATATCATTTGATGCATTTTATTTTTTTGCATAGTTTGGCCTAGTGAGACCGCTCTTATAGTCGCTTCAACATTTTTCTTATCCTTATTTATGATCACCGGTAGGAAAAAGGTATTAGTTTGATAAATCAACCTTCAACACTTATTAGGGCCACCGATTTAGTAGGGGCTACTTATGGGATGCGATAATGCTTAAACCCTAAATTGATGATGACACTCTAAGACCTATCCCCATAGAAACCACGAGGGTCCCACATGCATGGTTTCTAATAAGTACATCTAAGACATCCAATTATGCAACATCACATACCACCACATATTTGAATGGTTTAGAAGGAAAAATTGTCAATTTGCACATATGTCTCTTCCTTGCCTGAACCAACCAATAAAGTATGGTTGTGGGTGATGACTTGTTACAGATTAGCCTCTTTCTTGCTTTTTTTTAGATATTAGATTCTTTTTTTACTACCAATATTTAGAATAAAGCTCAAAGAGTCATACCATTTTCTTGCACTTGCAAGTGAAGTAGACGTTTTGAATCCTATTTTGGTGGGGATTATATTCCTACAATGGTAATAATGATATATCGATCTTCATCCACTAGTAAAATCCCATTATTCATGTGCACCTTGGTTCTCTACGTATTATTCTTCTACATCTAGCCCGCACAATTATTTTAACAGAGTTTGATTGATAATTTGAAAGTCCTTCATGTCATGGTACCTACTCTTGTACTTTTCACACCACATCCCTATATATTTTTATGGATTTTCTTTCCATGCATACTTCTTATCTTGTTTCTATAGTGGTGCATCCTTTCTTTGTTACTTGGTGTCAACTTTCCCTTTCTTGGAATATGAAGTATCTCTGTTACCCCTACACTTGGACCTTTCTTCAATCTTGACTATATACCAATAAGCTCCCCTTAGAGTATTGATGCATGAAAAATCCATCTTTTCCTAGATGTAAAATCAAAACCCACTACATTATTCAATAATTTTACACTTCTTGATGTCTCGTGCTCCCACTTTTGTCGATAGGGTATGAAACTCATCTACATAGTCCTGAATTATTTGATCATGACCCTTACACAATTGGCGTAGTTTATTAAACTAGTCCTCATAGTATTCACTAGATAATATACTCTCGATGGCCTCTATGAAACCACCCAATGTTTATGGGGGTTTTAAATTGTTACATAATCATTATCATCCTCTTGTAGGGAGTATGATTCCCACCATTTTTGACATGAAGAGATGCTTTCAAAAGTGTAAATGTTATCTTTTCATCATCAAAAAAATTATTGACAAAGAAATATGATTCTAGTTGATCGATCCATTTATCCAATTCATCAACATCAATTTTTCCTTCAAACTACAGAATGTCAAAATTACTTGTACCTCGAATAGTGTTGTTCCCCAAAGGGTCTGCATGATGTGAGTGTAGTTTGCAAAGTTGAGGGTGGTTGTAAGGATGACCTGAGAGAGGACATTAACTAATTATTCCATCATCTCCATCCTCTACCTTTTAAAAGATTCATCAAGTAATTATCTGAAGGGATCTCCCATTTCCTCTTGTGTTGTTTGTGGTTGTTTAAAGTGACAAGGAAGGTAAGTGAAGGATTTTAAGAATGGACATCGTGCTTTCCGGTATTCTAACCTCATATTTTTGACATGTAAGAGTGGAACAAACTTTATTTTATATCACTGATATGGATTGAGGTGTGACCCAATGGACAACACACTAACAATGGTTCTTAATTTGTTATAACAATCAATTCACAATGAAAGAACTGTAAAAACAAATGAATTTTATTATAATTCTAAATGTATACAAACTAGAAAACTCCATAACAAATATGCATTCTTAAAGATCCATTTATTTATTCAAAATAAACTATTGTATAGTTATATAATGGAGAATATGAAAAACTACTAAAAATATAATATGAAGGGTTTTAGAGGGGAACCAAAAGGTCATCCTATATAAAGACCATTTGTATCCACCTTAGGGATGGATTTGATAAGATATAAGTAAAAACTATGAAATCTAACCTATTATTACTATTATTTTATTTAATGCTCATTGTTCGGGTCATATTTCCTAACACGAAGCCCATAAATGCTTCGAAAATCCCCAAAAATTCAAAATACTAAAAGCTACCAAAAAAATATTAAAAATAAATTTTTGGACTCTCTAAAAATAGATTTTCAAAGATCTTATTTTGGATTAAAACATAAACTTGCGAGAGATCGCCACAACCATGGCAAGGATTCCTAACATACATATAGTTGGTGAGAATCTGGTTCCATTGAGAGGATTTCTCTACAAATGATTCAAAAAGGGAAGGACCAAGAGGATCACAATGTAGAGTAAGGGAAGAGATTCGGTTTGGGGATTAGTTCCAACCACCCATGCCTCATGGAGGATGCAATGTTGTCATCTCGTAGTAAAAGGAAAAGTTATATTACTATGAGGATTTGATGACCTACATTTGAAAATTATCCCACAAAAATCCCTCGACTTCTTTGAAACATCAATCAAACATGGGCATCACCCTTATCTCCACCATGAGGGTCTTTTCCAATGTGAATAGAAGGATCAATCTAAGAACCCCCTAATCAAACCAATATTACCTCCATTATATTTCTTGTGATTTGGAACAAAACTAATGTCATGCACTCAAGGGAAAATAGGCTCTAATCTAGAAGCTTCCTCTTCTTGATCTAATTCACAAGCACATGAATCTTCTAGATCTATAAAAACTCCTCAAGATGTGAATACGACACTAACGATCCAAAAAATTGCGTAGGTTTCCATTAGGAGGCATTCAAACCAAATCCTTCAATTTGAATTATAAATGTTAATGCTTTCGACACAATTCCAACACTTTGAGCACATTTATGGTACTCACAACACTAGCTTATATCAATTTTGATTTAAGAGAGAGAACATCATAATATATTTACCCATAGAGGAAAAACATAGATTTACCCATGATATTGAGTTTCACTTCCCTTAAAAGCCCTAAGGTCGCATACGCTTTTTCCAAATTGAAACTTTAATACCATGATGAACTTATTATATCATAAAAGCATATTCGTATCAAGTGACATGAGTGCATTCACAACACTCACTCACAACTAAAACTATGGGAGAGTATATCCATATAATACAAGTTGAATGAAGAACAATATATTGAAATATACGGTCGAGTCAAATTGGGGAAACCTTTGTGGAATCCTTATAATAAGAACAAAATTCGAATATGGTGATCAATACTAAAACATTGTCTCCTATGTACCATAATCGACTATGTGAACTCTATAATCGAATTAATCGAGACTATTCCTACTAATATTAATTGTAAAAATATCAAGTGACTTAAATCAAAGGTTATAAATGCAACACATTAACCACATATATCTTGAGACACCTAATAAGTTTTTATTGTTTGAGCATTGGATCATCATATTACAAAGTATGCTCTTATTGTGAGGATCGGTTGGGGTTTGCCCATTGAAATAGCTCAACCATACATTTCAATATTCTACTACGAGCATTTCATTTATATTATGTGGATGTGCTCTATTCTACTCTTATTTGCGAGTGGTTGTTAATCTATTCATCTCATTTTTTAAATTGTAAGCTATTGCTTTGAATATGCTTTGCGATGTAAAATTCATTACACACATGTTCATGTGTTAAATAGTAAGTTGCACATTTAAATAGATTGCATAATTACTTCCATACCTTGTTTCAAGTTCTTATCTTGTAGTATGCTAGTAGAACGTCGAACTTAGTCAAGTTAGACATTCTATTAATTACGTTTGGTAAAACTCATTCAATTATTAAATTTAAACACCGTGTCGTACTCAAATTTAACTAGAAAGAAGAAACATACCACGTAATTGGAAATACATGTTGTAGGCGTAGAAAACTCATTGTCGATCTCACCTACCATGATCCCCCAATGCCTACTCTAGACCTACACTTCATTGCTTCATTAAAACTTAATAAATAATTTTAATTTATTGTATATATTAAATATAATAAAAATATAATTTTTAAAACTTAAAAACAATTTTAAAATAATATAAAAATTATTTTTATTTTTATTTTTAATTTCAAGATAGTGTATACATTAATTTTTGCTTTAATTTTTTTAATTTAAATATATTTATAATAACGAGTTAACAAAAATAAAAATGATAAACCATAATTTCTTTTATATATTCTATTTTTAATAATAATTTTGAAAAAATTAAGTAAGATTTAACAATAATTTTTCATTTGAATATGATTATATAATTTTTGAAATTAAAAGATAAATGTCTCAATCTTTGAGATAATAATTATTCAAATAATATTAGGTTCACAAATTAAATTGTTTTCTTCAGTCTACTCTCAAAGACTCATCTTTTTTAATCTACCCATCAACCTCCAACTCTTAAAAACAAAACTGCAACAGAAAGAATGAACTAATAAACCTTAATTGAAATAACATACATAAAACCGTCAACACATTTTATCAAAACAAAGGCCATGAAACACGTATGGATAAGTCTTGTAGTGATGGCAGAAACCTGAATTTTTATACATAATTTTGACTAATACCTACGGCAAGTGAGCCATAATAATCCCAAAAATCAATTACTTGTTCAATTCTCGCGACACCTAAATATACCCCCTATTCCTCCGTCAAATAATAAAATCGACGTTCCCTATTCCTCGGGTGACTCATATGACTATCTGCTAACGTTCTAAAAATAACTCGGGCTCACACTACTGGAATGATATAAGACGACGAACAAATTAAAAAACAGTAATTACCCAACACCTTACCGACTTAGGGACTTGCGCTAGATCTCGAGGGCCAGCGACTCGCTTAACAGAGGTATTTTTCATACACTTTTCCTTATGATCTTGGATCTGTGTTCGTCTTTACTAAATCTAGGATGTTCATGGTTTGTCATGTTAATTCAGTGTGTTCACAGTTTCAATTGCTGTTGTTTTTAATCGTATCTGAAATTAAGACTTCAAGGATAGTTTGAAAATTAAATTAAATTATGGGTACTATTTTACTGGATTGGATCACGCAGATGGTTTGAAATCGGTGAAAAACAACGGTTTTAGGGTTAAAGAGAAAGTGGGTTTTAGCTTAATTTTTGCAGAGGAAATAAAGTTGGGTGTTTTGATGATGGTGGGAAACACTGGTTTTAGGGTTATAGAGAAATCCAGTTTTAGCTTAATTGAAAACAAAAGTACAATACGTTTTTGTTGGATTTGATGAGGTCGGTGTTTTGAGAACGGTGACAAACAGTTTTTTAAGGGTGAGATAGAAAATGGGTTTTGGCTTAAACTTTATATTGTGATGTGGTAAGCAGGGGATTGGTTGGAAGGGACTTTAGAGAGGTTTTTTGAGAAAGGTTAAGGGAAGCCTTGGCCTAGGAAAGTGGATTTTCAAGGATGGAGGAGGAATTTACCTCTCATGGTGACATAGATCCGTCTGCATTTGCTGAGTAGGTATGGATTTGGGTTTTGTCTATTTGAGCTGTAAAAGTGTTGATCAGAGAAGTATTTTCTGGTTTGTAAATTGGGTTGGTAAATACTTTTTATCTGGATGTGTGTTTATCCAATGCTAGCTACATTGCATGATGATGGGGTTTTTCTAACTGATTTCTGCAACTAAAACTTGTGCTGAGATCCTTGGTTCAAATGTCTTGAATTTTTTTATTGTCAAATTCCTCTCGTGGAGTTAGGGAAATGTTGTCTTCCAAGACTAGCACCTGGCTCTTCTGTTAGTGTAACATTTCGTTTATTTGCCAAGGGGATCTCTTCTTCCATTACAGTCATCTGGGACCTACACCTGGCCTCTTCTTTGGGGTATGCAACACCCAGTAATCTACCCAAACATGTCCTCTGGGGATTCAAGCATGGAGCACTTCTTTGAAAGTTCCCATGATTTATCAATATAGCTCATCCCATTTGAATTGTTTGTGGGAAATCAATAGTACATCTCTTGATGGTTATGTGCTGATGTTGGCTAGATCTTACTCTGTTAAAACTATACATTAAGAGGAAAATATTGCTGGTCAATGCTTAAACAAACATGATTCTTTTTTTGCTGATAAGTTTTTTTATCACAAGTGCAGCAATCACACAGAGTTCTTTTAATAATGTAAGAGTTCTTGTTCTAATTGATATGTGAAATGAAAACTTGCTTTGAGGTCCTTGGTTCGACATATCTCTATTTTATTGTTAGATATATTGTTCAGTGTTGTTAGCATGTTGTTAGCATCACTAGGTTATTTTAGGACTTAGAAGGATCTCAATGCAATAATTTACTGCCTGTGAATTAATCTTATATGTATTAGCGCAAGCTTTGAGACTCTAGGCCTCATAAGGGCTGTGACTGTGGGTTATAACTTATAAGGCATACTTCCACTTGAGCAGACTGGAGGAGGCTCTTGATTTATGTTTGAAGTATGAGGAAATAAATTTTGTATTTGAAAGGTCTGGCAAGCACGGTCAGGAATTACTGACATCCTGCATATTGATGATCTGTGATCTATTACGCTGCAAGGCTGCAGGAATAAAACATTTTCAAATTTTTTTTTGCACTTCTGATTGCGGTTATTACCTAGGAGCTTACAGATGGATATTCAGGTGTGGATGTTTTTGTGACACCTACGCGGACAGAAGTTATCATTTGTGCTAACTGTGCACAAAATATTCTCTGCGAAAAGGGATGAAGAATATTACCCGAGGTTTTAGTGCAGGTGGCATTTTCCTAAAAGATAGGTGCATTTGTAATTTGGATAACACATTCTTAACTGAACCTTGGCAAGTGGAAGACGATGTAAGCTCGAAGAGAAGTTTTAATGGCAAGCATAATGATCTATATGAGCTAGAAATTCAGGCATTTGAAAGCTACGAGCAAATCTGTAATGGAGAAGAAAACCGGTTCAAAGAGGGCATGGGCTGGAGCCTCATCTCTTCATCATGTTGTTACCACTTCCTTCGGAAGCATCTGTTATGGATCCCTCTTAACTGTTGCTATTCAAACCTTGTGCCTGTAGATCAGCTATGTATGGTACATCCTTCAACCATTTTGCACAGGAAGCATGAGAATTATTTCAATCCTCTGGATTCGAGTCTCTTTTGCATATGATTTTTTTGTAGTTGTGCCACTGATGGTGACTATTCTTGGAGGACATATTATTGTTACGAATGCTGGGATATGAACAAGGTGTAACTGTAAGAAGAGTGTATCATGCTTCATGGGATATAAAATGTTTTGGAGTTATTAATCATTGACATATTATTGGATTTGGTAAGGTTATCCAAATAGGCTACTTTAGTATGGTGCACTATAGAGTCCCAAAAGACTTCAAGATTAGATAGCATTGATGTTCAGGGGATCGATACAAGCATACCCTCAGAGAGTATACCATAACAATGCATTGTTGTTCAGTCTTTGATAATATACGGTTTGTGTGATAATTAATCACTCTTAACAATAAATAGGTGAAAATGAATCATTTTAGATAGGTCGACATATATTGTTGCACATTGAGTCCGAGTTGTTGGTGCAATATTATATATGCACTAATATTAAGCTAAGTCAAATTATCTTAACTGTACTAAGTGTGCCTTGTGTACATATCTAGTCTTAGAATAGGATAAGTGTGATTTTAGTGCAACCTCTGTTAATAAATGCCACCTCTATATGGGCCAATCACATGTGCCTATTATGTGGCCAATAGGGAAAGGGGAACTTGCTGTTCTGCGGGCTATATATACACCCTTATCTCTTTGTATTTTTAAGTGGTAAGGTTGTTGATACAATGGATGAACAATGGATTATCCTTTCCTCATATCTTGCACTTCATTTACTTGGAATGAGTCTGTTCTTTGAAGGTTTTGTGTATTGGGGATTCCCCATTTCTACATGATACTAAAGCTAATCTCATAAGGTACCAATTGTGCATTTTTGTCAGTTTTCAATGAGCTCATCACTTCCACACAACTTCTCCAGCCCCTAGCACATTTTTGAGCCAACCCTCTTTTTGGGTTTTTAAAAATTAAACAGTAATCAAATATTTTTCGTTTGAGTCAAAATTGTATTTTCTAGGTTTTTAATCTTTAGAAAAATCATAATTTTTTCAGATTATATCCAATACTTTTCCCAAAAAGTTCAAGGAAAAATACAAATTTAATTTATTTTGATATTGTTTGGATGCATGATTGATTTTTGGTGATTTTTTAGAAGATTTGCACTTTGAGGAGCTAGGAGCAACATGTTGATCAATGGAAATTTTGCATTTTTTGTGCAAAATGAAGATCCAAATCTGATATCATTAGATTTGATCTTCCGAGAGCTCTCTAGAAAAGTCACACCTGCCAAATTCAAACAAATATTTGATGTTGCAAGTATTTTCTAGAATTTCATTTGGCTTAGAGCAAGCACTAACCACCAGTGGTTAGCATTAATTGCCTGCAAAAGGCTGCACACATGACAAGATAGATTGCTGAGAGCTTAACTGTAGCGGTTACAGTCAACTAACAATGCCAAGTTGCACCATATGACTAGGCACTCAATTGTTTTAGTCAGAAAGGGTTAATCTCTTGCTTTTTAGGCTCTTTTTTCTTCCAAGGCTCATAACTTTTGATTTGCGAGGCTTGGGATGATGTTTATTTTCACCTTGCCTATTTTTTGAGATATATGCAGTAGTGGGGTATTTTCCTCTCCTAACCATATTTTCTAGAATTTACAAATTTTAATAGATTAACTGTTCACCCTCTTGATTTCTGGACCTTCAAGGAGCTATAACTTTTGATTTGTCCAACAAATTTAGTCTTTTTATAAAGTGCATGTTTTTTCATGCTCTCCAAAGCAGTAGCAATAAATTCATTCCATTATGTACGAGGACTATACTTTTTATTTTTGCATATTTGTAACTATAAATCAAGTTGTACACGCACTTAATAAAGTGTCATTTTTCCTATCTAGGGATCATTTTTACACATAATATACATTTTGTGGGGCCTAGTTCATCTTGGCCTTTGTGTCAAGCATTCTAATTGGGGAAAATACCATAAAATTTGTGTAAATATAAACACTTTTTGGGTTGGGGGTTTTTATCTTTTGGGCGTGTTTTAGTTTGAGGTCATTTTCAAGGCATTTCTTTTTGCATTTTTTCATTGTAATGTTTTCGTGTGAAGACCTCCAACCCTCATGTGGGCCAAGGTCCAATAATAACTGCAACCGTAAAATGTCATGCTATTCTCGAATTATATGTACTTGAGGAGGATATGGTTAAGTAGGACCCTCCATGGTGTTCGCCACTTCTTGGCCTCTCGAAGAGTCCCCACTTGGTCCAAAATTCTTACCTTCAAGGCGTTGGTCTTTCGGTGCTCACTTTTGGTGCAAAAGTGATAGGGATGTTTGATGTGGCTAAGCAAAATGCCTTGCAAAGGGTGGTTGTGGAGGGTGAAGTGGATGTTTGGGAAATCTTCCACCTTAAACCTTGTTGGGCAAGTAGTTATGCACCATGAGCTTAACATTTGTCCTGTCCTTGTCTTCAATGCGGGTTAGAGGGCCCGAGCCCTTGAGAAGTTTGGTGGTCTTAAGATTGTCATTGTGGACCTAATCATAATCCGCCATGCGAGTGGGGGAAATTTGGACCTAGATTCATAGAACTACTAAGTGGCTCAAGAAAAATGTGCCTAGGGCTAGCAATAGCCAGCTGGTGTGTGAAGAAGCGTGGGTTGCTTGGGAGAATAAATTCAGAATCCAGGGTTCCCTCAAATTTTATAAGGAGTCCAATCTTGGAGAGACTTAGAGCTTCATCAAGTGGGTGCAGAGGTTTGAGAATGTGTTGGCGGAAGTTGTCTGTTGGCTCCTCAATGCTAGGGTAGGTGGGCTTGTCCTTGGTTGTCGTGTGGCTAGGTATGGGCTGTTGGATCCAACCTTAGGATGTGTATACCCGCAGTGTGGGGATTTTGGAGGGGACTCTCTTACACCTCTATGATAAGTGCCAAAGCATGTCAGGCTACGAGAGGCAAGATTGCAGGTTGGTTTTCAAAACGTACTACATGATATTTGTTGCCTTGCCCTTACGGATGCTGGTGAGAAAGGATTGCTCTCGATATTCCTTGGTGGGGAGTGTAGCGGACGATGTCTATCGTATTGGTTAGGCGATTGCTCGCATCGAGGGGAACTACAAGCTTTGTGCTTGTGGCGAACATCCTGGCTGTGGCATTACCTCTTTATCAGAAAGCCCTGGGGTGGACGATGGAGGGGGAAGTGATGTAGTTAGCCCCTTTGGGGCATCGGGGATACCTAACCACTAACGAGTCGACGCATAATCGTGTAGGGCAAAGCCTTCTTGTCAAGCACGATGCTGGAAGAGTTTTTCCTCCACTTGGCCCCTTCTAAGGAACAAGGGAGCCAACCATGAGGCCTCCATATGGTTGAGTGGAGACAACGACTTTCACCAAGAGTATTCCCTAGAGACTCTAACCTTAATTGGCGGGGTCGGTATTGCTAGGTATGATCACCAACTGGTTTATGTTGCTCGATATCTTTCGTGGGGAGGAGCTTGGAGACCAAGTCCCACTGGTGGTCGTACGATCAGACTTGGCGAAGTCAAGGGGTGATTTCAAAGCCGCGCTTGCCCCGGCTGTCCTAAACAAGGAGTTCTTCCGAGTTCGGAAAAACTAGGAAATTAAGTTTGTTGACGAGAATAGAAAACGTAAGTATAACTCCCTATTTCCATTACTAATATAATAATCTATGACAAAGATGCCCTCAATCATTGTAGGACACAATTGCATACATGCAATGTCAAATTGACACTATGGATACACCTTCAATTGAGCCTAGACTACTTTGTCATAGACTCTACTCTTCTTGATACACATTTAGACTCGATTCACCGGATCATGAGTTGCCTTTTTAATCGATGCTCCCGATGTACATATCGCAACCCCCACTTTAGATCCATCTACAATTGTGTTTGGCTCATTTGAGAAAAACACTATTTATTTAGCTCCTGCATCCTTGATACCATGGGTTATCTTGGTTGAGGTATTAGCAAGCTCTTACAGGGCACTATTTCTCCTATACAACTTGTTCATTGGATCGAGTCACCATGGCATTGGGTGTCGAGTATGCGTTTCACCTTTATTGGGATCATTTTGTGGTAGCTCATTTGTTTTCATTCACCCCACTTTTTGTGAGGATATTGAGTGACACATGAGTTCTTTTATACCTTAATTCAGGCATGAGAGACCTGAAATTGTTAATGTTAGGCACGAGAGACTTGGAATTGTTATGTCAAACATGAGATTCTTGACACATCTTCAGATGATTCCTTGCATGTATCATATGTGGCACCAAATCATATGCGAGGCATCCACTTCTACCATCCATGTTCATTCGGTATATATTTTGGATCAATTGTGGTGGTGTCGTCAACGCTCCTTGCATGGACTCTATAGGTGTGGTTCCTCTACCTTTCGGTGACATCTTCTGCATTCTTCCATATTATCTAGCAACACTCCTTTTTTTGGAGGAATCTCACATTAATGATGGTCTTCTTTGGGATGTATATTGTACTTGCATTGCTCTATAAAGTGCCATGGGGGGTTTGTTGTGTCATCATTGTGTACTATCATGCAAGTGCATGTGTATGTTTAGTTACTGGCCCTTTTCAGTTCTTGTGGTCTTCTCTCCCATCACCATCCTTGATAGCTTTTAGCTATTTGTGAGATTTTTTTTGTATCGTTCGGCACTTGACAATATTATTGTGTGACATCCTCAACATTTGTCAGTTCTTAGTGCTTAGGTAGTGGATTCACGAGCTCCACTTGTACAAATATTTTTATCCACTCCATCTATATAGCATTATGGGGGTATGGTGATATTGCTTTCTTCAAGTGTTGTGTGTCCCTTGCTTATCCTTGGATCATCTTAGCATCTACGTCAATTTCTTCAATTGAATGATTCATTTGGTGATCCCTTTTGTACTTTCGACACCTCATTTGACAAATCAATGGTCTCTTCGTATGGAGCTAGTTTGGCATCCCTAACATCTATCAGTTTTTAGTATTTAGTAGTGGATTCAAGTCCTACACTTTTACGCTTTTGAGTTCTTCACCATTTAGCCATTCCAGTGCATTTTGTGTGGTAGTGATGGATTCAACCTATGTAGTTATTTTGTGTGGTGGTGATGGAAACAACCCATATTGTGCACTTCTCCAGTTTATGTCTATTCAATATAGTATTGAAATAACCCATCCAGTCCACATCTCTTCGATCATGGATCAGCCCTTCAAATTTCAACATTTTGTTGTTCTACTTGTGTGTTGTATTGCTTCTTGGGATGCCTTGCGACATATCTCAACATCTCCAGTCACTTATGCTGATTTATAGGTTTTTGAGACCCTTGTGTGTCATTGTTTCCACCGGATTGTATTGTACATGGGTATCTCATAAGGCTTAGTTGCTATGACTCATTTTGAGAGGATTCTTAGCCTTATTGTTGTGTTTATGCCTCCTTAAGTTGCATTTGCTCGGGGTTTTGGTGTAGTATTTTATATGCACAAGCTAATTTAGGTTAGCTTAACTATACTGAGTTCCTTTTGCACATCTTTAGGCTTAGAATATGATAAGTGTGCATTTAATGTCACGAATCACAAGCATTAAATGCCACCTTTATATTAGCCAATCACACGTGTCTATTATGTGGCCAATATGGAAATGGGAGTTTTCTCTCACACAGGGTATTTCTACCTCCTTATCTCTCTGTATATTCAAATAGTAAAGATTGTTGACACAATGGATTATTTGTTCTTCATACCGTGTAGTGTTTTATTTGCTTGGAGCGAGTCTATTCTTTGGAGATTTTGTTTCTTGGGAATTACTCATTCCCTTAGGAGTCGCATCAAAGTGAATCCAATATTCAGCGCCATTTTCTAGCCTACTGAACGGTGACACCAACTGGTTACCCATGCACTCCAGTGAGATGGAATGGTGACCATAAGGACACTCAATCATGTTTGTTGAATTGGCAATATGGTTACAAATTGATGAAGTTCATGTCTGGACTTAATCATATGACCAACCTAATGACTAAATCTTATGGATTGTATCTAATTTAGTCATTAAGGGGAGATATTAGATATATTGATATCATGTTTTTAGAACCCCTAGATTATTTTAGGAGTTAGAAAGGTCTCATGATAATATAAGGATCTAATTATATTATATTTTCCTGATTATAAATATAGGTTATTGCAATGTAATAATTAACTCCGAAGCATTAATCTTGTAAAATTTCTCCTGTGGTTTAAATACCAAAGGGAATCTCTTATTCCATTCAAGTTGCCTAGGACTTGTACCTGACTTCATCTGTTGGGGTAACCTTTTGTTTAGATTCCTAAGGGGATATTTTCTTCCATTAAAGTTATTTGGGACTTGTGCCTGCTCTCATCTGTTTGGGCATTTCACACTCATTATTTCACCTAATTTCAACAGTTACCATTTCTTTAGGATTTGAACATGGAATGCTGCCATGAAAGTCACCCTGATTTATCGCCGAAGCTCATCCAATCTTAATATTTTGTGGGAAATCTATAGTACATATTGACGAGTATGTGCTGATGTTGTGACACTATATTTTGTTAAGTTATAGCATATTCTAATAGGCAAGCATTGCTGGTCACAGCCTAAACATCAATGATTCCTTTTAAGGTGATGGAATTTTTATTACAAGAGCAGCAATTGCATTGCAACAATAGTTCTTAATATTCAACATTAGAGACATTTTAATAGAATTATGGTGGGCAACATGTCCACGAGATTGAAACTTGGGTGGGGTAGGAGTAAACACCCCTGCTTAACATTCAACAGTAGCCCCCTGCTTAACATTCAACAGTAGTCCTGAGAGCATTTAAAGATTCATGTCTTAGACGGCTGTAGATGCTGGAAACAAATTTTGAGATGGAGCATTTCTTATTGATATGTTAGGTTGCATAACTTACTAATGCTATATTCCTAAAATAGTGAATGAAACACAATCATGGTTCTGATTATGTATGTAGATTAGATTATCATCGTCTCAGACTAGGTTTCTTACATGCTATACTTTTACAATTTATTCTGATTGCATTCATATGCTTCTAGCGGCTACCATTACTTCATCATGTAGATTTTTTGCTGAAGACTGTTGAAAGTTGGAAACTGAATGATCAAATGACTCACTAGCTTCTGTTGTAAATTTCAGCCAATGCTGTTTTAGTAGGTTACATAGATGGAAAAACCCTTGATTGTAGTCATAGTACATAGCCAAAATCCCTATACTGCTTATTACTTCTCCAGTTAGTTTTGTCAGTGCCCATCAGAAATTAGTAACTATAGATAAAAGGAACCACTAGCTTCTTTTGTATCTTTCTGCCAATCCCTGTTCAGCAAGTCACATAACCTGCAAATTCATTGATCTAATAAATGCCTTGCATGAAATGATAATGCCGATCTTTATAAACTGATGGTATTCATACCCAAGTAAGTTGGGAACATAACCTACAACAAATGACAAAAGCATAGGGATTGTCTACGGCACAGGGATTTACGTAGTTTCAGCATAGATTTCTTACGTACTTTAATTTCAGTATTTATCCTAGTTGCATTATTATGTTACTTGCGGCCATCATTACTTCATAATCTTAGGACATCTGTAGGAGTTTTTCCACTTTGCTGTGCATGTTTATATTGCACATATGCATGAATGAATCAACATAAGCACTTGGATTGGTTCTGCTGGTGCATATCAGGAGCCAGTAATTAATATAGAAAATGTTCTATTAGCTTTTCTGTTGTTTTCTGCCAATGCCTTCGAGTTTTTAGAAGATCACATAACATGTGTACCACATAACCTACATACCCACGATTCTGGTAAATGTTTTGTATGGAACTACCATCCTCACACTTTACCTGACATGAATGCTTGATAAATAGTGTAGATATGAAAGTCGTGCCTTTCAGTTCTACTTTCATTTTAAGTTTGCACTTTTACTTTCATTTTAAGTTTGGGATCTCCTTCACTCGTCTTGCGGCGATTATCACGGCAATGCTTTGTTAGTAATAAGGTGTTGACGTATATGTGGGATATCACAATAGTAGAATTTTGTTTCATGTAAATACCATCTCTCACTATTTAACATCTTTCCTAGTTCTTATTTCATTTTTGTTTAAAATTGTGAATTTGAGAGTTTATATTTGCATTGTTTCTTTGTTGTCAATTGCTCTAATCTAAATTGTATGCAACATTCAGGAAAGACTAATCACCAAAGCTGCCGGGAAGGGATTTAATCCAGGATTGATTGTTCTTTTGGTTGTGGTTGGAGTGTTACTCATTTTCTTAATTGGTAATTATGTGCTGTATTTGTATGCACAAAAACATTACCGCCAAAGAAGAAGAAGCCAGTTTCTAAGAAGAAGATGAAAAGAGAGAGACTCAAACAAGGTGTTTCTGCCCCAGGAGAATAACTTCTTTTGTTGGAAGAGTCTCTTTTTCCAGATTCTTAGTTTTAGCTTCACAATGAGCTAATGAGCCGGCACTAGGTTTAGACTAGGATTTAGTTTTATAAAATTTCTTGGCAAGGTATGCATTCGAAAGATTTTTTTAATTGATGTTGGGTTGCATCAAATTCCTTGTTAACTTGGTGCTTGGTGGAGGAAATGAAATTCTTGCGAGTATACATTATAAATTTTTTTTATTAGCTGCTTATAAGCATTGATGTCTGTTTTTAATGCAATATTTCTGTACTATACTTTTGATATTAATACATAGGTTTTCTCTTAGTATACATTTTCTAAATGTCTTAGAATAACTATTTTTTCAAATTATCTATTGAATCACATGAACCACCTAATGATTAAGAAAACAGACACTTTTTTAACCAGGCGTAAATGTGTGGCATTGGATCCAATAGATCTTAAATTAGTATTGGTCTTTGTCTTGGTGCACGGATCTGATTGCACTGCTTTACAATTTCAAGTATGTTTGTGTACCAAGAAGCAGATACGTGATTCCATCATTAGATAAAATTGTGTGTAGTTTTTAGTTTGTAGCTGACCTTGAAGCAGAACGTGGGAAGCCTTTTTTCTGTATCATATTGAATTTGGCAATGTGTGCAAAAGGTGTCTATTCTGAAGTTATGAATTGTTGTTTCAATTTTCCACTATGGTTGATTCAAATATACAGCAATCATTATGGTTTATTGAAAACTAAATTAGTTTTCGATCCAAAAATATCAATTTGGGCTAAATAATTATGGAACTCTCTTGAATCCAAATTTCGTTGTACATAATGATGGTTGTCATGGAGCCTTAGTTGTTAAACTTTTGGAGGAGAAAACCAAATATATCGAGCTTGAGTATGTGAATGGTCATGAGATGTCTCCATGATGGGGTTTGCGAACACTGAATTTAAAACAGCTACTAAATTTCTTTTATTTTGTTCGATTGATTTTATTTATAATGCCTTCCTGGAATGACAATGCCTTTAATTATAACATAGCTCTGTTGCCCGTTGCCTCAACTCAAACCGCAACTATATGTGCAGTATAGTGTTCATTATGTACATATATATTTTGATGGGCGTTATATTGGTGATGTACATTTTCATGTCAACCTTTTGACCTTCATTCACACGAGGAAAATTTCTCTAGAATTCATGTTTGTTTTGTCCTAGGATAATACTGAATTTTATCTTTGTTTTCGAAGATCTATTTCAAAATCTATTTAAAAAAGTCAAAAAAAGCTTTTGTTCTTTTATAGATGAATGGGAGGTTTAATATGTAATGGTTGCCCAATTTTTCTTTTATAGATGAACGAGAGGTGTGATATGTAATGTTTGCTCAAATAATGGACGGTAAACATTATAGTTTGGGATCCTCGTCTAGCAGGGTGGTGGTGGCCTCTGTTCTCGAGCTAATAATAAATATCTTACTTTAAATACATCTATTTGAGTTAATAATGGGAGGTTTAATATGTAATGGTTGCCAAATTTTTCTTTTATAGATGAACGAGAGGTGTGATATGTAATGTTTGCTCAAATAATGGACGGTAAACATTATAGTTTGGGATCCTTGTCTAGCAGGGTGGTGGTGGCCTCTGTTCTTGAGTTAATAATAAATATCTTATTTTAAATACACCTATTTGATCATTACAATGGGCTCCAAATTTTATAATTTGATATTTATTGGATAATTATTTAGATGTATTTTAATTTTGTTTGGAGAAGTCAATAAAAAATTATAATATCTTGGCTATATGGCGGAGTTTAGAGGCTTTTTTTTTTTCTTGGGAAAAAATCTTTCCATCTTCAAAAATCTGTGTTATATGAAAAGCTAAAGATAAAGGCCTTGAGATCGATGTCTGGCATTTTTTTAGATAGATGCATTTGAGCTATCTGTACAACCTACTTAAAAACAAAAAAAATTGTTTAATATGGAATATCGATGAATACGTTTCATTTTTATTATTGGGTTGGAACCCTTTTTCGAGCTTGACATACGGATGTAATTGGAGTGATGCTATTTTTCACTAGTCAATATGAGATTTTAGGAGGAGTAGACTCATTACTCAATATGATACACATAAAATCCAAGATACAAAGCTTTGGGATTGATATCTATCAACATTTTTAGATAAATGTATCTAAGATAACTATATTGGTCAACATGTGAGTGTTGCAACTTCCATATTGGAACTTAAGATACCAATATTTTATGTTTTTAATGTAGCCTAATATTGTTTCTCATTCTCCATTGTTTTTCAAAATTTTAAACTCTTTATTGAGACCTTGTACCATTTTGTCTAGCAAATTCTGAAACACTTTTTCCTTTCAATATATTAATTAATTTTATCTTGAAAAATGTGTTCTAATTGGAGTTGGCGAATCTCAAAAGCTCAAATGCACACATCACATTTTTTTATATTCCTCTAGGTTATGACGTTGGCCATTAGAGAGACTCTGGTGCTAACTCTAGTGTGTTCTTAGGTAATAACCAAATTCAATTGCATGTGATCCCCTCAACTTAGGGAGTTCTCTTAAACATAGAAGGGGTGGTTTTGAAGCTCGAGTCACATTTGATTTATAAACATTGGAAGTTCACACATTTGCTTCTATGCACTTGACAAAAAAGTCTCTCCCTAAGTGGGCGGTAACTCAAAACATTAAAGATGTAAAACCAACTTTAGTTACAAGTAAACCATTTAAAATTATAGCAATAAGCTATCCCTCAAAAGAAAGTGACAATCCTTATTAAAATTTTGTTGTGAATTCACTTTGGGAAAAGTAAAGTTACCTTATTATCTTTGATTGAAATTTCTTTTTAAATATCATAGGGTGTTAAAAATATGAATTAATGCTTAAGGTATTTATATAAGTTTTCTAACTTTTTAACATTGAAAAATAATTGTCTAAGGGGTTGTTGTGTAACGATGACAGGGAACTTGCAAGAGTGTGATCCAATAAGGTTGTTCACATTGATAGTAGTAATGTTGCGAAGTTTTAGTGTATTAAACTTGAGTTTAATATGACATAAGCAATATCCAATACATTCAAGTATGACTTGAATTTAATATGACATAATAAATATACATTACATTTGAGTGTGACTTAGATTCAATAAGATTAATTTGTGGCTAATTCATTTTTATTTTTTTGCGGCACAAAAATACACTCCAAGATTTGGCCAATATTAATGCTCAATTGAAGTGTGGGGTATCATTTGAGCAATTGTTGGGTATTTTCATTTATCACTCTTCTATAAAGATATTTCATTCCCCAAGTGACCTTTCCCAAGTGTAGGTTGGTTTCATTGCATGATAGAACACGATAAGCATGTTGGACAATACATGTTTAACGAGCCAGTGTTTTTGCTGTTTTAATGCTCAAATTTTAATCTAAATCCACATGATTACAATTTGGTTCCCAATGCAAGGTTACCACACCATCATAGGACAAGGTACATTTCAAAGTGTCCTTTGAGAGAGTTCTTGAGACTTAAAGTTGTAACTTTTTGAGAAAAGTGGCCACAGAAATAATATCTTAATACTAAGTGTAATATTCATCACTTCAATATTATTAATTGTAAATAATGTATATGTAAGGAAAATTCCAAGACTCTCGAAGTGAAAGATCATCTAAAAATGAATAGAAGAGTATCACTTTTTGGATATTTATGCTTTTATGGATATGTGCATCATTAACACTGGTATTTGTGCAATTTGTGTTTGGTTTATTGGTATTCAAATCTGCCCAAGGCATTTCATTTTCCCAAGAGATTGTTGCAACCTGCAAAAGAGACATTAGACTAATCCAAATCATATTGGAGCTGTGTGGATAATTAACGCGTGGAAGAAATGTTTTGAGGCTGAGACGTTCTGGTGGCTGGAAGGCGCATATCTACCCTCTCCACAGTCATCCAAAAGTCCTCTGACAACATGGCTTAACATTAATGAGCATGGCATTTCAATATTTTTGAAGAGTTTAATCTTGTTCTAAGAATACTTTGATTGCATCCAAGTGCGTTGCCATTTCAAGCAACATGGGAGAAGACAAGCTTCAAAAGGCATAACTAAGTTCAATATATTTTATGCTTTTTCCGACTGCATGTTAATTAGTATCATAGAGCAGTTGGGACAAAATTATTTTGAGCCCTTTCGTTTCTAATAGGTCTGAAATTCAACATCCGTCCCCTTCTTATTATTCATATTTGTAATTTCGATCTTTTTATTCATATTTGTAATTTCAAAGTAATTGTCAAAACCAAGAAAATCAATACCTTTGTCTTCATTTTTCATCATATTCTATTCATTAGGTCAATTTTATCTATGAAACTTATTTTTTGGAAACTACACTCATCCACGATTGTAAGAGTACAAATATACTTCGGAGTTTATTTTTTTCAACTAATAAATTTTAATGTCTGTAAATCAAGACAATTTTCTAAAATTACATTTAAAGGGGTTTGTTTTGACTAAAACCAGTGAAAATTTTCAAAACAACATAAATTTTGCGTATGATGGTCAAAATTGGATTATGGTATCATTTATGTGGATGAATTTTGATTTTGTAGCTTCTAAAATGTGTTTTGGAGAAATAAGGGTGTAAAAACTTGTTTGAACAAAGTCAAAGTGCAAAGACTCGTCTAATCAAGAAATGTTTTGTATTTTTTGAGCACTTTCAATGTTACTCAACTCATATCTTGTTATTTTTCATACTCGACATACTTGCATATATAATGAGCACATTGTACCCATATGACATATCATCTAAATATGACTTCATCTTTGCATATATCGAGAGAAGTTTTGATTTCAAAATGTTGGAGATAGTTCAAACCAATGTTTATGCAATTTTGCAATCAGCGAGACATTGAAACAAGAAATAAAATGCAACTGGATGAATTATAAGATTAGGCATCTAATGCCTCAAAAAAAAAAGAAAGATGTCAACAACGATGTTCCTTATTCAATTAATTTAACTCAAAAGGTGATAAATATACAAATTTATTGAAGAAAAGTCTTGAGCCCCCTCCTTTTTACAAAAAGCTGTTGTTGTGTCTAAATCAATAAGTGTGTTGTCAAAACCCATCACGAATACAATACATGTTAGTCCTATTGTTGAATCCGCACCTACTGTGCGAGTCTGAGAGACAATGAAACACAAAAAACATGATGTTGGTATAGGTTTTATAAATGTTATGAATTTTCGGATGCCATAACATCCCAATCCTATCAAATTTTTGTTTGGAGGTATTCTGAGAAAAATTCAAGTTGAGTCTTCACATGTTGGTTAGTGTAGTGAAAGTACTAAGTTGTCAAGTCATCTAAAACCAACTTGTATTAAAATCCCTTAAGTCCATTTTTTTGTCATTGTGGATGTCGTGGTCATACCTCCAGTGATTGTTTTGACCTACATCCTTGTCTATCATGTGGTTAGCATACACATTTTGTTAAACAATGTTATCTTAAAGGTTTGCCTACCAAATCTATGAGGCATGTGCATTTTGGATGGATAGACCACTTGAGATGGAAATTAGAGGCTCATTTATTGTCAAATTCTTATAGGTGAGTCCTGTAATGCCCATAATTTTACCATCCAAAAAGTAATCGAAAAACTAGCAATTTTTTTGTCACTAATAAATGCAACACTAAAGACACTATCCCAACTCACCAGACACAAATAACACTAATAATTTCCTTTGGAATAAATCAACGTACCCAAGGTGTACCATCATACTTTTATATGCATCACATGTTATTAGTTTAGGAGTAATATCCTTGCGGAAACACGATTACATCCATCATGGCTCTCAATACCACACAACAAAGGAGGTTTATTTTTCTCTAGGGTTTTATCATGTATTACATTCCATAATTTGTTCATGTTACCCCTTTCAAATCATAAGGTCAATTAGATTCAAAACAAAAAGGTCGGGTACACAAGCCTCAATAAGAGATCCTTCACACAAGCCTAACATATGCAAAGTTTGAAGAGAGGATCACTTATATACCACAAGGATTCATATAGGAAGTCCTCTCGAGTAAGACCAAACTTGGTTTACATTACCTTTCTCACATAAAATTCTAAGTCATTCCACAACAATAGTTAACGAAGAAAAACTCATCTAATAACATATATACGTGTCTCAATTGTTCGAGGTGTGCGACAACACAATTCATATAAATTTTAAAGGAGATTTATTCCACAAACTATTGATAAGGAGGCTTAACTTGCTACTTAGGAGTATGAAAGTACTATCCCTTAATCCTTGAGGTGTCATTGTCACCCAATATTCATTGCAACCTTAAAAACTTTACCTCGTTTGATCCCTCCCAAAGTGTGGCATAACAATTCCCTTAGGATGGTACACATATCAGGTATCTACAACCATTTGCCACTACGGTCACAATTAGACCCATTAGTTAGATTCCTTAATTGAGCAAGTTCCACTACCCCTATGCATTTCATACATTCATTGAGCTAAAGTTAAGGCTGATGAGGGTAACCACAAAAATAGGGAGATGAGGTATTGTTATCCATTTTCACCCCCTAAGGTGAAATGGACAACCTGGGGACATGAGCTTCAAAGAAATATTCGAGAGTCTGTGTGATGAATTGTAAGTCCAATAAAGTGCCAATAAAAATCATTTTCCATGCCCTACATGGTGGAAAAGATGGGACATCTTAAAACATCATACACTTTCTGAGGCAACTCATTCTTCTAGTGCATAAGCTGATAATCCCGAGAAATAAAGGGGAATTTGGAGGTGTTGTCATCAAAATTATATCTTGATACCATCACCATTTGATTTAGTGGGTTTTTTCTATGTGGAATCATATAACATTTCACCCCAAAATTCATCCGGGAGCTTGAGATATTGCCTTCGCAAGTTGTTCCCTGGGGTTAGATGGCACTGGTGTTTGGACGGCTTGGGGTTGGACGACCTGAGGGTTGGAAGACCTAGGGGTTGGATGGCCTAAAGGTTGGATGACCTAGGGGTTAGGTGGGTCACTGACATGGTTTTGTGGACTAGAGATTGGACGACCGTCTAATCTAATATGGTTGGACAACTCACAAGGTTAGGGACAGATGGTTGTCATGGTCAGATGCTCATTTAGTTGTACGAACACATGATGGATGGCTTGCGGGTTGGGTGGGTCACGATTAGGTGAAGGAGGTGGCAAAAACAACTTAACAACCAGCTTTAATGAAGTACGACGCCCATGTCTTCCTTTGATAGAAAAGTACCCTCGGGAAGTGAAAATGTATGGCCTCCCATACCTCTTTAATGCAGGTTGTCGGTTGGTGAGGAAATTTCAAGGTTCTTCTCTCTATATATTGTAAATTTCACCTCATTTGAGCAGAGACATTCTAGGAGCTAAGGAAATTCTTGCAATTTTTCCTCAACTTCATTGAGCCATGAGCCTTCTCTTGGGTCCGACCACTGGGGGTTCATTAGCTAGGCAATATCCTAGCACGTGGGTTCATATTGAGGTAATTAAAATTAATAAAATTAAAGTCAATATATTGGTAGACATGAGATGGTGAAAGAATTTAATTTATTAATATTTTGAATCATGTATTAGGGGTAGGTTAGAGAGGTGGGCCAAAGGAAAGGGAGGTTTAATTTTAATATAAAACTAAAACATTTGAACCCTAGTTTTAAAAAGTAAATACCTTAAAATTGTAAAAGAGTGTGGTCATAAAGTTAAATTATAATCTCTTTTTGAATAAAGAAATCTCAATTAAGATATTCTTAACCAAGAAATAATAATATGGTAGAAAACTAGGATTGAGTATGTTTTTCAACACAAGTGATATTATTTCACCATCTTAATTATTTGAAGAGCTATTGATAAATGATTAAAGCTTAACATTTATAAGGTTATTGGTAATATGTCTTCAATGGCTTCAAACTATCTTTTATGAGGAAATACATATTAAAAAAAATTGAGTGAGAAATATGATATATTTTTTGTTTAATAAATTAGGGTAGAAATAAAAAGGGGTAAATAAAATTATAATTGAAAAATGGGTAAGTAAGGTACATGGAAAAAATAGGGGGTATTTTCATTCTAATAATATAACATGAGGGGGTATTATCAATTGAATAATTAGAGGTAAAAATAGAATTAAGGTTATTCTTTAATACCCTTCGAATGCACGTGTTATACCATACTTTTACTAAGTGAACCCCGTGGGTCTAACAAATGTAATTATGGCTCTATGCATCAAATGTAAATGGTGTGTTTATTATGGAGCAATAAAAATCATGTTTTTGGTGTCTCTTCAACCCTTTCTCATTTTTATTGTGTTTCCCTTACCTCTCCATTTTTGTATTTTGTGCATGTATTTCTCACTTGCAAGTGCGAGATGTTGTGTTTCATGGAGAGTTGGTGGCTGATTATGATTTGGGTATGCGTCACATTTGTTTGGCCTCTCTCAAATCCTTTTCCCCTCTCTTTCTCACTCAACAGAGTATCTCACCCCCTTTTCTTAGTGATATCACCTCTTTAGCATAGGATTTCCCTTTTATGTAGTGTCTCTCCCCATGTCTCCTTGGAATTGTTATGATAGGTGTAGTTAGGTTTTTTTATTGCATTAGGAGTAGTTGTAGCTTGGATTCAATAGAGGAATCCGACCTTCTCAGAGGGCCATCTTAAGTCGCAATTCCACAACTTGAGAGATGGTACCATGTTAACAAATTACACTTTGATTTCCCCACACACGTGATCACAAATTGGGGTGTCTTTATAATTTTGCACTAACAATTTTGGCATCCTCGGTGGAAAAAACACGTGAAATCTCTATACTTCATAGGTGTTCCATTGCAATATCTAGCCACCATGCTACCGACACTAATAGTTTTGGCATGCCCGGTGGGACAAGAGTGAATAGATTTACATCTTCATTTCAACAAGTTGGTGTGCTCTTGTTGAAATCTCAACTTTGGAGGTACATGCAAAGCACATCTGGAGATTCCATCTGGTCAACAACCCATTTTCTACGAGTTGCAGAATTTTAAATCCTTCCATCCATTTCCACCCATTTTTCCTCCCACACCTTTCATTTTCTTCCATTCCATGAAGTTGTGCAATCATGACTTCATTCCCATCATGGAATTCACACTTGCAGTAAAAAAGTGCTATTCAAACATCCCCCGCATTTGCAAAATTCATATCCAGGTTATTATCAAACACCTCCGGATCTATGCTATGATGAAGATCGGAAGTATGCGTACCCATATGAGCAAGATGCAAATTAGTTTGGTCATCCACAAAACTATGGAGCTATTCAAGAGTAGAAGCTTTGCGGGTTATGGAGGCTACCTTATACTTAGTGACGGTGAGTTGCATCTAGAGATTCAAAGGATGGAGGCAAGTATGGTGTAGTCGAGGGATACAACTCAAATGAAGGCATTCAAGATTGGCTATAGGGAACCTTGTTCATGGGTTGGCCATATGCCAAGACACACTACACTGTAACAGAATCTTGATTTCATGATTGAGATGCTCCCACAACTTGCATAGTGGATTGAGGAGATAAAGGCCTACAAACTTAGTGCCAGAAAACCTTGTCAATGGGTAAGTCCTACACCATCATCTCGAAATTTTCTCTACGTTTCCCAAGAAACACCATCTCATCATGAGCTTCGATTTCCAAGCTACCCCTAGTGTGGAATCCCATTCTCCATCTCCTAGTCTCCCATCCCGTCATAATTTCTCTTCCCTTTTCCCTTCCAAATCTAAGTTCCCTCCACAAGAGAAAAATGTAATACCTTCCTCTCCACCACAAGCAATGAAAAAATTAGTTAAACCCTAACCCACCTCTCCTCTTACATTCCCAAATCCATATCGGGAAGAAAATCAAAAGGCCGATCGAGAGGAACAATAAGAGATAAAGCCCAACAAAGAAGAAGTGACAATTTTTTAAAAGAATTGGACTGCAAGGTTTGGAATAGAAAATATTCCCTTGTTGGTCAAGCATTTGGAGGAGGATAAGGTTGGAGAACATGGTGGTAAAGGCTGATTCGGTTGAAGCATTAAAAAAACAACAAGAAGAAGATCAATAGTCGCGTGCTTCGAGTGTAGTATCCACAGTGGCACTATATTTGCAGAGATTGTCGATCATTCACCGATTTGAGAATAAACAAGGGATGAAGAAGCAACTCTAAATCCAAAAGAAGAGGAGAGTACGTTCATGCTTATGGAGGAGAATCATATTGTTCTAGAGGTTTCAAATGTAGAACGGGGCACACAAGAATCTTCAAACCCTCCTCCTACTTCATCCTCTCCGAATTATTATTTCGGGGATAAGTTTGAGTTCTCAAACTTCATGTTTGAGGATGAGGGGAACCATAATGAACAAGTTTTAGATTCATAGGTCATCATGGAGGAAGGAGAGCCCTTAACACAATAGGACTGCGAGGAGACAAATTATCTATCAGACTTGGAAGATTGATTTGATGGAGAAGAGCCAATTGAGATCACGAAATTCACTACCCCATCATTCATCCTCCGATATCAAGAGCCTATTGCTATAGAGGATAACATGCAAGAACAACCTTCTTCTTCAAACAATCCTCTTGGACCAAGATTGGAGGAATTAAATATTCCAAGCTTCACACGAGACGAGGAAGAAGAGAACAAGGATGAAACCACTTGCATATCAGTCATCAAGGCAGAAGATCAACTATCTGTAGATGAGTAACAAAGAGGAGATTAGATCACAGACAACCACTCTTTTAGGAAAGGCCTACAAAATGACTTCCTTGTTGAAGTTTGAACTCAGAGCAGTGGGAAAATGCGGTGATTAGACCATGCCCCATCAAGTACTTGAATTCATTGGAGCCACAACCACAGTCATGCTCATTTCCAAGCGTGAGGATGATATTCAAAGCACCAAAGGTCAACATCAAAGCTTCTAAGAACTAAACGGTGAGCAACTTGAGGAGGTATTTTTGTTTGATGTTGATACTTTGGCTAGTTGGGTGAGAAATTGTTCCCATGACAATTTGTCACTCATGTACATGATCATGCTCATTTCCAAATCAATTGCATGGTCCCAAATTGTGAGAAAGGGCAGTTTATTTTCCCTACGGTATCGGGGTTCGTTTGAATTTTTTTGTTTTCTCCAATTAGCGTAGGGTAGGTAGGTTTGTTTGAGCGGAAGAAGTGCTTATACACACTTTGCATGCTCCACTTGGGGTATGTATGATATTCTCCTTTGTACATATTTTTTTGCTTCATTATTGCTCTTGCATAGTGCATTTTAGAAGAGGAAGTGTTCATGGGAGAAATTAACATGTGTTTCAAAGCTCGCACACTTAATCCTTTGCCATTATTGATTCAATTTTCTTTAGAATTTGGTGCAAAAATCATATTTTGGGAAAAATTTGAGGTTCATCCTTCATCCCAACAGATCATTTGCAAAGGAAACAAAAGAAGAATCCCAAAATCAAAACAATTTTCTACTCATCTAAATTTCAAGATTTTCTTACAAAGAGTTGGAAAATGTAGGTAGCAACAGTCGACCCATGGTTTAACAATGTCAAAAACTTGGGATCGAGAAATTAAAAGGGTTAGGTCAGTTTGGGCCATTAACAATGACTCCATTTCCCAATGGATGCTATAAGGCTACTGGTCACACATCTAGCAGGAAGGTATTCACAAGAGGTCACCAAATCGTTATCCATTTTCACCCCCCTAAGGTGAAATGGACAAGCTGGGTCTGAGATTCAAAGAAAGATTATAAGAACTATGTGATGAATTGTAAGTCTAAAAAAGTTCCTATGGAAATCATTTTCCATTCCCTACATGGTGGAAAAGATGGGACATCTTGAAACATCATACACTTTTCGAGGAAACTCATTCTTTTGGCACACAACTAGAAATCCCGAGAAATAAGGGGCCATTTGGAGGTGTTTCAGTCAAAATTGTATCTTGATACCATCACCATTGGATTCAAGTGGGTTTTTTCAGGCATAATCATATAAAATTTCACCCCAAAATTCATCAGGAGCTCAAGATATCACCTTCGCAAGTTGGTCCTTGGGGTTGGACGACCGGGGTTAGAGACGACTTGGGGGTTGGGTGGCTCACCGATATGGTTATATGAACTAGATGTTGGATGACCGTCTAACCCAATATGATTGGATGGTTTTGCAGGGGTGAGGATGGATGGTTGTCATGGTTAGATGCTCGTTTGGTTGTATGACCATGAGATGGATGGCTCACGGGTTGGACAGATCACAGATCAAGTAAAGGAGGTGGGAAAAAACAACTCAACAACCAAATTTAATGAAGTATGGCACCCATGTCTTCCTCTGAGAGAAAATTTCATACCTCTTTAATGCAGGATGTTGGTTGGTGAGGCAATTTTGAGGTTCTTCTCTCTATATATTGTAAAATTTGCCTCATTTTGAGCGAGAGACATTATGGGAGCTAAGGAAACTCTTGCAAGTTTTTCCTCAACTCCATTGAGCTTCGAGCCTTCTCTTGGGCTGGAAAATGTAATTATGCCTCTATGCATCAAATTTAAATGGACTGTGTATATTATGGAGCAATAGAAATCATGTTTTATGGTGTTTCTTAAACCCTTGCTCATTTTTATTGTGTTTCCCTTACCTCTCCATTTTGTTGTTGTATTATGTGCATGTATTTCTCACTTGCAGGTGTAGGATGTTGTGTTTCATGGAGAGTTGGTGGCGGATTAGGATCTGGGTCTATGTCACACTTGTCTAGCCTCTCTCAACTCCTTTTCCATCTCTTTCTCCCTTAGTAGAGTATCTCACCCCTTTTCTTGGTGTTATCACCTATTTAGTGTAGGATTTCCCTTGTATGCATCGTATCTCTCTGTCTCCTTGGAATTGTTAGGATAGGTGTAGTTAGGTGTTTTTCTTGCATTAGGAGTAGTTGTAGCTTTAGGATTAGGTAGAGGAAGCCGACCTTCTCTAGAGGACCATATCAAGTTGCAAGTCCCACAACTTGAGAGATGGTCTATGTTAGCAAATTACACCGATTGTCTCACACATGTGACATCAAATCGGGGGATACTATAAGTTTGCACTAACAAGTATTGCAACTATAACTACGCACCTATTTCATGAATAACACTTTGTTATTCTAATCCATTCGTAAAAGAAATATCCATTGGTAAAAGAAGGGTTAATGATAACCAAGGTTCATGAGCACATTCATTCCATGAACGAGGTGAACTTATCAACCAAAATCACTCATATGAGCATAATCTAATACAAGTAAAAAGGACTACAAGAAGGAAAGATTGAGTTCTTAACAATCATTCACATAGGTCTCAAGATTTAGATTTTTTCATTAGATTTCCTTGTGTTAACACACCATGTTGTCCCACTTATAACAATCATCAAACCATCCACCATCATTTACAATTTATGAGTTTCCTCATTTTTGCATTAGCTTATCAAGAGTAATTTCCTTTATTTTTATTTGTATTACATTCATGTTTTCATTTTATTCACTAGATAACATTCAAGGTGCTTATGTTCTAAGAGACCATACATTTTTGAGGTTCTTCTCTTTAACTTGTATTCTTTCTACCTTTACATTGTGTAGTCAAGTCACCCATTAACATTGTTTAAAAGACAAATGCAAAGTGATGAAGCTTTAGTTTCCTACTTAGAGATTTAGGAGCTCCAAAGGGCATAGTCCCACACAAGAAGTTTGTTTCATTAATATTTGACCACCCAAGTATTAGAAGACATATTACAAGAGAGAAAGAAAATCCACATATAACGATGTAAGGTTTCCCTAGGCACCATTCCAAGTGGTACGAAATATACATCGAGGTTTCATCCACGAAATCCTATTAAGAGGTCTTGAGACTAATTCATCTTGATTCAAAAGGAACATGACCCTCCATGGGTAAGAAATAAGGCATAAATGGTATTCTAACCTCATGAAGGTTTCACACCTAATGGCTGTCCTTTATTAATTATTTGAAGAGACAAAAGGCCCTTAGGATTAACTCTTCACCCATTATTTCTTGTGGTGAAATTTATACGAATATTCACTTTTGCTCACAACAACAATATCCCACACCTATCTTTATCTAGAGTTGAAAGTGGTTTATTTTGTGAAGGTTGGGATTTGTTCATGGCCATGGTGGGTAGGGAATGCTTATTTTTTAAAGTGAAAATTAAGATAACCATGCACACTTTATTCAAACGAAGTTACAACACCCTTCAAGGAATAACCACTTTCTCTATTGTATATTTTTTGTCTCATGTACAAACAAGATGTCCAAATAACCTAGAGGTAACATATTACCTTGGGAAGAGGAAGGGTTTACCATAGATATTTTATCAAGGAAACACGATTTGAGTGCATTATAAGACAACCATGAAAACTACATATCAAATGTCATTGCAACATCTATCAATTAAATATTAGCCTTCATATCTACCAATTACTATTAAAAAACTATGCAAGATGATAAGTGCACTAACTACGTTATGTTGGAAACACATGATTTCTTATTCAAGGCGGAAAATGGTGTAAAAAGGTTTCAAGGAACCGTCACAATTCATACTATCAATGACCAACCTTTTTCTTTACATGCTTATGATATAAATACTTTTCAAGTTTTAGCTCACTACCATACCAATATACAAAATTATGAGGATTCAACACAGTTAACTAAATACACTATTCTACAATACAGTTGAATTGTAAGGTTACAAGTAAAATTTCACCATCACTTTATTTAACACATGTACACAATGAAAGGAGCTCTTATTTCTTTAATAATACAATAAGTACTATTGCTAAAATAGAAGACTATTCTAATTCCATATTGATTACACATTTTAGTAATAAACATTAAACTTATATTTCCACCATCCATTTTAATCCTACTTACGCTACCTATAACCTATCAAGTTAATGTAAACATTGTCAATGAAAGGACGCTGGCATGGATTTCCCCTATGACTAACATTTTCACATATATAACATCTTCCATTTACAATACATGTAAACACTTTTACGAGTAATAGAGGTAAGAACAAAAATGCATTTTCATTTCTCTTTCAAGTTAGAGTGAGATAGAGAGAGAGAGAGAAAAAACAAATTTCCCACAAGCAATAAATACAAAACAAGTGTCATGAAGGAGATATATATATTCATGTGATAGTGTTTAAAGGTTTTCTAATAGTTATTCAACTAGGAGAAGGTTCCACGTAAATTTTCTCGTTAGATATTTGCAAGATTATAAAAATGTCCAATTTGGCCAAAAAGGCCTAGGCGAGTTTGAAACCCATTTTCCAAGACTCGAACAAACCATGTGTAAATTTATACCAACTCTCCTATCCACAGGGAACCCCTTGAAGTTGACAAAACTCAAATTTGATGACTAGGGTTGAAATGACGACTTCCTTTCCGGAGCTACTTATTGTAATTTCATTAGTTCGACCTTGACACTCAACAACCAAAGGCCCACAAAACACCCTTCCAAAACCAAATTATAAGAAGATTTTCTTAAAAGTAATACATTATTATAATTTTCCTTAATAAATACTAGAGGTATAAAGTAGTGAAATTTTAATTCTCGATATAAAGGCCCAAACTAAATTGTACTTTCCTTTTTTTTTAGCAACTATCCAATGTTGTGAAATGACCAACTAGGCTCCTAGACATGTGCCTAAAAATGGACAAAAAACATCTACAAATTTTTTATAGGTTGATATGCATCCCACGTGGACTGGGAATATAGTAATATAATTAGTTTTGCATTACGAGGTTTGAAGGGGTGTTTTGTAGATTTGTGAAAGTTAACACTAAGTTTCAAGTTTAAACTTTTGATTTTGGAGGCTACCCATTATCCTAGCTTACAAACTGTGTTTCCATTAATACGGGGTGTGATCTGGGTCAGATTTACAATCACAATAATCTTTTCATTTGTGTAGCAAAGAGAATTTAAACACTTTCGCACTACCAAATATTACAAATCAATTTAAATAATAATTTTATTTGGTTTAATTTTTCAAATCCATTAATTGAGAAAAATAATTAAATGTGAAAACATGTTAGGAATAGGTAATAAAACCATGCCTATGGTAATTGAAGCGGGGTTGATGTTACACGTGTCAATTGCATTTGCTTGTGGGGTTCGAAGGCTTATTCATGACTCCATTTAGAGAGTGCCTTGCAACTATCACATTCAATGTGATCGCACTCCTTTGGGAAATTTTATCAACAATTCACATGCTTTAAGAATACCTCCACATAGTCACCTATGTTCCTCTACATGTAGCAGCAAACAGATCCACACAACCATCACAGGTTTAACTAGCTTGTTGATGAAAATGGTTTAGAGTTTCCTCAAGATAGACCACACTATCAAACTGTCAATCTCGGCATACAAATCCATGCAACCACCACATGTTTAAATGGTATATTGATAATATAGTCTTGAGATTCCTCCATATACATGCACATATTTACCCACTAGAATAAAACAGAAATGAATCTTCCATGGTCAGGTGATATTCTCTTATTCTCTGAGACTACATTTCCTTTAGCAACATTACCAGATAGTTTTCAGTAAACCAATTTTTGCAAATCATGCAACCATTTGAAACTAACCTGTCAAAACATATTCCTCTATCCTTCATGTTTTGATAGGTGCACACACCCTGCTCACAACCCTACACGGTTTTCCCTTGCTAAATTAATAAAAATGAAGCTTACGCTGTCGATTGAAAGTTACACCATGTTTCTAGTTACATCAGGAGGCCTGGTGCCATCTTGGTGCTTCAGGGTTCCTCCACCACCCCACATAGCTGAAGATACTAAAAGATAAACCATAAATCTTCCTTTAAGCACGTATCTCCATGCTATAGTCAAATACAAACACCTTTTCAAACAAAAAATAAATAAAAACAACATCACGTTCCTTGAGACATTTTTTTGTCAGCTTTGCGTTTTTTCTTCTCCCAAAATTTAATTTTCTTGGGGGTTTTCCCAAGGTATTTTCCTCAGTCAGAGCGTGCAGGCCTTTACCAAGGAGGCCGCATCTATTCAAGGAACTTTCAGGTAGTTCAGACACCCCCACATCATGCCCTCACTATTACATTTGATCAAACAAGTTTCATGCACCTTTTCTTTAATTTTGATTGAATTTACTTATTTTTTTGAAATCTCATTTTTTATTTATTTATTTTTAAATCATCTAATATTATCATCATTATAACGATCTCAAAGTTACGACATGAGAAATCGTTAATCCATTTTCTAAGATGGAGTCGACACAATGATCTATGAAAGGGATCATGTATGATACAATAAAAATTTAGGAACGTCGCGACCACCCCAAATACTTATTGACCGTTACTCAAATACCACATCAAAATGCAACTAGAGACCGAAAGCGTGGACAATGCCGGGAAATTTATATATATTTTTAATTAACATTCAATGAGCATAATTTAGGATGATAGATTTAGTTATTCTAAACTCTACATTTGCAACGTCATTGCTAACAAATGAGTGTTCGTAAAACAAACTTACTAACTTGAGATAAGTGGGATGGGGCACCACAAGTACACTCCACTATATTAGATATTGTTGAGCTTGGTTATGCAAGTGTATATTCTATTGAGTTACAACCTTCTAATAAATTTGTAGATTTGCACCCTCAATATCATTGATATTAGCCAAAGCATGACCCTTTTTGTGATTTCAAATTATAATAGGGATATTGATAATGATCACACCGAGACTCTAGGATATGTAGTTTAATATAAATTACATGTTGATTATAGTTTTTGTAGACACCCTAAAACTACATACATGTTTCCAACTTATCCTCAGTTATCCTTCATAGCCTTTAGAATTGATTAATTAAATTAATTAATTCATGCTTCAATTCTATCACCCTTAGAATTAATTAAGTTAATTCTATCACCCTTTGGAATTGATTAAATTAATTCATAACACACTTTAACTAAACTTAATTAAACATTTATTAAATAAATAATTAATTATCCTTCTCACTCTTTATAGTGATTAAATTAGTTATTAAATTGAAAAATATATTTCTTTTCCTATTTGGACTCCACTTCACTATCATATTCAACTCCACTCCCACTCCACTTCCAAAAATCTTAGAAAGGTGGAAATTGATTAAATTAATTCCTAACACACTTTAGCTAAACTTAATTAAACATTTATTAAATAAATGATTAATTATTCTTCTCACACTTTATAGCTAATTAAATTAGTTATCAAATTGGAAAATAAATCTATTTTCCTATTTGGATTCCACTTCACTCTCATATTCAACTCCACTCTCACTCCACTTCCAAAATCCTAGAAAGGTGGAAGTAATAAAGTGCACGTACAACCATCTTCTCGGATGCAAATTTCTACTTCGAAAAGTTTTCCCCTCAATGAATTTTTAATCCATTCAAACTGTTTCAACTTCCTTAAGTGCTATTTTTAGCATGTGCATTGATAGTTCATTTAACCATCCACAACCATTTTAAATGACTACTTGTGGCCTTTCTTCTGTTATACAAACATGCCATACTCTTCACAAGAAGGTTGGAGAATGGTTGGAGAATATCTACATATTGCAAGCTTTTCTATGTCTAATATCTACATATTGCAAGATTTTCTATGTCTAAATTGTGCTCGTAGCATTGGAAAATATTAATTTTAGAGATCAATTGAAGAGCATCCACAATCATTCTGTTTACATAAGGTTATACCAAACTTATCCGAGATTTTTAGGAAAAATTTGGAGAAGAGGTTTTTGGTTATATCATCTTGTCTTTACATTTCTTCCTAGTTTTTGTGAACACATTTCTGGGACACCCAGTGGGACTACCCACACTCCATTCATCTTTATTTCATATTTTGTTTTTTTATTGTAGTATGTCTATTTGATATTTTATTTGGCTACATTTTTGTTTGGAGGCGTGTCTTGTTGTTTTCGCTGTTTTGGTGGTATTTGTGTAAGTGTGTTTGTTGCATATTAAGAACATCAAAAGGGAAATTAGATTAAAAAAATCATTTTCCCCAAAAATGTAGGTGTTTTACCACTAAATTTAGTGGTGGTTTTAGTTTTGGTTAAATTTAGCAGAAATTTCTAAAGTTGGAGGAATATTAAATTTAGCTTTGCACCTACCCCTCATAGCTCCACTCATGCCGAGCTACTCCCCTCCTATCTCATTTTCTTCCATGCCTCCAAAATCATTACATCAAACTGAGTTCTCCAAACACCATCGATCTCCTTACACACCCGAGTTGGTTACCCTCCTGCTCACCACTACACTCCCTGAGCTACTCTCCATATCCCAGCCCCGAGCTTCATCCCAAGCTACTCCCTACTCCATTTCCCCTGAGCCTAACTCGATCGATACCCATCTTGTTCTCCTTTCACTGAGATCTTATCAATCACCCTTAGCTACCCCTTGTTCCATTTACCCTGAGCCTAACTCCTCGCTACCCATATTGCTTTCCTGAACTGAGTCACCCTCCCCTCCAACACCGCCATTCAACCAACCTCCAACTCATTCTAACCTGAGACCTCCTTGATCACCCTGATCTTGAATCGCCTCGGCTGGCCGAGATACCTTCCATCTACCGCCAAAACACCCTAAAATTTGAGCTCCTACTGCTACAAATCCCCTGCCATGTTTCCTGACTCCTCTTTGAGTCTCAACATATTGAGCCTGATCTGCTCCCCTCACCGCCGAGATGGTTGAACCCACCTCGCCGTAGAATCCTGTTGGCTGAGTTAAGCTCCGCCTATACCAAGTTAACACTGTTCCTCTCATTCCTCGCTGAGTTAGCCACTCTTCCATGCCGAGATATACCCTACTTCAAAATCCCTGTCTTCGTTCACACTTCTCAGTGCCTTCATTTTCCCGATATGTCTATCCTTCACCACGTCGACCTCCCTTCTCAAACCGACTCACATCCTTCCCTGCATCAACCTTTCTTCCTGCATGCAACCCATCTCTCGAGCGAGACGCTAACCTCCAAAGTGAAAACTTCCTCCATCTATACTTGCGACTGGAGGACAAGCCTGAGCCATTTCCCCTTCCATCCTTCACACCATCATTAGCACTTTTAGGTTTTCCCCTTTTTCAAGAGCCTTAAAAATTAGGTTAACTTACACTTAGGTTAAACTTTAGTTCATTTATTTTATTCTAACCTTGTTATTTTTCTTTATTTAGTTAAATTAATTAGATTTTTTAATTAATTAAGGGTTCTATTTAACAATTTAGATCCTAAATTAATTTTTGATCAAATTAGATTAATAGGCCAAGGACACTTTAAATCAAGGTTTATTGGACTTTTCTTTTCCATTAATTTGTATTTTGGAGAATATTGTGAACATGTTTAGATCATTTTTGGTAGATTTTTGAACGTAATTAACACTTTTAGATGGTTTTGTTGCATTTTGAGAAGTTTTTTTGTCAAAATAATCTCGATAAACTCACACGTATGCTCTTTCTCACAATTTTTATACATGATCTTGAAAATCATAAATGTGAGTTTATTTTTATGTTTTCTCTCGTGTTTTTACCTTAGGAAAAATTCTAACCCTTTGTTTGTTGGACCTTCTCTACAAATATTGTTCTCAAAACTACTAAGCTGCAGTTTTCCTTATTCATGGTTTCGAGTAAAATTTATCACCTTTTTATTAAACATTATAAAATTTTCTTAGCTTTAAATTTTTAGAGATGAGGTTGTTCCTCCTCTATGTAGTCACTAAACAACACACTTGGAGTCATTATTTAATCTCGGTCTCATATATTCATCATAACACACCTTAGACATCCCTCCATCTCTGCGTTGCCTCTTGCAGTTTGCTCCATAATGCACAATCAAGATAACTCTGAATGGTTTACACCCATTTACATCTATTTGTACAAGCAAGGTATCCTTGATAACGTGCAGCCTCATGAGGCTCAACGCTTACGATGTGAGGCTACTAGCTATGTCATTGTATGAACATAACTTTTTAAACGTTCCATTGATGGCCGACTCTTACATCGCTTAGGGATTGCAGATATCCCTATCATTATCTCACAGATACATGACAATAAGTGCGAAGGCCATTTTCTGGAAAATCTATGAAGCAAAAGCTTTTGCGTCGATGATATTATTGGGGCCTACAATAGAACATGGTTGTCTTGAATAAACTACGTACCCATTGTGAGAAATTCCAAAAGCACGTAATCCTATGCCATGCATTTGCATATGACCTATAAACTATCACACCAACATGTCCTTTCTCTCTTTGGGGGCTCGACCCTATTGCTAAAGGACACAAATTCATTATTACTACCACAAAATATTTTACCAAATGGGTCGAGGCAGCTCCACTATGCACAATCATTGGTACTGACATCTATGGTTTCCTCACTACTCACATCATCACATGATTTGGTGTACCTTCTGCTATTATCATCAATATTGGATCCTCTTTAAAAAATAATGATGTTAAAAGGTTTTGTGCCAAATTTAAAATTAAAAATCCTTTTCTACACCATATTATCCACAAGGCAATGGCCAAGACGAGACCACCAAAAAAACCATTCTCAAAATATTACACAAGACAATAGATTCTAGTGGTAATGATTGGCATAATCAACTATTCTATGCCCTATGGGCCTACCACACTAGCGTTCACACACCTACCAACGCTACTCCATTTTCATTAGTTTACGGAGATGAGGTTGTCATTCCATTAGAACTTGAAATACCTTCCTTGCACATTTCTCTTAAAGGAATTCTCAAAGATAATGAATATCACAAAAATTGCTTACATGAGTTAGAAATGTTGGACTCACGTCGAGTCTAAACACTTGAGAATCTCTGTACATATCAATATTGCATTGCATACACATATAATTGTAAAACTCATTCTCGCGAGTTCAACATTGACAAAAAAAAATACAAATACAAATGTCGAAGCCCCTTAAAGGAAAATTCAAGCCCAATTGGATTGGCCCATATGTTGTCACTGAAAAACTCGATGGTGGAGTTTATCACCTCGCCACCCTTTTGGGAAAACACTCAAAAACCCACTCAATGTTATGCACCTTAAGAAATATTACGCCTAAACACACAACACTCACTACGATGAAGCACTCTAGTTTCACGGTCCATCTTTATCTTGTTGTGGGTATACAAGGAAAATGGACCCCATCACGCTCATGTGTTCATCATTCAATCTTATTTTTCTCATGCGACATTCCTAGGATTAGTGATATACACTTTAGGATATAGGGTCACTTCTTCTAGCATCATCTCGTGATAGGCTACATCATCACTTTCAATTACATTGTTTAGTGATATCTGATTTAGGCTAAATCACTACTTTCTACTCTTCTTTTCATGATATACACTTAGGATACAAAGTCATGCATAATCCATCTCTATGTCACATTTCATCACTACACACTCATTACTGATGTGCTACACATCACACATAGTTCGACCCTTTCCCGATGACCCACTATCGTTTATGGTTCATTCTTGATTGCCGAGGGGGCATACTAAATGAACCTAATTGCATACAACTGCATTCACTCGGGGTACACGACTCCTATCATCCAAAATTCCTTCCATTACATCTATCCACAACATACTACATTTTATGGTTGCATTTACTCCTACTTGTAATTGCTCGTACATGTTCACTTTATTACACATGTTAGATAGATCTCTTATATGTCATTGTATTTACCATACAAACATGCACATTCACATCCTTTTCTAGTCATAATCGCAAGTACAAAGATTCTACACACGCAACTTGATGTTTGATACACTACCTACTAGGGGAATCCATATACGCTATAGGTTCTATTATTTTAGTTTTGTTCATAGCACACTACTTTGGTTTATACACACTTTGACATACTTGTTATTTTTCTGACATGCTAACGGGTACTTCATGTGAAACATTTGTTATGAAGGGATATTTACTTCCATACTTTTTTATTACATTGTCTACCATTGCTATAATTATTTTTGGATTTTCGCTTTATCTTGTATGTACACTTATTTGTTTGTGACCTCTTTGGACTTGAGTGTATTATGACACCATGAGTGGTGTCCCATGTTTACAAACTACTTTGCATAGTTTGTCATTTTCTTCTTAGGTATTTACATTGTCTGCTTATGTTCTACCTTACACATTGTTTGTTTGTCTTACACTTATTTTCGCATTCATGATTGTTCGTACTAACACTTGTTTTCCTAGCCACATGTTTGTGTGTGCCTTAGTTTTTACCAAACACATTCCCTCTCCCCTACTGGGGAAGATTTTTAGCTACGTGGTTAGTTTTATTTTGGGGATACATTATCCTATCCATGATGTCACATGTGCCCCCAAAGAGGGGGTGCATCATTTGGGTTTACACACTACACAACTTTGTACCGATACAATTTAGTATACACTTTTCGTCCATAACAAAATTCAGTTTACAATGAGTGGTTTCAGACATGTCTATGAACCCCATACACAGTGGATTTAATAGGGAATATTGTCCTTAGTAATTTGGGGAGAAGTTATAGGTTGGAGGAACATTACACTTTCCTCCCTACACTTCTTCGGCTAGTGGTGTCGTATCACCTAAAAAACCGAGACAATATAGAGGTATCTTCATCAATCTTAGGAAAGCGATTCTGAGTTAAAGAATAAAAAAATTTCTCCTACACTTCTTTGGCCACGGTTGCGTGAGATTTCCCTAAAAACTCGTACTTCACTTATATTTATAGGATATCCTTTCTACACCCTTTTTTCTCATCACGAATCAGGTGCACATGTTCCTTTTTCATTACGATTTTCATACTATTTTTACATGTTTCTTTACTATATACATGTGTTTTTACACATATATATGCGTATTTGACTACTTAATCATCTTCTCTTTTGTAGGTCCATCCATATGGGAAGCAAAAATTCAACTCAACACACACATGGGGAGTACATCACACTTATGCAATACTAATCATGCAACTACACTACACACATTTGCATATACACATGCGCTTCCTCCCTAGGCTCACTCTCATCAAATTTTTTACACTTTTGCATCTTTAATCTCCATGCTCCATCTTTTTCACTCCACACTTTTTTTATTTCTTCAACACATTTGCTACATCACTCTACATGGATTATCGGTACACATCTCTATTTACTTTATGTTACTTGATATTTTCACTAACCAACGTAACATGGGGGTAAATGTAGTCATTAAATCAAGCACTTGGAGTCATTATTTAGTCTTAGTCTCATACTACTATTCATATGGTTCTCGAGTGAAAAGAGTAATAACTAACCCATGCCTTTGACCATTTTTACATTGTTTGATGTTGTATTTTCGATCTTACACCTACACTTTCCCAATCTCTATTGTCATTATGTGTTCTTCCTATTTATGATTTGGGGTTCCAGCCTAAGACCTGGGTGCCCCATATGTCTGGTCCTCTTTAGGGAACCCTGATCCTCTTTACACTTTACTTTCACCTTTTGGGCACTTTCTAGCCGTTTGAACTTTCTATATTTTTGGTGGTCATCCTGTTATTGCAAATCAGCAACACCTCTGGATGCAAATCAAGGTTCTAAGTTGATGTTTAGGGCATCCAGTGTGATTGCACAACATTGAAACCTCTCTCCAAGTGTGGGACTTGTAAAAATGAGAGAGGAATCTCTAGATTAGAGGCTGGTTCCTCAAACTCCTCTGATTAGATCTATTATTTACATAACTGCAGAGGTTCAAATCCTAATTTTATCCTAAATTGCAAGGAGACAGGGATAAGAAATGCAAAAATTGAAACTAAACTAATAAGGGTGATACACCAAAGGAGTGGTGAACATTTTTGCTCATGCAAATTGACACAAATTCATGAGATGCAACATGAAACATCATACACAGGCTGATAAGATGCAATTAGAGGTCTGAAATGAAGCAAGACAATACAAACAAAGGACTGAAAATTGATCACAGAGTCTGCACTGTCATTTTCACTGTCAAAATCCTTGCATTACACCACCAAAGAGGTATAAATCTGTTACAATCCTTGAAGAAGGTCTGATACTTGCCAAAATCACTTGTTAAGGTGAAAGAAGAAGCCTGCAATATCAAAAGTGTTCAACCTAAAAAAATGAGCCAAATCTAGCTTTTACAATGCATGGGTCGAGCCTAGGAGAGAGAAAACATGAAAAAACGTGGGAGCCATTACCCATTGAATGAAGATGCATTAAAACAGCATGGGCATCCTTACAAACCCATGCCCTGACATTTTTGACCATACTGAAGAAGAATGCGACCCATTTTGCATTAAAACTGGTTGTTGAAACGTCATTTCTGGCCATGACCACGTGCCAGAGGTGTTTCTCGATTTTCTCTCTCCAAACTGAACCAAAATGAAAAAATTACCACAAAATCTTGTAGATAATTTCACCAGCTTTCCATTGATATAAAGAACGTGAAAATTTGAGCTCTGGATCGAAAGTTATGGCCATTTGAAGATTTAGGGCAAAAACAGGCCCAAAACGGATCGGCGGGAAATTTTTTTGAATTTTACCTCTTTTTTGCATTTTGGAAAATTTTCCAAAAAATCCCCGCACTCGCCATTTGGATGACATGTGTCAAGCTCTGATTGGCTCGGGCCTGGCTCTCCAAAAATTCCCGCGGCTTTCTCCCTTTGAAAATTTCCTTGAGATATTTTGGAAATTTTTTTCCAAATTTCCCAGCGCATCCGCCACTAGGGGACACGTGGCAATGTATGATTGGCTCAGCTCATCCTTTGAAATTTTCTCTTTCGGGTCCTTCCTTAAAATTTTTTGCTACTTGGACACGTGGCGGGTTTTGATTGGCTCGGGCCTGAGGGGCGCATTTTGCCTTTTAAAACTTTACATTTTTCACCTTGGGAAAATTTTCATTTTCCCCGCGCGCCCGCCACTCCGGGACACGTGGCGAACCCCGATTGGACGAAAGGGCCGCAGAGGCGAGACCTTCGCCCTTTAAATTTTTGGCAAAAACTTAGCCATTTTCCCAAAATTTTCCCCGAGCTCGAACTTCCGGCACCTTGTGCCACATGGCGCACGTTCATTGGGCGCGGGCCTTCCTTTGAAAATTTTCTCCTTTGGATTTTGGAAAACACTTGGTAAATTTTGCATTTTTCCTCCCGGGCGCTCGAAGGTGAAGACACGTGGGCGTTTTTCATTCGTCGCGGGCCATGCAGGAAAAAGTTTACATTTGAATTTTTTGACAAAACTTAGCAAAATTTCTAACCTTTCCTCCGACGTCCGCGACCCTCCTCTAGACACGTGGCAACACGCCATTGGCCCGGACCGAATTTCAAAAATTTTCCCGCGTAAAACATTTAGTCGATTTTTTCACTTCGCCTCCCCTTCCGACACGTGGCACGTCCTGATTCGTCTGTGGGCAAAAAATTTTCCTTTGAAAATTTTGACCAAAACTTGGAAAATTTTCTAAGTTATCCTCCGAACCCGCCACTTCCTGGGACACGTGGCAGCTTCCTATTGGCTGCGGGCCTCCTAAGGGAAAATTTCCCACAAAAACTCCGCCGAGCCATAACTTAAAAAATATGAGGAGTTAGGAGGAAAATTTTACCTTTCTGGAAAGCTGAGAAAGAGCTCTATCCAATGGTGCCATTTCCAGAAAGTTTTGAGTGCCTGAAAATAAAAAATGGAGACTGAGGCACAAGAGAGGGGGAACAAAGGAGTTAGCCACAAAAAATGAGCAGGGGGCACATTTGGATAACAATTTTGGTGACTCGAGAGGGTCATCTACCTGCTAGATGAAGATACCGGTTCTGAAAGCAGTCCATTGGGCATGGAGTCATCAAATTTCTGTGTGGAACCCCAACTGATTAGAATGTTGCGAGGAGGAAGATGGAATATCACACGATGGAAACAAGGACTACAAAACATCTCTAGGGATAGCAAGCACTGTCTTTAAAGCACTTAGGGAAAGCAAAACTAACCTACAACAAAACAATGTGCACAAGCACTTGGAGGAATGAAAACCTAAGCTAATATTTACAAGGTGGAGAGTTTCCCTTTAGTAGCAATGCTTTAGATAGATTCCATTGACTAGAATCTGTAGTTCTTCACCATCCAATGAAGACAATTGGAAGGCATTGCTGTCCTTGCACTTTGTGACCATGTATGGGCCACTCCAAATGGCATCAAATTTTGAATGCCTTCCCGGTTTTCTCTATCTGCATCCCATTTTAACACTAGATCTCCAACTTGGAAAGATCTACTTTGGCCTTCTATCAAAGGTCTTCTTGATCAAAGCTTGATCCTTCTCCATTGCTTGGGATGCACGATCTCGATCTCTTAAAGCTCCATCAACTCTGCATACCTCACCTCCATGGGCCCAAACTCTAGCAACTCTAACTGCTTCATGAGTTCCAATGTTGGCAACTCAAGTGACATGGGCAAGATTGCCTCTCTTCCATAAACAAGCCTGAATGGAGAGTTACTGTGGATCTCTTGGGAGTTATCCTATCAGCCCATAAGGCTGATTTTAGTTTGGTATGCCAAGACCTCGATTCTCATCAAGAGTCCTCCTAATGATCCTCAACAAGTTCTTGTTTGTAGATTCACTGGCCATTACCTTGAGGGGGTAGTAGTTTGATGAAGTACTTAGGTAGATCACGTTCTTGACAGCCCACTCAGTCACCTTGGATCCAATGAATGCTAATGCATTATACGAGATTATTGTAGCGGGTATGCCAAATCAGTTACTATCCCCTCATAGAAGTCTAAGATCTTTAGACTCATTTGCTTCTTTGAGTGCTCTGCTTGATCCACTTGGTGAAGTAGTTTGTGGGCTGTCAAAATCCACTTATGCCCTTGGCTTGAATTGGGATTAATGACTCAATGAAGTCCAAACCCCATTGCATGAATGGCTGGTCAATTGAAATTGGATGCAATGGAAGGGCAGCAAGCCTCTCTTTACCTGTGAAGAATGCACAATTCTTGCACCTTTTGATCCACGCAAAGCAATCACTAAAAATCTTGGGCCAATAATAACCAGCCTTCATGATTTTTAGAGTTGTCACTCTTGGTGCAAAATGACCACCGGCTGGTCCACCATGGAACTCTTCAACACCCTATGAATCGATTTGTGCTAATGCATCTCAAAAGCGGCACTCCATTCACATCTTTCTTGAACAAAACACCATTTACTATGGCATATGGGACAACCTACAATCTGAAGTGTCTTCTTTGGGTCTTGTTCATCTACGGAGGGCATAGGCATGTGCTTAGGAAGTGCATTATACCTTGGGTCCAGCAAGGAGTGGGGACAACATTATTTTCTTGTTGAGTGCTACCTTGCACATGGCTGTCTTTTATCAAAACAACCTCTTCTTCATTGCATACTTCTTTTTGCTTGCCCAAAATCAGCTTCTCACACAATCCTTTTCCTCTTACCAGCTTGGTGACCTTGATCTCAATGTCATACTCCATGACATGAGTGATCCAACCTGCCCTTTTCTCATTCAAATCCTTGTTGAGGAGGAAGTCCTTTACTCCGCATGAGAAACCAACAATTGAACCTTGTTGTTTGAGACTAGATGCTTGAATTTCTTCAAGCTTCGATTACTGCAAGTACATGCTTCTGATAAAAGAATATCTCACCTCATAGTCATCTAGGCTTTGGTGAAGAAAGCAATGGCTGCTCATCATTGTCTTTATTCTGCTTTGTACCAAAATGGCAGAAATAGTATCATTACCTCCAAATGCATAGAGGATGAAATCCTTGGAGAAATCCGGGTTGATGAGAGTTGGTGCTTGGGAGATGGCTTCTTTGATTGCTTCAAAAATCTCCTTGCCTTCTCTTTGTCCACTTGAAAGCCATGCTTTTCTTTAACATTTTGGTGATAGGTTTGACAAGGGCTGTAAAATCTGGGACAAACCTCCGAACAAAGTTTATTCTCCCAAGAAACTCGAAGGGCCTTCTTGTGGCTTGGCAATGGTAGTGCTCTTTATGGCTTGACCCTCTCTGGATCAATTGATAATCCTTCTTTGGAGACAATATGGCCAAGGAGCTTTCCTTCATGTGCTAGGAAGATACACTTCTTAGGATTAAAGACACTCAAATCTCCTGCACCTTTGGAAGACTTGTCTCAAATGAGAGAGGTGGTCTCACTGCATTCTTTGAAAAAAGCAGTGATATCATCAAGGTATATCAGCACCATGTTGTTAATCAAACCTTTGAACGCCATGTCCATTGCTCTTTGGAAGGTAGCTCCGAGCGTTGGACAGCCCAAATGGCATTTTCTGTATGCATAAGTTCCCCATTTGGTTGTGAAGGCTATCTTGAACTGATCTTCTTCCTTCACCATAATCTGATTGTAGCCTGAGTAGCCATCAAGTAGTGAAAACCTCTCGGAGCCAGCCACAACTTGCAAAATTTGCTCCATAGAAGGGAGTGGGTAATGGTCCTTGAGAGATGCTCTATTCAAGTCTCTGAAGTCAACACACAATCTGATCTCTCCACTCTTCTTTCTGACTGGAACTAAGTTGGCAACCCAACTAGAATGCTTGATTGGGAATATGATTCTTGACTCAATCAACTTGTTCAATTCCTTCCTCATGAGAGGTTCCATGTGTGGATTGGTGGCCTTTGTTTTACTACTGATGGGCTTAGTATTTGGATCCAACTCAATGGTGTGATGAGCTAACTTGGGATTGAAACCTTTCAAATCTTCGTAGCTCAAGCAAACACATCGAGGAACTCTTGACACAATTTGTATGAACTCATACCTTTCTTGTTTAGTTGTCATCTTCCAATTTGCAATGGTTTGTTCTCTTCCACCAAGATGGATCTTGAATCTTCTCTCTTGACTTGAATGTTTGCTTTCTCTTTCCTAAACTGATCATTGGGATTGAAAATGGACTCCAAAGTGATAAGTCCCTTGGGTAGCTTGTTAGTTCTCATTTGTACCACTTGGTCACCATCTTGCTGTTCCAATTTTTCTGATTTTTAGTGAGAACTCAGCTTCTTCTTCAAGAAATGGATGATTTTGCTGGTCATTCTCAAACACTTGCCAACTTACATTGTTATCCGGAAACCTTTGAAGGCCTCACAATCACATGGATGTTTAGTTGTACCTTGTCTTTTGAATGCTTTCCACAATATCAAAGGCTGCCCCAACTACTGCTAAGCTTTGTCGGCAGCTTGGTTTTCTTTCCTAGGAATGGATTTGATGCCAAAACCCTCAAAATATTCAATGAGGTCCCATACCCTGTTCTTGTAGCACTTGAGTAGATCATTCTTGGTAGCATGCTGTCCCTTGACCTGATTTACAATCAATTCATTGTCACCAAAGACTTGCAAGTTCTTTATTCCTCTCTTTATTGCCCAATGCATCCCTTGCACCAAGGCTTCATATTCAGCAGTGTTATTAGAGCATGCAAACTGAAATCTAAAAGCTGAATAGTACTTTACTCCTTGAGGTGAAACAAGCATAGCTCCACCTCCTGCACCTTGTCTACTCCTTGATCCATCAAAAAATAGTTGCCATACCTCATTGTCATCCTTGTGGTTTGGCTTGGTGATGCTAGGAATGGGCTGATCTTCTTGATGTATGCAATAGACCCCTAGCTCAGATTCTTCTACTTCTTGATAAGGATCAAAATCATGCACCTTGTTTGCCCATTCATCAAGAGTTAGATCCGGGATGCTTCCAACCTTGGTGTCAGCTTCATTAGTGCTTGGGTGATCTTCTTGATCAAATGCCGAACAGTTGGCATTGATCTGACTTGGAGTGTAGGGCTCAATGTGGAAGTTTGCAATAGGTTCCAGACCTGATTGTAGCTTTGGTTCCATACCTCGTTACGAATAGCATGTGTGACCAATCAGCGAGACAAGTATCCTCAATCTTGGGTGTGAAATCCTTGACAAACATAGGGCAAAGAGTGGTGGAAGGTCTATAAGCGAGACATCTTGTAAAACAACCATTTGGACATGCATGCAAAGTAAGACTCAAGTTTTTAATCACTCCAACTGTTGTTACTATTGTCCCATCCAATTGTACCACCCCTTTGGATATGGTTTCATATTGAATTCTAGTGATCAGCTATTTGCTTGGGCATCTTGAACTACTTGCCCCGGAATCAATCATGTAATTGTGTACTAATTGGTTCCCAATGATTAATGAAACATAGAAAGGAGGGGGCTTCAACATTTTACCTTCTTTGTCCTCCATGATTCCCTTTGGTGGGCAACATTTGTGAGCACCTTCTCTTGCATTTGGACTTGCTTGATTCGAAGTTGGCGAGTCCTTCATGGCAGCTTGTAGCAAATCTCTACGGCTTGGGATAGATAGGGATTCCCACATTGATATATTTACATTTGTCTTCTTCATCGATCAATGATACTAAATGGTGATGAAGGATCTCTTTGTTGTCCCTTGGTTTGCATATTCATCCCTTGCATGTGGGAAGCAACAAGCTGGTATTTGAGTTGGTCTAGGAGCTGTTCTTGGCTGCCCTTGTGCATTTACAAGCTGGATTTTGTTTGCCAACCATTTGTGGATCCATAGAAGGTTGTGGATTGGTTGGAGCTAATGGTTGTTCTTCACCCAAATTCCTTCTTTTGACCTTGTGTTGGCTGTAACACCTTGAGAAGCTATTTGATTTATGCCACAAAAATCCTCTGCCTCCCAGTTCACAAGTGTGGTGTCTTTTTGGAGCTGATTCTTGCTGGAATGTTTCTTGTTGTTGGTTGTTTCCTTGATTTGCCCTCACCCTCACACCAGTAGTTGTCACCATTAATGCTTGATTCAAGGCACCGTTGAAGCACATAGATTGGTTGTGAGGTTCATTGCATGGAAAACACCAATCATACTCCTGAGCAACGTTGTTTTGTGTTGGCACCAATGCCTTAGAGGCAGATATAGCATTTGGATTATAGGGCTGAAATGGTCTATTGGCAGGAGGCCTTGTTTGATTTACATTTGTAGCTGGATTAGGTGGTCTTTGTGGTTGGTATGGCTGCCTATTAGGCTGAGCTTGGGGTTGATAAGAAGGTCTAAAACTTTGGGCTTGTTGCCTCTTGAGAGTAACCAGCTCATTACCTAAATTTTGCAATTGCTTCATGACTTCTTGAAGCTCATTTGGGGCACTTGGAGATGAAGTAGAAGCTTCATTTGAACTCTGATTTCTAGGAGTGGGAGAAGGAGCCAAATTAGGTGCTTGATTAGTGTTTGGGCTCTCTAAACTTGGAAACAATGGCATGGGAGGTCTAGGGGCTAGTTTTCCAGCTTGGATCAAATAATTTTCAGCCCTAATGGCAATGTTATAAGCCATAGGGATAGTTATGCCTCCCATGGACTGAATCAACATAGAAATATCAGAATTTAGAGCTTTGAGATAGTAAAGAAAAGCACCTTCTGCTGTTGGCTTGACTGCCACTGGAATTCTCTCCCAAGTCCTTTGAAATCTGAAGTTGAAATCAGTCAGTTGCTCATTGGGAGCTCTCTTGATGGTTGTCAGCTGCTCCAAAAGAGACAAGTTGTCTCCCTTCTCTCCAAATTTCTCATGAAGTGCTATACATAGCTGGTTCCAATTTTGAATAGAACACGAGGCAAGGCTCTTAAACCATTGCAATGCCTTCCCTTTGAATGAAGATGCCAGCAATTTGACATGAAGAATGACTTGCATCTCATTGATTTCATGAATTGCACAAAGGTTGGCGATGTCTTTAACATGATCACCGGGAGTAGTCGATTCTCTCCGGTGAAGTATGGAATGTTCTTCAATGCTGCAATTGGAATTGGATTTTGTGCATTGAGAGCAAGTGGGTTGTTGTTGCCTATAAAATTGACATAGGGGTTGTTTTGTGCCATTCTAATTGGTCTTAGAACCCTTGTTGATTGAATGAAAGGCCTACCAAGTGGAGGAGTTGAGAGAGTTTTTTTTGGTGGAGATGGAGAACTTTGAATCCTTCTTCCTCTTTGCCTTCTTCTTGGAGATAGCTGCAGATATTCAAACAACACCTCTTCCTCAGCTCTTGACCTTGTGGTGATTCTTCTCATGAGTTTCGGGCTGCACTGCTAAAACCATTTGATTCTTCCCCTTGGAGTCACGGATGTGCAATTTATAGCTCTTTTAAGCAAGAAAATTACAGAAATGCACATCAACTTTTACTGCAATGAAAATGAGACCTCTAAGGTCCCACCGGCGTGCCAAAGCTATTGTTGCAAATCAGCGGCACCCCGGATGCAAATCAAGGTTCTAAGTTGATGTTTAGGGCATCCGGTGTGATTGCACAACATTGAAACCTCTCTCCCAAGTGTGGGACTTGTAAAAATGAGAGAGGAATCTCGAGATTAGAGGTGGTTCCTCAAACTCCTCTACGATTAGATCTATTATTTGCACAATTGCGAGAGTTTCAAATCCTAATTTTATCCTAAATTGCGAGGAGACAGGGATAAGAAATGCAAAAATTGAAACTAAACTAATAAGGGTGATACACCAAAGGAGTGGTGAACATTTTTGCTCATGCAAATTGACACAAATTCATGAGATGCAACATGAAACATCATACACAAAGTGATAAGATGTAATTAGAGGTGCGAAATGAAGCAAAACAACACAACAAAGGATTGAAAATTGATCACGAGTCTACGCTTTGTCATTTTCACTATCAAAATCCTTGCATTACACCACAAAAGAGGTATAAATCTATTCTGATCCTTGAAGAAGGTCGATACTTGCCAAAATCACTTGTTAAGGTGAAAGAAGAAGCTGCATTATCAAAAGTGTTCAACCTAAAAAAATGAGCCAAATCGGCTTTTACTGATGCATGGGTCGAGCCCAGGAGAGAGAAAATGTGAAAAAACGTGGGAGCCATTCCCATTGAATGAAGATGCATTAAAACAAGCATGGGCATCCTTACAAACCCATGCCTTGAAATTTTTGACCATACTGAAGAAGAATGCGACCCATTTTGCATTAAAACTGGTTGTTGAAACGTCATTTTTGGCCATAACCACGTGCTAGAGGTGTTTCTCAATTTTATCTCTCCAAACTGAACTAAAATGCAAAAATTACCACAAAATATTGTAGATAATTTCACCAGCTTTCCATTGATATAAAGAACGTGAAAATCTGAGCTCTGGATTGAAAGTTATGGCCATTTGAAGATTTAGGGCAAAAACATGCCCAAAACGGATCGGTGGGAAAATTTTTTGAATTTTACCTCTTTTTTGCATTTTGGAAAATTTTCCAAAAATCCTGTGCTCCACCATTTGGATGACACGTGTCAAGCTCGATTGGCTTGGGCCGGCTCTCCAAAAATTCCGCGGCTTTCTCCCTTTGAAAATTTCCTTCGGGAAATTTTGGAAAAATTTCCAAATTTCCCCGCGCATCCACCACTAGGGGACACGTGGCAATGTATGATTGGCTCGGCTCATCCTTTGAAATTTTCTCTTTCGGGTCCTTCCTTAAAAATTTTTGCTACTTGGACATGTGGCGGGTTTTGATTGGCTCGGGCCTGAGGGGCGCATTTTGCCTTTTAAAACTTTACATTTTTCACCTTGGGAAAATTTTCATTTTCCCCGCGCCCCGGCACTCTGGGACACGTGGCGAACCCTGATTGGACGGAAGGGGCCGCGGGGCAGACCTTCACCCTTTGAATTTTTGGCGGAAACTTAGCCATTTTCCCAAAATTTTCCCCCGAGCTCGAACTTCCCGGCACCTTGTGGCCACGTGGCGCATTTTCATTGGGCGCGGGCCTTCCTTTGAAAATTTTCTCCTTTGGATTTTCGGAAAACACTTGGTAAATTTTGCATTTTTCCTTAGGGCCGCTCGAAGGTGAAGACACGTGGCGTTTTTCATTCGTCGCGGGCCATGTGGGCAAAAGTTTACATTTGAATTTTTTGACAAAACTTAGCAAAATTTCTAACCTTTCCTCCGACGTCCGCGACCCTCCTCTGGACACGTGGCAACACGCCATTGTCTGGACCGAATTTCAAAAAATTTTCCCGGACAAAACACTTAGTCAATTTTTTCACTTCGCCTCCCCTTCCGACACGTGGCACATCCTGATTCACCCACGGGCCCATGGGCAAAAATTTTTCCTTTGAAAATTTTGACCAAAACTTGGAAAATTTTCTAAGTTATCCTCCGAACCCCGCTTTGTTGGGGGTTGCTTAGCTTGGATGGCTATTCTATGGAAGTGCGTGTCTAAAATCTATGGAAATAGTCTAAGAACCGGTTATACGTTGAGTTTGTTGGGGTTGCTTAGCTTGGTGGCTATTCTAAGTATAAAGTGCGGTTAAAATATACGAAAATTAAATACAAGTCTCTGCTTAGCTTGGTGGAATTCAACTGTTTGCAATGAAATGGATTTCAACAACTAATCTTCTACTGTAAAGTAAAATACGCACACACTTATTCTTAACAATTTAAACCATAACTGAATAACTGGAATTCAACAGAAAGCAAGACTGTTTATGAGCTAAATTTGCATGGCAAAAGCATCTACTTAAAAGTGAAAGCAATAATGGAGAAAACAGAGATAGTTAATCAAAGCATGCATGTAAAACTCATCAAATGACAATTGTAGTAAAACTAATCGAAGGACTGTATGCATGTAAAACACAAAGTAACCTCGTATCTCCTTGGTTGAGTGGGCCCTTGCTCTTCCTCGGGATAGAGTGATCAACAACTTATGATTCTCAAAATGCCGTAGATTTCATTAACTTCCAAATGAGTTCATAACATATAAAAAACAAATCCAAAATAGAACAGTATGCAGATAATTTTCTTCGATGAATCAAAAAAAAGTGGTACTCCAGTTCTGAAGACAAAGTCTTCATATAGATAATGTTTGTTACAAGATCCACCATATCAGGTGGCATTAAACACTACTTCATCAAATATCAATTGAAACTCTTAGATTCCTATGGGCCGTTAGAGTCAAGCCCAAACTAATAGGTCAATTCGGAAACAGTCTTCAGCCACATGCATCGAACTCGGGCAACTTATCCACCAGTAACCTCCATCATTCCTGCACACATCATCATATTTGATCTCATAAAAATAGTTAGTAGGAGGTCATGTGATAAACGGATTTTATAAATAATAGCAAGGAAAAATGCATCAATCTACTAAGACATGACTATACAAAACATCCCCATATACAAATAAGTCATATCATGAAGAGCATTTCCGGTCTGAAGAAGTGATATTAATGAGCCAATCTATGCACTCATCATTCCCCCGACTTTACCTATTGCATGTCCCAATGCAACTCATCTACATCCTACTCGCCTTCCAAGTTGTTCAGCCATGTCATACTCCTTGAATTGATCAGTGTATTGCTTTGTGGTATTCTTATAGCCCTGAGTATTGGAGGTAATTTCCACCCAGGTAGTGAAACTATCATGGGACTATGCTGCATTGTTCTGCCATGTTGTGAGAGGGCTCAAGAGGAGTGGAGGCCATACTGGAGGCCTGCCCATTCATCAGTGTATTGCTGGCTGGTTTTCTCTGTAGTTTGTTTGATAATGGTGATGAGGGCATCACCTCTTCGCATGCTCCAGCTCAAATTCTGAGGAGAGAGGACCTCCCTACATTTTAAAGGTAGGCTTAAAGTATCCCATCTCCTATCGCAAGCTTGCCAAGCAGCTCCAAAATTCTCCTGACTATAATTTTCAAAATCAATAATACACTGAAGCAAAATCTGAGAAGTATGCACCCCCACCCCTGCCTGGTAATATAATGATCTAAAGTTCTTCCGTAGGGTGACATCTATGTGATGGGTTGGGTGAATGTAAAATCGATTGAGTGAGTAGTGTTATTGAAACTATCTATTTGTTGTCTCCAAGTTATCTGATTCCTCAATACAGACTGAAATGCTTTAATTTGAAAATCCCCCACAAATAGGTTGATCAAGAAATCAGGGACATTGGTTACTACCATGTTATGTAAATAAAATTCACAGAGCAAATTTTGAATTTCGGGGTGTTGTTCTTGTAGACTGATAAAAAACTAGGTCCATCGGGAATTTCGTGAGGGGCTTGAGAACACAATTGAAATAACTGCCAAGAATAAAATTGCTCTTGGACATACATGTTGTAGACTGAGGAGGGTTTCCTACAGGATAGTAGTTTGATGGCTAAAGGACAAACAGAGTCTAAGATAGATGTTAACTTTTGTTTTTCCTCTTCCAAAGATTCTTTTTCCTTTTTTAATCTTTGATTTTCTTGCTGCAATTCCCTTTTCTGAAGGGACAACTATTGGAAATTATCTAAGAGGGTAAGACCTGTATCACGTTGTCGCTTTAGACAACTCACCTCATGCTGTAGGGCAGCAATCTCTCAAATTTTTTCTACTGTCTTTTGTGTAAATTCAGCTTGTAATAAAAGGGTGGATTCTTCCATACCTTGTAACTGAGATTTTAGTAGTGCTATCTCCTCCAGATAGTTGTAAGAAGGTGCCACTTGAGTGTCAAGCATTTCTGGAGTTACAGTGTGAATTTCCGTAGATGATGGAACAACAGATGATGGAGCGGCTGGGACATCCTCCGTATGCAGTTCCTCCCGAATGTGGGCGGTGTCATCAGGTAAGGACTCGATTGGAAACCGCCTGTCTGCAAACATGAGCCAAGCCACCGGGACCATAGTTGCATGGAGGAAGAGGGGGCCATGGGACACTTGCCTTTTGAATCTAGAAATGGATGGGGTGGTCCCTCAGGAATGTCAGCATTGCCTCTGCTTGACTATGTGAAGGGCCCGATGCAAGGGTAGACCGAGGTGTAGAAGAGATGCCAGATTTTAGTTGCTTAGGCCTAGACCCTTCGCCACCAACACGTCCCTCGAGTCTCCGCTTTGGGTGAAAGAAAACTTGGTGTGAACACAATAGATGAATCAACCCTAGGTGCTTAAGCATGGACTTGCCCCCACTGGACCGGTGTTTCTGGCATACCTTAATGATAGAATCTGTGAGGTACTCTGGAAAATTGACCCGAAGGGCATGATTGACATGTCCCTTTTTAAGGTGAATGAGCATTTTGAGTGCATCACCACCCAGAATAGAAGCTTGTCCATCGCATATAAAATACCTGTTGACCCATTTAGCAATCTCACCCTAGATTCAGGAAACTTTTCCACTTAACACCCTTTTGGACACCCAATGGAGTCAGGATGACCTCGGGAGTGCCTCTCCTTCGTCGTGGAACTGAGCAATAAGACTTTGCAAAGGGGCATTCGTCATAACCTTTAGACCAAAATTTGGAAGGCCAGATAGGTCAGAAATGACCTGACTGGTAATTTCAACTCTTCGTCCACCAACTTGCGAGCATGTGGACTCAAAATTGTTCAAGAACTCTTCCACAATGCTCTCATCAAAACCTTCAAATTACCGAATGAAATCTAACCATCGAAATCATGAAATACCTATGAAAGGGTGGCATTCCGGAGCAAGGCGTAGGTGAAGCAGGTTATGATGTCTTTCGTGGTCCCATGCTGAGCCAAAAAGTGAGAAATACATGGCAGTGAGGAAAAACCAGAGCTGAGCGTCCCTTCCACTTCCTGTCTAGTGTCCAATAAAACAGTCGTGACTGATGGGCATACCATAATGGAAAGAAGTGGTTGCAGAGCATTAAATTTCAAATGACACCAAATTCCTTGGGTAGCAATCATCAAGCGAGGGTGATGGTGGAAAAATAGTGATGAGACCAGGCCATCCGCGTGAGATTAAGATTTTTGCGGTGGCACATATCCCATGGTTAAGGAGCATGCGCCACCTATCCTGATGTTGGAGAGTGTGACACATCAAAGCATGTGGAGATTTATGAGGCATTACTCCTATTATGCCGTCATTCATAAAGCCAGATTTGGAAGGAGATCCAAGATGACCATAGTAATCATTTGATGATGGCGTCATGATGACAAATGGATACATGGGGAAATGTTCACATAGAAATATCATTAGCAGGTTAAAATGCACTTACCCATGCCACATTTAATCATCCGATATCCGTAGATTCCCCGCCCTGTAATTTGGGATGAAACATGATTAGCGGTAGTAGAAACAATGAAAATTCCTGCATTTATTGGAAATTACAATAAAACCACTAACTAAGGGAAGAAGATCGAAGGAAGGATCATCTTCCTTTATTGAATTTGCAAAAGATTAATTACTCCATGCGTGAGAGGAAAAGAGCCTCCTCAGCATGCATATCCATTGTTAACAGAATGTCGTCGGTGAAGGTCTGCTTATCCAGTGGTTGGTGATAAACTCGGAGCCTATGCCCATTCACCAGAAGAGTTCGTTTGTCTCCATCAATCGGTATTAATCGAACAGAGCCATTATCAAATACTTGATGCACTTGATAGGGACCTAACCAACACATACACAACTTTCCTTTAAACTGCTGATAGTGGGAATCAAAGAGTAAAACCCACTGTCCTTCATAAAATATCCTTTTTTGATGTGAGCATCATGCCAAGTTTTCACGATCGTTGTAGAATTTCAGTCTGTTGTTGTGCCTCCATCCACATTTCATCTAGTTCATTCAACTGCAACACTCATTCATGTTGTGCTTCATCCAAATCGATCCCAACCTCCAACGTTGTTTGCAGGTGCGCAACTCGAACTCAACAGGTAATAGTGGCTTCTTCCCAAAGACCAGCTCATAGGGAGAGAAACCAGTAGTTGTTTTCTAGGTCGTGTTGTAGGCCCAGATGGCCTCAGGAAGCTTTGGTACCCAATTCTTTCTATCGGCATTAACCACCTTAGTTAGAATATTCTCGAGCTCTCGATTGGTTACCTCCACTTGCCCATTGGATTGGGGGTGATATGGTGATGATTTCGGTGCCTGATTTTGTAGATTCCTAAGAAAGCTTCAATCATATTTGAAACAAATTGAGGACCTTGATCAGATACAATGGCCCTTGGTGCTCCAAATCAGCAATATCTGGTTGTAGAGAAAATCAACAACATCTTCATTGGCAGATGCCAATGCTTGAACTTCAGCCCATTTGGTGACATAGTCCATGCATACCAAGAGATACTCCTTCCCGAAAGATGGAGGATCAAATGGTCCAACAAAATCAATACCCCATTTCTCAAATGGTCCTAGAACCAACTGAGGGTTAAGAGGCATTTCCGTAGAAAGTGTAGGTTTTCCCATTCGTTGGCATGCATCACATTGCCACACATACTTCTTGACAGTCTTATGGAGGGAAGGCCAATAGTACCCTGCTCCAAGGATCTTGTGAATTGTTCGTTTTACTGAATAATGCCCACCACCTAGCTCATCATGACATGCTCACAGTATGTCATGTACCTCATCCTCTCGAACACACCTGCGAAGAACCATGTCAGGACAACATTTAAATAAGAATCCGTTACACCATTTATATGTTGCACTATTTCTAACCAATCTCCTTCTTTCTTTATGAGTAAAAGAAGCAGGAAACTTCCTGTTGTTAAATAATTTGCTAGATCAGTGAACCAGGGAGTCTTTGTGGAGATAGAAAACAAGTGTTCATCGGGAAATTGATCTTGGACTACTTCGTCATCACCTGAAACATTTATTCTGGAAAGAAAGTCAGCAACAACGTTAGATTTCCCAGGCTTATCTATGATAGTGAGATTGAATTCTTGCAACAAGAGCAACCAGTGAATGAGCCTTCCCAACCATTGGTTTGTTCATCAAATATCGAATGGCAGAGTGGTCAGTGTAAACAAAATTTTTATATCTAGTGATGTAATGATGAAATTTATTCAAAGCATATACCATAACCAAAAACTCTTTTTCCGTAGTAGTGTAATTCTTTTTCGTAGGAGTCAGATTTTTGCTGATAAAATAAATTGCATACATATGATCTTGAGTCTTTTTGTCCAAGGACAACGCCCATGGCTGTATTAGAAGCATCAGTGTGGATATGGAAAGGTTGTCCCCAATCAGGGCCACGTAAGATGGGGGCTGTTGTCAGCTTCTCTTTGATAGAATCAAATGCTGTTGACATTGAGAAGACCATTCAAAAACACAATCTTTGGTTAGCAATGAAAACATTGGGGTGGAAATTTTGCTAAAATCTTTTATGAATCGGCGGTAATAACTTTGCATGGCCAAGGAAACTTTTGATGTCGATCGATTAGCTGGTGTAGGTAATTGGGTGATGGTGATATCTTTTGGGATCCACCTTTATACCTTGGGCTGAAACATGGTGACCTAAGACAATTCCTTGATCAACCATCATTAGACATTTTCATGACTCGAGAGATAGTTGGTGTTGTTCACATCGACTGAGTACCTTCTCAAGATTATTCAAAGATTCATCAAAAGTGGATCCATGGATAGTGAAATCATCCATATAAACCTCAACACAATCGTTAGCAAGATCTACAAAAATGGCCAAGACTGCCTACCTTGAAATGTGGTAGGGGCATTACAAAGCCCAAAAGGTAAGACTCTGTAAGTGAATGTACCCCAAGGGCACGTAAAAGTAGTCTTATCCTGATCAGCAGGAGCAATACTAATTTGATTATACCCACTAAACCCATCCAAGAAAGAGAAATATTTCTTACCAGCCAAGTTGTCTAGGACTTGGTCAATAAAAGGTAGGGGAAAATAATCTTTCTTGGTGGCTTTGTTAAGTTCCCTGTAATCAACACATATTCACCATTTACCATTATTTTTGGGAACAATAACTAATGGGGAGACCCACTGACTATCAGATATAGGATAAATGAAACCTACCTTTAGAAGCTTTTCAATCTCAGTTTTGACTATATCTCTCAATGCTGGATTGATTCTTCGTTGCATGGCTACCTTATAGGTTTGACGTCATCGGTGTAAATATGATGTGTACAGATGTTAGGATGAATTCCTTTCATATCAGTGTAATCCCAAGAAAAAGCATGAGAATGTTTCTTCAGAACCTCAAGCACCCTAGCTTCTTGATTGACCTCCAAGTCACTTCCTATAGTCAGCTCTCTACCCATACTGACAAGCACCTGCTTAGTATCATCCGCAAGAGCAAGCTCTGTACTAGTGATAAAAGAATTCAATGGGAAAACATGGGGCTGGAGCATGTGTAGGATGGATACGTTATCAAAAGACAAGAACCTTAGTTAAAGGACAATAGAAATCAGGAACTAGATGTTTGGAATTATAAGCATAGAGTTTCCTACCAGACTCAGCAGAGGTAATGTCTTCTGCCGATATTCTGAATTCCGTAGAAGTAGTACTGATTTCCGTAGTTGTAGAGTCCTTAGAATCAGTCAGCACATAAGACTCTGTAGCCTCCATCATATGATTGTGTACTACAATAGTGGCCAGAAAAGAAGAATTCAAAGAGTTAGCATCCAAAGAATCCACCCATACCTGGTCACAATTGTTCGTATAAGGCTGGGCAGGAGGATATAATGAAATGTGTTTGGATTTCTGCCCATTTAGAATTGTCATGTTGCCTGATCTACAGTCAATGTAAGCAACAACCGTAGCTAGCCAAGGTCTCCCCAAGATGACTGGATATCCCAACTTCTGAGCTTTAGGCTGCAAAACCATGAAATCAACTGGGTACTCCCATGATTCAATAGTGACCATTATATCTTCAACCACACCATCAGGTACAATAATGGATTGATCTGCTAACTATAGAACAATGTTGGTTGGTTGAAGTCCTGTCAAGGATAGTTGGTTAAACATTTCTGTTGTGATGACATTAATAGCAGCACCAAGATCCACCAAAACATTAGAGATTGACTGGTTGTTTATACAAATAGTAATGACAGGGCTCCCAGGATCCCCATATTTTGGTGAGATGAGGGTGCCAACAACTAAATCAGCCAAATTTCCTTCGACTCTGATAGTCTTTGGGTATTTCTTTTTTCTTCCTGGCATCTTTATACATTCATTTCTAATGGTTTGGTTTAGTTGAGGATGTCCCTTATTGCACGTAGCAGTGGAACCTCAATATGTACTTTTTTCAATTCCTGAACTAGTTCTGTTTCATCTACAATCCGAGTGTCCTGTAATCGCTCAGGAAAAGGAGTTGTAGTTGGTGTGGGTATTTGATCATCCTGTTTATCTGGGAGTGGTAAAGAACCAGTGTTACCCTCAAGTTTTTCTTCCTTATTGGCATCATCAGGTAGTTTACATGATGATAACAACGAGGAGGGTTGATATTTTCCAGATCGTAATCGTAAATTTCCAATAGTGTTAACCTGCATGGTGTTACCCACATCTGTGTCATCAATTGAAGTTGTCTATTGATTTTTAGGATTGGCTTGGCTGAGCTGGAAGTTGTGTTTGTGTTGCTTGTCCTTGATTTTGGTAGGCTTGAGGTGGAGGCATTAAAGCTTGTTGTGGCTGCTGGAACCTACGTTGTTGATTATTGTTTTGTGGTGGTGCCCAGGACTGATTTTGGCTAAAATTTTGTTGAGGACCCCACTGCTGATTTTGCCAAGGATTGGCTGCGGGTGGTGGAGCCCAACCCGGCTGAGTGTAGGGATTTTCCAAGGTGGTGGATATGGATAAGTCATCCAGTTTGAGTTTTCCCACTCAGGTTGTCCCCAAGAAGACTGAGAGGCCTGATTTGGCCATGGCATTCTCCAGGGATTCTGAGTTGGTCTAGATGGGAATCCACCCTGATTGTTTGGTCTTTGGACAAAATTTAATTCAGCACTTGTTTGAGAGATTGCATTCAAACCTCCCTTCAATTGTGGTAAAAGTGTGCAATGTTTAGTGTCATGGTCAGTTACTTCACAGATTAAGCACATATCTGTGACATCCAAAGGACATTCTCTCAAGGGGTGTCTCTTCCGACATTTAGGGCAATACATGTCCAATGGTTCTTTAGCAGGGGTGGATTTTGCCTTGAGTCCATCTATTGTGGATGTTAATTGCAGCAGAATGTCTATTTTCATGTTGGCCATTTCTTCTAGAAGTTCAGAGGTACCCAAAGACTTGGATGTTGGTTTCCTTCTTATTCCTCCACGTGTTCTAGAATATCTTCTACATAGCTCAGTAATTTGTTCCATGGTAAGCTTATGCACGTCTCCTCCTCCCATGAGGTGGAGAGAATCCTTGGTTTCCTCATCCAGTCCTTTCAGAAAGACTATTTTAGTGATGTCTGCATGTAACTCATACCCACTGCGTTTATGGAGAAAGAGGAATCTATCCAGATAATCTTCTAGATTCTCATCTTCCTTTTTCCGTATTTGAAAGAACTCCTCCCTCCTATCCCTTCCTCTACAATAGTCTTGGTATTTATCTAGGAAGGTTGTTTCCATGGCTTCCCAGGAATTAATGGAGTTAGATGGTAACCCCATAAACCATCTCATAGTAGAATCCTTTAGAGTGGAGGGAAATAATTTGAGTTTTTGATTATCAGTTCGGTAATCATATGTCTGGCACAGGATTTTAAATTCAAACAGAAACTGATCAGGGTCTTCTTTGGTCATTCCTCGAAAGAGGGGGAGGATGGATGGTGAGATGTTTTTCATGGGTGCATCCTCATCTGCATCGAGGACAATGGGGTATGTAAATGTTCATCCCAAAGGTTGTTCTTCAGCATTCCCAAGATCCCCCATTGCAGAATGATGTGAAGAGGATACAAAATGCTCAGAAAAGGTTCTAGGCATGGAATTGGAATCTGTATCACTCTCAGTGTTTCTCCCTTGTGAAGTGTCTAAAGAGATTTGTTGAATATTGCGTGCTATAAATCTCCCTTGGTTATCTCGTGACCTATGCATCCAGGTTGGTTGGTTTAAATCAAGGTCGAGAGAACTACTGGTTTCCTATATGAACTCTATTAACACCCATAACATATGGAATAAAATAATGGAGCTTATGGTTATGTGTGGGTCCCCGGAAATGGTGCCAAAAATGATGGGTCGTTGTATTCTTCCAATCATTTAACTGACGTAATCTTTGTCAGTGTCATTCTAAACAGGGTGTGTGTCAAGGCAATATGCAATAGAGTCTAGAAGAACCAGTTATACGTTGAGTTTGTTGGGGGGTTGCTTAGCTTGGTGGCTATTCTATGGAAGTGCAGTTAAAATCTATGGAAATTAAATACAAGTCTATGGAATTCAATTGTTTGCAATGAAATGGATTTCAACAACTAATCTTCTACTGTAAAGTAAAATACGCACACACTTATTCTTAACAATTTAAACCATAACTGAATAATTTGGAATTCAACAGAAAGCAAGACTGTTTATGAGCTAAATTTGCATGGCAAAAGCATCTACTTAAAAGTGAAAGCAATAATGGAGAAAACAAGAGATAGTTAATCAAAGCATGCATGTAAAACTCATCAAATGACAACTGTAGTAAAACTAATCGAAGGACTGTATGCATGTAAAACACAAAGTAACCTCGTATCTCCTCGGTTGAGTGGGCCCTTGCTCTTCCTCGGGATAGAGTGATCAACAACTTCTGATTCTCAAAATGCCGTAGATTTCATTAACTTCCAAATGAGTTCATAACATATCAAAAAAAAAAATCTAGAACAGAACAGTATGTAGATAATTTTCTTCGATGAATCAAAAAGTGGTACTTCAGTTCTGAAGACAAAGTCTTCATATAGATAATGTTTGTTACAAGATCCACCATATCAGGTGGCATTAAACACTGCTTCATCAAATATCAATTGAAACTCTTAGATTCCTATGGGCCATTAGAGTCAAGCCCAAACTAATAGGTCAATTCGGAAATAGTCTTCAGCCACATGCATCGAACTCGGGCAACTTATCCACCAGTAACCTCCATCATTCCTGCACACATCATCATATTTGATCTCATAAAAATAGTTAGTAGGAGGTCATGTGATAAACGACTTTTATAAATAATAGCAAGGAAAAATGCATCAATCTACTAAGACATGACTATACAAAACATCCCCATATACAAATAAGTCCGAGGGATTCCACATGCAATAATAATCAATTACATGCAATTATATCTTCTAACCCTAACTTTCTAGCTTATATAATCTTATACAAACTTAGGGAATCTTAACTATACATTTATAACCTTTAGATCACCTTTTAATCAAAGGTTGGATCTAATCCCACAACTTAAATAAAAACATTCATGCACAGTGACGGTGCGGTTCCATGACCGATGCGTAACTTATTTTCGATCAATGTTGTTTGGTTCCTCTGAGTGTGACGATGCGTTACCCAACCAACGTTGGATATTGTGTAAACCTACAAGTTGTAAAACATGCTACTTATGAAGAAATTTATCTCCACAACTCAACAATCTTCCACTTGGAGATAAATTATCAAAGCAGTACTTCAGACAATACCATCCTCTACATACTGTGGAGACCAACTATTCTTTACTTCAAAAATTATATCAAAATTAGGAATATTAACCATCTTCTAAAACCAAGAAGATAATAAACCATGACTTACCATATACCTACACGAAGCTACAACTGATCCATGATACACGAGCTATCCTTTTATAAATCTCCCATTGAATTGTAACACCAAGCCTCTCATGTAACTAAGCCACCATGACTAAAACACTGCAAGATCTCCCACTCAAATCAAAATACCGAGCTTCAATTTGCAACCATAACCATACCTATAAAACCAACTGTTGTCGCCAAATCACTGCACCCTCCGAATGGCCAGGATGTGAATAGGACGTTCGGTGTGATTGGGACACATGGGATCACCTCTCAAGCTGTGGGACTTGGGCTCGAGGTGAACCTCTGGAGAAGGCCGACTTCCTCTTCCTAAACTAAGTGTTGTACTACTCCTAGTGTAACAAAAATGATTATCTAGTCCTATGCTAACATTTTCATGGGGTTTTAGGGAAAGAGATTTACATAAATGAAACTATACTAGGGATGGTGATGCACCAAATAAAGGGTGTCTTGGACTCGGGGAAGGGTTAATTTGAAGAGGGTGTGTGCACCACAGGTCAACTTCACCTACTGCAACTTAGAGAGGGTACAGGATACCACAAACTAAGAGACACGTGTTCCCTTTGTTAAACTTTATCAGACCGAGAAATATACCAGTTTCCCAGTGAAGAAGGATGAACTCAAGAAGGGTGAATAGACACCACAACTCAACTACATGCAATACTCCACCACTCGATAAGCACAAAACTCCAAGAACCTACAATAGAAACTTAAACTTGCACAGTGTACCTGCAAGTACGAGAAAGGCACAAAGAAGCATAAAAGGATGAAAGGACCGAGATTAGTCACAAAACACACACTTTTATTGCTTCGATAACATGCACAATGCATCATACATTCGGAGAAGAGGCAATAGTTGCCATTACTGATCTTGAAGAGGAGGCTTGAAAGTTCTCTCAACACACAAGAACAACTTGCAAAAGAGAGAGGATTCTTGAAAAGTATACACACTCCCCGAGATATCTAATCTGTCAACTTATGCGAAGCTGTTGGAACCCTTTGAAATGAGCTTCCAACTTACATTTATAGAAGAATATGTGAGAAAGAAGAGGAAATGGTCATAATTACATTCCTAAAATGAAGGCTCATGATGTATTTATTACGCTTAGTTGAACTACGAGAAGGTTCCATCATGGGTCATTAATTGCCTGATGACCAAGTCTTCTCAATTAATTAAAAGAATATTTAAATAAAATATTTAAATAATAATAATAAATATTATTATTAAAATATTTAAATAAAAATATTAATTAATTAAATTATTAGTGGGCCCCATATTCACCGGATTTGAAGAAAAGAATAAAAATAAGTCCAACTCGGTGGTTGGCTCGCCGAGCCAACTCACCAAGTTGGATCCGAGCTCCATCATCCATCGCATCAACCAAGTTGAGTTCCTTTGACCGTGACCGATTTGAGCTCCTCCACTTTGCCGCCTTGAGATTACTTCTGACTCGCCTTGAGCTTACGTATCACCGACTCGCGTAGAGTTGAACCCACCTTTGTATTGAGCTTAGTTTTCTCTAAGTGTCATGACCTCCCAATGAGCTTTTCCCTCATCGAGCTCTTTCTAGAAATGCACAACTGCAACTCACCCGCTTCTACCACAACCAAGATCTTCTCTGGATGAAAATGCTCCTTGAACCGAGCCACCATAGATACCGAGTTGTTCGTTGAGTTTCCTAACCAACTAGTTCTATCTCCGTAGTTGAGCTCGACACTTCCTCGATCACGACCCATCCCTTCTACTTGTTTCTCACGAAAATGACTTGTGAAAAGTTACGCGAAGGGTTTTCTCCAACTCCATGATTAATCGAGCTCCTTTTTTTTCTTCGCATTAAGCGAGCTCCACTTCAATCCATCTTCTCGAGTTTTGAACATTTAATCTCCTTTGATCCGTCCTCCACCGCGACACCAAGCCACTACTCAACCGAGATCTTTTGTTACCATGACCAAAACAAGATTTACATCACCGTGACACTCCCTTGATCATCATGTCCAACAGATGAGCTCTCACCGGTGAACAAATTCTATCAAGCTCTTTCTGTAACTGAGCTCCCATCATCTGATCACCTGGACCACCACGAGCTCGTCGCACTCATTCCCTGGCGAGCTTTACCTCCAAGTCCGGTGCCATCACTGTGACCTGAGCCAAGCTCCTATCTGTGAAACTCCACGCTCTCAACTCCGATCGAGCCGACATGCACTCGCATTCATCCTCAGCTCAGAATTATCAAGCTTCCTTTCTAAACTTGTCGATCAATCTTGAATTTCTCATTTGCATACTTTATTTTTCAATTGGCTCTGCAATGACTCTTCTTGATTCAGACTAGGCTATCCGCCTACTACACTCTTAAAGCAAGCTAAGCCTCATCGTTTTGGTGTTACTGCAGAACAACTCGTCTGTTCCTCATCGTTTCTCAAACAGACCATTTACAAGTGACAAGGATGTGAGTCGTGACATACAAAACGGCCGACCAGGTATTTTCAGAGTTGACCTTCGCATTCAATTCGCTTCTAGGAGAAGAAGTGCTGAGCAATATGAATCGTTTCACTCTGCACGTAATAAAACTCCATCTCAGGCAAATTTTATGAAGCCTCGAACAGCGTGACTCCAATCCATCGTACACGGCAGTGAATATTTGTTTCCTGCAGTTGTTTGAAGCGCTAAAAATGGCTTCTATTATATGGCAACATGCCTGTGCATCGAATGCGTGGGAGCTTTGAGCGTAGAACTCAACGTATGTCCATACCCTGTTCCAAAGCTCTTATCGTGGCACAGGCTAGAAGTATGCTGGCAAAGGTGAACTGATCAGGTCGGACATCTGTTTGCTGCATTCGGTGAAACAGTATGAACGCCTCGTGAGGAAAACCGTGTCTGTTGGAAGCGCTCAAAAGAAGGCTTCTACTGTATTGCAACACGCCTGCTGCCTGTGCGTGGGAGTTTCTGTCTCGCGACCAGAATGTTATGCGTGGTAAGCAGAATGTGTAGAGCCTCCTTCGCCCATCTCTGTGTCATACTCGACTTTGGCCAGGCTAGACAACCACGTCCAATCCTATTAAACACTTCAACTGCCTCATTCCCACGTTTTCCGACTTACCTTCCGTGTGACTCGCACAAAGACTCGGACCACTCCAAGCTGCGCGGGGTTTTCATGACGGATAGCCATCATATTGTTTCCATGCTTGGCAGTTTGGTCTGATTTCTCCCCTACGCGGAGTGAACAGCTTGGAATGCCATCTTGATATTTCCCATTTGGCATACCAGCTCTGAATTCCCGCATAACTGCTTGGCCAAATTAATTCACGGGCCCCGGCCTCAACTTCGCCACGCAGATTTGGCAATTTGACCCGATTTCTCCACTATTCCCACCAGCGCGCGGGATTTTCACGCTTGGCCCGCCATGTCATTTCCCTTGCGCGGAAATATTGTTCTCTTGCCATGATCGTGCCTTCACTTGGCAATTTGAATTGGCTATACGCAACAGCTACATGGTAGAGAAGTAAACTTTATCTCAAAAAAAAAAAACAATCACCTCCGAGAGAGAGTTAGTTGCGGCAGTGCCACGCAGGCGATCCGATGAACCGTTGGTGTTGATCTCGATGTTACAGTTGCATGCGACCACACCGTGATTAGTTGTTGTAAAATATTGCCCTTTGTAATAGAAGAATGAGATAAAGTTTTAGTTGAGTTGTCTCGCCCTTTCACTTTGAAAAGTCGCTTCCATGGAAGAAGCTCGATCGAATCTTGAGGCAACTATTGTCTCCGTCGAGTCATTAAAACTGAATTCATATTCCAACAAGGAAGCATCAATCTCTCCATGTTGAATTAAACCGAGTCGAGCTCGTCATTTCTCTGCCTCAATGAGCCAACCATCGAAACATCCTCCGCTCCTATCGAGACTCTTTTATGACAAGCCAAAGTTGGACAACCGAACTTACATTTCCTACTCATGAACTCGTCTAAGGCTTGTGATCTGAGTTATGACCGAGTTAGGACAAGGCACGAACTCCTCTGATGACTCGTCTCTTTATTCCCGATTTGACACTGTTTTAGCTCGACCGAGCGAGATAAGCTTATCGAACTCCTCGATGGCTCACATTCTTGGAAAAAATGAGCGATCTCACCTGATGACCAGAAGTGGGTCCCTAGGACCAATGTCGTGATTTGATAGTAATAAGGCCTTGTTTTCCAATTTTTCCATGTGTGTAAAATTGGATAACACCAACCATGTTATCCAACCATCCATCCATGTCTCTATGCAAACACTAATAAAATTGACCAAAGACAAGTCAATATGGAATATGCAAAAGTAATAAAAACAAGATCTTGGGTAAAGACATCCCAAATGAGTTCTACATGCAACAAGTGGGTGATCAATCCACAACACCTGCATAACTCAAAGAATCCAAACACTTCATTTAGAAAATCCAATCCTACATAAAAAACTTGCATGTCTAAGACAACCATATGTAGAAAACATATCTATCATGGAGTAACATAGTAATAAGAGGAAATACAGACATCCCATACTCATGCTCAAGGCATATAAACCATGCTCATATACATCTAAACCATGCTCATAAGAATCCATGTGCAAAACAAATATCTGCATCATCATAGACTCAAAAACAAAATCTATCCACATGTATAAACTCACCATATACATCCATCCATATCACCAGGATCTCCAGAAGCTCCAAGTCTCTCACCAACTAACTCTAAAGCCACATATGAATCTTGTGCTCATCAATGTCAATAACAATAACCATGCTAACCATGCTACTAATGACTAGTGCAAATACCAACAATTTTTTTTTCATCAACATAGTGTACAACCATCCAAGATGAATGCAAACAAGGGAAACATCAATAAATTGTAAATACACACTGTTGTCACACCTGTAACCTGTAACAAACAATTTTTCCTTCTTTCACCCTTCAAACTCTAAAAAATTGCTCTCTCTTCTTAACCTAGCTGAACAACCATCAATTTCCATCCCATAAGGACATCCAGGCACTACAAAATAAAACTAGAAGTGATATCATCATGCACTAAACATAAAATAATTGTAAAATGGTGAGATTTCCTAAAAACAACTTATACCTCATGCCACTTTGAATAGTAGCATTCTCCTCTCACTCCGCACGTGCATGTGTCCAACCTACAATTCTAACAACCATAGCTTTCTCCCACTTAACATGAACTCCTTTGCCGCCTATAATCACCAAGCTCAAAACTCATATATATATATATATATATATATATATATATATATATATAAATGAGAAATAAAATAGATGAAAAGAAAATATAAATCTGATTCCGTTCATATAAAATAATACTTCTACATCACATAAGTTTGGACTTCTTGTAAAGTAGGATGAACCACCTTATTTTCATCCATGTGTACTCAACATCTCTCATTACCTGAAACTATGTCTAAACATGACTTTTCATTGAGGATCTCATCCTTAAACTAGATACCTTGTCCTCAAAATTCTAACACATCATGGAAATAAAATTCAAACTCACCAAATATCCACGTAATATATTTTACTTGTGCACACAATCCAAACATAATACCAGTTGCTTCAAATGAAAGAAATAAAACATGAACAGTATAGAGATACTTGAATTTGACCCAAGTCTCACTAGACTCACCAAGCCAACTTTGTCCTCTTTTTGATTCAAACATTGAAGTGATCTATTCTATTTCTTCCTATACACTTTGTGCAAGAAACCCGATCCTCCAAATTGGACACTAAAAATTTCATGCCCTCTTTTTTGCGCAAAAAAACTAGTATAGATTCACCGTCATAGAGATTGACCTTAGTCTGTGACCATTACATGTTCCTCTGTGATTGATTTCAATTCATTGATTGATGTCAATGTTGTTGGAACTACCAAAATGCCAAAAATTGGAATAGTACACCAAACTAGGTGCCTACTCCGACCAAAGCCAATAGTTGTGTTGAGCCAGTCATTTCAAGAAGCACCCAACTCTTGCACAAAAAATTAACAATAATAATACATGTAATAAAACTGTACCAAGATGAAATACATCACCTTCCCAACACTAAGACACTCAACCACATATTCAACCAGAAGTACTTTCCTCTTTGATGGAATCCCCGTCTTCATTCTGTGTTATTATATTCTTCCTCTCTAATGAAGCCCATGCATCTAACTATACCAAGGATGCATAACTGCTCCTCTATCTCTTACTCAGATCTACAATCCCAAACATGCATGTGCAACCAAAACATACAAGCACTACAATACCAAGATAGCAAAACCATACCTCTATAATCCAGATATGTAATCTGACCAACATGCATGTGCCTCCAAGAACCAGGGACACCTCAAAAATCAAGACACATTCATTGTATCTTCTCAAAATTCTTCAGATATGTGATTTTCTATTTAAACAGTCACTAACACTAGTTTCCAACTAATAGACCACATTCACCCCTGCCGATATTGGCTAAGGAATAGTACCGACCGACATCGGTATAGCATACCAACGCCGACCCTTGTCATTTTCCAGCAACCTTTCATTTCGGCTCCCACTTGAGATTAAAATCTCCTGTAACTAACAAATCGGGAAAAATAAAATCCTTCTCTCATACAACTATCAAGTAATACCACTAAAAACCCAGAAGAAAACCCTTGCTCTTAAAACTAAAACCATCGCTCTGTATCAGGTTGTTGGTATCATATAAGATAACCAAACTCATTTTGATACTAGTTTTTAGTATCGAGATAAGATAACAAACCTCACTCGATACCGGTTGTTGGGAATCCCAAATGTGGAATAGTGTTATGATTTAATAACAAACCAAATAATGTAAATATGGAAATAGACAATTCCCTAAAATCTACAACGGTGGAAGTATAAACTAGAATAATCCAGATCAACACAAAGTACACACACATAACATAACATGTACCGTGGTTCACACAATGTGGGCTACATCCACCAAAGATAGATATCTCAATATATATACAAAACAAGAGTACAAATCAACTCTTCCCATAAGAGTATAATGCATCTCTCTAGAAGCATATCCTCCTTGAGATCTCTAAACATATCTACATAAGTGCACTTGATCATGCCTCCAAACCATCAACCGATCTCACATAACTAGGAGCTAATGCATCTTTGATTTACAACCAAGTTCTCCTATGAATCTATAAACAAGTCCTCTCAAACGGATCTACCAATGTGCAACCATAATTGTGCATCAAGAAGTAAGTATCTCCTCTATCTTTGCATCAACTTTTGTGCGAGACAAGAAGACAACCTCCTCTACAATATTTGGATACTATAGCGTACCCACAAGCCATGCAATGAGCTACAATAATAGATCTCTTTGGATCATCAATACAACATGATCTCATGGATCTACAATACAAGATCTCACAACATGTGGATCTATAAGAAGAAAATCTATGTGCTTTGCGTACTATGTAAGCCATTACAATGAGACTAAACAATATAAAGGTAATATAGTATAAGACATTACACTCTTCTCACCATTCAGATGTACATGTAATTTCTTTTTGTGCATATTCTCTCCATGGAAGCTACGTCTTCATGTAACCTTCTTCTTCTTCTTCATCCTCTCAACCAAGGATTCCACATGCAATTCTATCTTTTAACCCTAACTTTTAATCTTATATAAGCTTATAAAAACTTAGGGCATCTTAACTATACATTTACAACCTTTAGATGATCACCTTTTAATCAAAGGTTGGATCTAATCCCATGACTTAAATAAAAACATGCATGCACATGCGACCGATGCGGTTCCTCCTAGGCGATTGACGCCGGTTACTGTGTAAACTTGCAAGTTTGAAAACATGCTACTTGTGAAGCAATTTAGCTCCACAACTCAAAAATTAGAACAAGAGAACCATACAAATATAAAGTTATGTGACCATGATGAGGGACCAAGAAATAAACATCTACTATCACCATCTAGAGTTGCATCCATCAAAGGCACCTAAAACTACATTTTCATCTATCTAGCTCCATAACAAGGCACAAAAGGCTAGTTCATCTGCATCACATTTCATAGGAAGGGATTCTATTTTTCCATGTAGACATTTACTACATTATACATCTATTTATTTACTTACTACTTCACAAAGTGTGGTGACACAAGAAAAACCTAGGGAACGATATGCACACACACACACTTAGAACTACATTAGGTCCAAGATGTTTAGAAGATGAGGAAAGTCTAACCCCTTCATATGCTTATTTATTTTTTTAGGTTTTTGATGTGTTGTCTAGGGTTTTACAGGTGATTCTTTATTGCAGGTCTCACAACAACATCCGATGCAGGTCAGAGATATTAGTACAATAGGGAGAAAATATAGGTGAACATCCAATGATACATGAGAGGATGTTTTCAGGCCATTTCCATAGACTAGGGCACCCAGATATCAAATTAGGGTGCCACGGTGCCCATATCCCTTTCAGTGCCCCAATTCAATAAGAGAGCTCAGATCTATAATTTTTCGGAAACCGTGTGGTCATTTCTTCCTCATGTTTACCTAGTTTACACTGCGACATAGTCTCACACCTTCATTGAATTAGCTAAGGACTTCTTAACCATCTCTTGTACATTAGGGTTTTATATATTCTATTTTAGTTTTATTGGGTCTAATTTACTACACTTCACTCCATTTATTTACTACTTTACATAATATTGGATTACACTAGAATATTTTTATTTTAGTTAATCACTTTGGATGTAAGCTTGTGGGAAGTGCATGGAAAGGGCCCATAAAATTATTGTAAGGAGTACCAAAATAACCCTAAAGTAGTTTGAACCTTAAGGGAATTGACCAACGAAATGGGAACCTCCACTCATTTGACTAGTATGCCTTTTTGAGAGATTAACGTAAAAATTATCCTTAGTGGTGGCCCGATTTTAACCTATGAGCAAAGTAAAATCCTTGCTTATTGTATCAAGAGAGGTAAAGTAAAGCCGTCGACTAAGAATTTTCATAGTGTATGAGATTGTTCGGGTAATTTTGAACATTTAGGAGAGCACTCTTTTCTAGGAAGCCACTCCTTAACCAATCTAATTTATGCTTAGAGGACTTCCTTAAATGACATCATTCTCATCTATTTTATGTGTTACAAATTTTATGTTCTGCACACTTATCATACACAATTTATAATTTTCCACTTTTCAAATTGAAACCAAGTCTAAGCCTTGAGCTGTGGACATCCATATCCTAACTTAATCACAATCACCTCTCCATATAATTCTTAACATCTTGATACTCGCTTTATCATGTTCAAGTATAATCATGATCTTATTGATATTTCATTTTCTATAGTCTTTTATTTCCCAATATTAGTGTTAAATAAATTTCCTCGTCATGTTCTAGGTTAGTGAAATAGTAATAAAAGAAATAAGTAACACCAAATATGGGAGGGTTTACGGTACCTTCGAATGTGGTATTGATGGATATGGGCACAAAATTGAATCCCTCTTCATTGAGAGCTAGATGACCTACACAACAAAGAAGGCTCAACATAAAAATGGATTAGTACATATATGAAGGGTTTCCCAAAAATGTCGGTCCCAATAATTGAAAACTTCCTAGGATGGATGTCAAACCTCATTTTAGATAAAGATAAGAAATCAATGAAAAATGGATATGATATGATGTAGAATATGAAGTAAAATAGAAAATGAAATGCTATATATAAGACAAAAATGCAGATATGAGCTAATTGTATACAAAGTTAATAAAACATGGGTGGGTTGATAGTGATCGAGAGAGTACGGAAGTGGTTAACTATGGTGAGATAGGGTCGAAGTAAATGCAAAAAAATATAAAAGATACTACTTGAGATCATTAAAGGGATTTTGGAAATTATCACCCCAATGAAATTCAATGTCTTTGCGATGAAGATGGTGAAAGGGTTGGAAAAAGTTAGAGAGATGTGAGATGAAACAACAGATGGATTGAGGTTTTCCTTAAAGACTATGAAGATGATTTAGATTATAAGGAGAGGGAATTTATAAGATGGTTTTGAGTTTGGGCAGGGTCAAATTCAATACCCCGAATACAAATGATGAAGCCAAGGAGTTTTCCAGTTAAAACTCCAAACACACACTTGGCTAGATTTAGACAAAGGAAGGATTGAATAAGACATGTAAAGAGGATTTTAAGGATGGAAATATAATCCCAAGGGTTTTATATTTACCCAAGAGATCATTGAAATAGTCTTCCATAGTTTTGTGGATAAGGTAATGAAAGATGTATATCATGGCCTAGTAATAGGTGGCCTAGTAATAGGTGGCTCTTGCATTTTTCAACCCAAAGGGCATGATGTGGTAATAGAAGATTGTTGAAGGAATGATGAAATAAGTCTTATGTTGGTCCTCTTTTGCAATAAGAATCTTATTATAACTAGATAAACCATCCATAAAAAAATCATCTTGTGACCATCCGTGAGGTTAATGAGTTGATCGATGTTGCAAAGAATAAATTCATCTTTAGGGAAAGTGAGATTTAGATCCCTAACATCGGTGAAAATATGAAGCTTTCTGAAGGCATTGGAAATGGGTATGATATTGGAAACCCACTACAGATAGTCAATAGGAATGACAAAGTTATAAGAAATAATACATTACAACTCCTCTTTGAAAATGAGGGAAACATGGGGATGCATGTGGCAAAGGTTTTGCTTAACCGTCTTAACATTAGGGATGGTGAAAATGTTTTGGTGATGATATAAGGATCAATACCGACATGTCGGCATAAGACCGTTCATAGGCTTGACTTCACTTAGAGAGGAATGTGGTAAAAGACACGAGCTCTTGAGGATCAAGGGATTGACTCACTTTGAGGATGCAGGGCACCTGTGGAGTCCCTATGTTGATGTCCATAGTTGATTCATTGATATGAGAAGATGTGTCCAAAGGTAATCTATTATGAAGGTAGGAATCTTCCGCCCCATATAGGAAAGGATGAAGTCATTGTTAGTGTTTTTGAGAATATCAATGGTTGGGAATCTTACTCTACCATTTTGGAAAGTTAAAGGCGTAGGGACCTAGATTCACCTTCACACTAATAAATGATCAGTCCCAATGTAACTTTGGAGATTGAAAAAAATATAGAGGAAGTGGACATGGTGTCATCCATATTGATAGGCTCGTTGGATGGAGAAGAAGGGGGATCAATGTTCATGGGAGATGGCGATGAAGAAGGTGTGAGAAGTATTATTTGGAGGGGGAACGGAAATGAAGGTTTTGAATGAGTAAGGAGATTTATAAGTCTTAGTAGGTTAAAATTGGGATGGAAAATTGGGATTTTGGGGATGGCTGGTAGAGGAAGAGGGTGATCCTCTTGAGGAGAAGATCATCTTATTTAATGAGATTATGGATGATAGTTTGGAGGGACTTGTAATGTTCAATATCATGCCAAGGGGTATGAAAATAGGCATAAATGACATTAGAAATAGAACCATGATGTTTTTTTTCCACGTGGATAAAAATATTTGATGGGGAAGAGTGATTGTGGATGCTTGAATTAGACATTGGAGGATATTTGCATAGGAACGAATGGATTTTTTTAAAGAATGGGTAATGCAGATTTTAGTTGCAATAGATTTAGAGGTAGCGGAAGAAGGAAAGAGAGGCGATTTTATCTTATGAGGTGTGATGCGTGCCTTTGACTCAGATTTAGATGTTGAAGAGGAAGCAAATGTTTGTGATTTAGATGTAGTTTGAAGAAGAGGATTGGATGACTTAGATTGAGTTTTGATGGTTGGGGACTTGGATAATTTTTATTTTTATTTGATAATTGGGGTTCATATAGTTTTGGAGGAGGACTAGATTGTTTCGATTTTGATTTTTAGTTATAGGGTCTTAGATGAAGGGCTTGGCCCTAAGATAGATGGAGATATCCCTAAAAGTGAAGATGCGACATTATATTGCTTAGGGAGGTTAGAATTGAGAGTGGGATGTTCCAAATTTTTATGTGGGTGTGTGATGGATTTTTGATGGGTATTCCGGGGTTCTTAGAGCTTATTTGTGATGATTTACCTATGGTAGGAATAACAACAATCTCAACGAGGGCATTTACATGAAATATTGGGTAATGTAGATTGTGTTGTAGATGTGGATATTGAAGATGGAAGTGATTTATGTATAACATGTTTGATGATATCAAAATGGGTTATAGATTCTATTTGTCTAGGGATTCTTTGTGTAGGGTGATTGGACTATTGGAGGATATAAGAATATCACTTGCGGTTGTGTTAAGTGAGGGTTTATGAGTAGTAGATGTTTTAAGGGGTGGTTCAATTGTAGATATGGGTTCAGATGTTGATGTGGGCATGATCATAGTAGTAAATGTGGTTTTGGAAATAAGTATAGATGTAGGAACGTGTGATGAGGATGTTAAGATGGGGGTTGGGGAAGATGTTGGTAAAGAACTAGATGAGACGGGCATGGATGTAGTAGATATAGATGGGGAAGTAAGTGTAATTAAAATTGGTGTGGGTGTGGGAGTTATAGATATAATGGATGTAGCTAAAATATATTTAGAGATGGGTATGGGTGATGAATTTGTGGGCGTGGGAGTAGCATCTAAAATCGAGATGGGTGTAATGGATGAAGAGATGATGGGTGTAGGTGATGACAATGAATCTTGGTTTATAGTATTGATCATGTGGGCATTAGGTTCTGAGATGTGGGAGGTGTAGTTTGATTCGTTAGGGTATTATTGGGGAAGAATTATTTGAATACATCAAGAGGATGATTTGGTGATGCATTAGGATTATTACCTTGAAGATCACTATGGTCTATTAAATTTTTGACAAGGTCCTTGAATGTGTGATAGTTCTCAATGTCATGACCACAAACTTGATGGTACATATAATAATGTTCCTCATGGTACCATGATGGCTTTGGCCGTGAGTCATCCAAGGCTCGAATGGGATGAAGTTGAATTAAATGGACCGCTATTAACTTGTCAAATATTGAACTATAAGATCCACGAAGAGTGGTATATTTAGGAGGAGGTCTAGGATCCCTTTGAGAAGGCTTAGCATGAGAAGTAGATGTGGATGAATGTTTGACCACAATGGTGTTGGACATGTTCTTATATTTGTCACCATGTGTGGAGGGCTTAGTAAATTCGAGTTTTGGTTTATTTGATCATAATTTGACTTGTCGTTACTCAAGGGCATAAAAGACGAGTTTACGAGCCGTGGATAATTCCTCTTCAAAGATTTGGAATGATTATATTTGAATAGTATAGGAAATATTATTTGTAAAATACCGTGAGAAAAATTTGATTAATTCATTTTGTGGAAGGGAGAAGGACAATTGGTTGATTATGCCATGCCATCTAGCAAAAAAATCTGCGATAGATTCCTCATCAATTTTTCTAATGGTGTAGAGGTCTATGATGGTGATCTTACACACAATATTAATTAAAAATTACTCTAAGAATAGTTGCGTGAGTTGGGTGAAGGAAAATAAAGAATGTTGTGGAATGTTGTTATACCAATGTAACACGGGTTTTTCTACGACATGGGAAATGGATGAAACATAAGGTTGTGATCATTAGCAATGAGGTAACATGCATGCCTAAAGGAACGAAGATGTTGTAATGGGTCCTCCTTTCTATCAAACATAGATAATTTTGGGAGCTCCCGGTGTGGGTGATAAGTATTTACATGAACCGATGGATTTAAATGTTCGTGATAAATATGTTCATAGGAAAATGTGACTTTGGATCCAAAATATACAGCTTCAAGATTGGACCTACTTAATAACACATGCATGTGATCAATATATGTAGATGGATGAGAACTAGATGGATGTGTTTGTGGGATATAAGAAGTAGATGGATTATGTTGTGGAAGAGATTGGTGATGTTGTGGATGAGATTGATGGGATTGTTGGTAAGTAGGCATTTAAGGAGGTGGCTTATAAGGAGGGGGATTATTGAATGGTTGTGATTGGATTGGCTAAGAAATAGGCATGTAAGGTGATTGTGTTGGTTGGTGAGAGATAGATTGGTTTTGAACAATATGAGTAGGGATATAAGTATGAGATGGTTGAGATAATTAATTAGATTGATTAGGAAGGGAGTAGTGAAAAACACTTCTAAGAGGAGGTTGGTGAGTTTGAATAAATTACGAAGGATGAGGACGTGAGACCATAATGTTATCATGGACATAAGATGTAGAAATGGGGACCAAAGTGTGATTTTGTTGTTCTAGTGGTGGAGGAAGCAAGTGAGAGTCCTGTAGAGTTTGGGTGGGGATGGTAGTGATGACAGTAGATGAGGAAGTAATGGGGATGGATGAAGTATAGGCGATGTTGATACGAGGAAGATTGAGAGGAATGAGATCCACCAATTGAGTGGATTGATGAGTTTGGGGGATCGTGGAAGAAGATTGGTTAGGGCCAAACTCGCGTTGTGCCATAATAATTTCATTCATGGCTCTTGGGAAGAACACAACGAGTTGGGATGTAAGGACTTGGTTAAACTCAATGTGAGAATGATAGGCCTAGATTTATTCTAGAGGTGGGCCCTTGATGATGATATTGGTGGAATTCAAAGAATATAATCATGCAAAGAAAGGGGATTAGAATCCATAAGGTATTGGAATTCCATACAAGAACAAGGAATAGTAGGATTAAATTCCTCATAGAAGTGGCGGATTGGGGAGTATCCGATCTCAATGGGACCGAGTGGTGATAAAGGAAGGGGTTGGTTTCAACATGAGTGTTAGATTGGATAGCTTGAGACTCTTGAAGATGGGGAATGGAAACCATAGGTTGAGTAACCATAGAAGAGGTGACCAAAGGGGTGGAAGTAATGATAAAAAGGGATGAAGTTTGTTGAGAAACAATAGTAGAAGTGGGAATGTTGTCGGATGTCATGTTTTGTTCCATTTTTCTTACTTGAGAACATGTAATAACAGGCATGAAACAAATAATAAAAAAAAACTATGCTGATTATTAATTACTTCAAACAAATCACGTAGTGGATTTTTAGTTATCTTGATTTTAGAAAAATGTGAAAAAAAAAAGAAAATGGGCTCAAAGGGAACCTAAGAAATGGCCAAACTATGGATGGTTTTGGTAGTTTTGGCTGGTGTCCTCGATATACCCAAAGGTACATGAGGCTCAAATTTGTGATGAATATCGATACAGAGCTTGATATTGGGGACTACCCTAAACTTCATGCGATTGTAACGATAAGGGTGTCAAGTGCCTAAATAATATACCAATAGTAAAAAAAATCTAGTTTCTGACCCGAGAAAATTGCAGTAATTTTCCTATTCCCAATAGTTCCAGCTATAAGGACTTGTTTAAGATGTGTATTTTTGATGTGTGTATTTTGGATGTGTGTGGAAGATGTTAATCCAATCTATTAACCTCCTAATTAGACTATGTTATCAAGAAATATGGGGAGGTTCTTTTTAAATCCCAAATTCAAAATATGAAATTTGATGAAGGAAAGTAAAGAAGAAAATAAATACAATGCAAAAGGAACAAATATGAAAAAATGAAGAATACCTAGATAATGCTATTTTCCATTTTTATATTTTTAAGTAATAAAAAGTTGATCTAAGCAATCACTCCACTAAGTGAGCAAGTAAGATAATATCCTACCTACAAGGTTAGTATAAAGAGAGAAATGGAAGATGGAAATGAAAATGAAAATCAATTAAATAACTCACCGAAGAATGGTGGTCCCCTTTGGGAATGCTAGAATTATCAACCAATCTTCTTGTTCCTATCTCAGATTAGTGAAATGATAACAAGAAAATAAGCAACTCCAATATGAAAGGATGTAAGGTACCTCTAGATGAAATGATTATGGATACGTGTGCAAATGATCTTACTTGCAATGTGCATGATAAACTACATAATAAAGAATAACTCAACAAGAGAAAGGATTAATAGATTGGATGGTGGGTTTGCCGACAATATCGGTCTCGAGAAGTGAAAACTTCCTAGGATGGATGTCAACTCACTTTTAGATAAGATAACATGATGATGGATTTGATATGATGTAGTAGAATCTGAGATAAAACAAAAATTTGAAATATAATAGATAAAGTGAAAAGAAATTTGATCAAAGAAAATACAAACTAAATCACACATGGGTGGGTTGATGGCGACCAGGAAATGCAGAGCACAGTCGATGACGACTGGGTCAATGCAGAAAGAAAATGTAGAAAATCAGACTGTAACAATTCTTAAAGCATGATATGGAGCTGGTATGAGCTAGGGATGATGTTGAGCTATTGTGAGAAGACTAGATCTAATGAGAATAGAAAGGATGCAAGAAAATTAATGAAAGATAAGAATTACTTGATAGGGTTAATGATAAGTGGTCATGATCTGCGGTGATTAGATCTAAAGAAGTTTTGATTTGAAGTTGTAAGTTTACGAATGGAAAGATTGGAGGTTATGAAAGGTTGTGGGATCAGAAAATAGATGATTGGCATAGTGGAAGACAAAAAGAAAAAAAAATGAGAGCGGGTCAACAATGACCGGATATGGTAAATGGTGATTGGAAGTGATCTAGGATTTGATTAAAAGAAGATGGGTGAAAATGATGATCTGCAAAGGAGAAAATGTAGAAATAGGGCTCTAGGATGGTGATGAACCTATAAAAAGTATGATGAGGAAAAGGGATGGAATGGAAATGGTAGATCCAAACATGCAAGAGAGAGAGAGAGGAATTAAAATCCTCAAGTGTGAAGCACAAGAACTCCAAAATAGCTCCAAGACGGTGATAACAACTACAAAGAAGAGTAATAAATGAAGGTTAAATCACAAGAAAGATGGAAGTCTCTAAAGTTGCATCCTCCAAGAAGTATGCGTATGGGCATATTTATAGGGTCAAAAATGACTGAATGGGTTGGAAGTGACCAATGTAGTCCTGTCCATTTGGGGAGTGGGATGATGCCTAACTCGAAACTAAATGGGCCCAAAGAGGGAAGATTAGTGTTTGAGTGATAAGGATGAGATAGTGTTGCCTAGGAGAGATAAAATAGTAGGAGAAAGGTGGAAAAGATTAAATAAATGCAAAGAGAAGGTAAATTTATTAAATGAAGGAATAGGAAGGACAAAAGGGACATTTAGAGAGAATAAATGGATTAGATGGGGACTTAGGATTAATTAACGATAATTAGGAACGTTAAATTAATTACATGATTAGCAAGGGATTAAGGATGGAGAATAATAATAAAAGGGATAAATTGAGTTTAGAATGGAAGTGATAATTTAAGTAGGAAGAGAGGTATGTATGTAGAAACGTGATGATGCGGGAGTGAGTGCGGTATGAGGGACGAGGATGCAAGAAATTGGTGTCTATAACATGAGTTACACATCATTCCTATTTGTATAGTACACTTGAGCTATTGTGATGAGAATCAATTCGGGGTTAATGGAGTGAATTTTAATAACTTTCATGCACTTTTGATTTTTATCATATTGCATCTTATTATTATTTATTTCAACTTTCATGATCGCTCGTGTACTTATTTTTAATCGAGATCCTCTTGAAAACTATAACTCCATATGGATACAACTCTTGGACTATGATAATACGTTTTTCATGTGTCATTTTTACCATAAAATAGGTCATCTGCAAGAATCTTGTCCTCAAGTTCAAGGGATTCATCAAAGGAGAAACAAAAAACCTATCAAACCTAAAATCCTGAAACTAGATGATCCCCTCTTTTAGAATCCAAAAGCGAACAAACAATTTCCGTATTAGGTTAGAGGTTGAAAAAGAAAACTAAAGAAATAGAAATTGAGAATGAAGATTTAAATGTGATTCCCAAAAAAGAAATGACTATGGAGAATCCTTGGGAGTTCTCATTGTTAGTGAATCATGGGTAGGAGGAATGAAGAGAGCCCATGAATCTTGCAATCACTAGTTTGATAAAGATAGGCACTTGATCGAAATGCATAACTCACACCTCCAAGTTATTATTATAGAACATCCTCCTAGGGTTTGGAATGCACTTAAAATTAAACAAAGGCAACAATGAGGTCATTTCCTCATGACATATTTTTTTCTCTTTTCTTCCTTTTCTATCACTTATTGTTTTTGATGTTTCTTTGAGGTGAATTTCCCTCCGTATGGTTTCCTTTTTAACCTATGTATTTTATATTTTGAGGTGGGATTAATTATACCAATATTTTTGTACAAGATTCATTATAAAACTCTTTTCTATTTATTAAAGTTAGCTTTTGAATCAAAGAAAATCTAATAAAAATACTATATTAGTGCTTGCACAATTTGTTCTTCATAACATTTCCCCAACATACTATCCATGTGATAAAATAACATTAACTTATTCTCTTAGCATGAAATAATTTGAAGAGATTTTGGACACATAATTGGTTAATCTTGTACATATGAAATAAAAACTAAATCTCGAGTTAGGAAATTATATGCAATATATCACTTAGTGCATGTATTATTAAAAAACATGATTATGGAAATTATATGCAATGTATCTTATGTTACTCAATATCCATAGTTGTGTTTTCTTTATAAAAATACACAACATATCTATCCGATTTGATACTTGTTCACAAATATTTCCACAACTTTGTAGAACTTATAAAATTACTAGTTTTTCATAGTAAATATTATGTTTAAAATATTTATGTCATATAAAAGGTGAGGAGGCCCCTTGGAATGTATTATCACAAGATGATCTCAATACACATAAACAATAATAAAATGTTTGATTAATCACACCGAAGGTGTACCCAAGATGGATGTCTCCTTCATGATTACGATAGTTGTCACAAAATGGCCGGTTGAGATTGCACCTATGAGAGGCATTGAAATCTAATGGCCCCTCTTGCTCCATCTCGCTATTTACGTTTTCATTTTAGCAGTTTTCTGGATTTAACTTCATTAAATTACAATGATTATGTGTATATTTAAGTTTATGTTTTAATTCATTAGGTTTCTTTTGGTCTCTGTTAGACACTGTGTTATATCCTTCGTTTAATCTATAATTGTAGCTTATGGGTAGGGTGGGTGTTAGGGCTAAGTGGAAGAATAGAAGGGATATCTTAAATTTCTTTGTGGGATTTGTCTTTATAGATTTACTGAGCTTTATATTCACTACAATCTTTTGAGGTCGACTTGGGCATGTCTATGAATCTTCTCTTGTTTTTTGGTTTTGACCTTTATGCTTTTGAACCCTCCTCTTAGAGTTGTAAATGGAGCCTTATGTTCGGTGAATTAACTATGATATTTCCTCATGATTCTTATTTATCATTGTTTTTGGTTTGGAGCCCGTGTTTAAAACTCGACAAACGAGAAGACTTGTTTTAAGGATTGGGTATATGTTGTTCACTAATATCCTATAATATATTTCAATGTTGTGTACCTTTGTATATTGAACTTGAAATCGAAGGTGCTTTACGAGATTGAAACTAATGATTCAATGACCATGTAATTTTGATATTGACTATATTTTGTTCCATAATTCACCAATGTGGTATGATTATTTCTAAACTTTAGCTAAATGAATTGATTCACGGAGTTTAAGACATGTATATCTACACCTTTTTGGGGCTAACTACTATATTGTAATTTGTAGATGGGTTATTCTCATATCCGCTTTGGTAAATAGATTATACAACCATTCCAAGTTCATGTAGGGTTTAAAAAAATCATCTTATCAAACATATTTTGGCTCATGGGTACATATTAGAAGCTGTTTCCTTTCCAATTAATAATTTTGGACGTTTTCTTCTTATGTAAAATTCTCCCTAATATTGATGTATTTGGATGGAGCCAACCCTATTTTCCCCTTTTTATAGCCAATAACACCTTGTTAACACAGGTGATGTTAAAATTATGTTGTATTGAGGTCCACGTTTCATGATAATGTGATAACATTTATTCCTTGAAAGTTTATCTTCTCATCAATAGTGATTGAATAGGGGTAAATACTCTGTAATAAGTAAATGCTTTGAATAGGAAAGAAAATAAGGTATTATGGCCTATTTTTCTTTTCATCGGCTCATTACCCTACTTTTTGTTGACATATTATTTTAAATCCGTCATCGTACGAGAATTGTGATGTAAATGTTACTGATTGATGTAGTTGTTGAAGCAAAAGAAGCAAAATCAATAAGATGGACATTACGCTCGGATGAAACACATTTTAATCCTTAATCCTCTTCTTCTTCTTCTGCATACAAAAAACAAAACAAGTGACAGGAAATAGTTTCCTCTCAGAGACAATTGAACCCACTTCAGATACAAATACATATTGATCAATTTGTATATAGTAAAATGAGGAGATATTAGGGTTATAGATTTATCTCCTTGTGCAAGTCTAATTTAACCCATAATGGTGCTTATTTTAGGACGAATGTTAGGGAGAGATGCATTTAGCACAATTCCCCCTAACGTTTGCTTGCCGATTGTGGTGTCATATGTTTATAGTGGAAGCTCAATTTATGTGGACAACACAATGCCAGACTATCTTTATTTCTTGTTTTTTGGTTTCTCATGTCTATTTTCACAATTCTCTACCAAACCTTCTCTTCTCCATGCATTTTTGATAATATCCGTATGTATTTTGTTTTCTCCTCTAATAATTTTGAATTTTTTTTTTTGGAGCAACATATTTTTGAGGTTAGTGTTTTATTTTTAAGTTACATTTTCTTGTTATTTGAAACCCACGAGAGACATGGAAAGGGATATGCATTTACCATCTGTTTTCCCTTCATATTATTGTTTTTCATTTCCCCCTTAATTTATAGTTATTTGGGTGAATCTCTTGTATTTTGAATCATGTTATTTGAAAGACATTCGATTAGAATTTTAGTTTATGAGAAAAAGATAATTTGTTTTAACATATGTATTTGTTTTTTCGGATCTCTAGTTTAGTTTATGGGAAAAGAATTATTTTTCCGGTTTTTATTCAAACTATGTCTTGGATAATTTTAGCCTAAAAAGGCACGTGAAGCTGTTTGAAAAATTCCTCAAATGGTTGTGGTCACATAGATCACTACAATTATTGCAACGATATGCACACAATGGATTTGTAGAAAGAAACTTAGAAAATTTTCTATCAAATGCGGATGGCGAGTGTAAATCTAGACTCCAAAAGCGCTGAAATATTTGTTGGGTGTTGTAGTTGTAAGCACCATGTAGGGTTCATTTTAAGAGACCTCTTGGAAATCGGAGGTGGAAAATACCTAGTGAATATCCCCGAAACCGGTTTCGCAAGAAGGCGATTTTTTTGGGGGTTGTATGAAAAAATTTCACCTGATTGTCAAGTGGTGTGACAAAAGGCTACAGACACGCGACGAGAGATTTTGCTGTCACGAGTCAAAAAAATGCATTGACGCGCATCAACAAGGTTGTTGACGTGCGTCAATGAGGTCTATTGACGCACGTCAATGCATTTTTGACGCGTGGCGGCAAAAATCTGTCGCGCGCGTCTGCAGCCTTCGATCTCTGCTTTCTCATCGAAAAAATCTCCGTGTCAGCGTCAACAAACTCTCTTTGTCGTGTGTCTCGCTATTCATCAATATCTGTTGTACCTCCTTGTCGCACACGTCAACTATCCGTCAGTGTCGCGCGTCAACAAATAACCCTCATTGACATGCATCAACAGACCTCACCGGCGTGCATCAACGAGGGTTATTTGTTGACGTGCGACAACAAATCTCCTGTCGCGCATCTGCAGCCTCCACCCTCTACTTGCGCATCGAAAAAATCTTCGTGTCGCTCATCAACAAACTCTTTGTCATGCGTCTACTATGCATCAATATCTGCAGTACCTCCTTATCGCGCGTCAACTATCTCTGTTAGTGTCGAGTGTCAACAAATAACCCCATTGTCGCACGTCTGCAATACGGGATATATCATATTGTTGACAAATGTGAAGTAGAAGTGTTCTACCTGGCGAATAATCTAGGATTATATAGGGGATATTTTTCAAGGGTAGGTGAAGTTGACCCCTAAAAAAAATTAAAGTGTAATTTTTAGGCAAACAGTCAGCGACTACGCCGAAGAAAATTCACCTTTTCAAAATTTTCAAAAATGGAATATTCGCCATATTACGAATATTCGCCACTAAAATTTTCCTTGGCGCCCTGTTTTATATGTATGTGAAATGTAGAATCATACACAAAGCTTGTGAACATCTTGATGAAATGCCCCATAATCATCTCATGGAATGTAGTGATCTCGATATTTAACACCCATTATTATGCTTTTAGTCTTTGTAAATTTAGAAATCTTCACTATCATGATTGATTAATGCTTATCATAGAAAAGCCCTATCTTGGTAACTAATTCAACACCTTATGGGGTAATAAATTTCTTTATGTTTTTACGATGGAAACAACTTATTCATTGTGCACGAGGTTATCGTCACGATATTGAATGTTGATAAATCACACATTTAAGATTAGATATTGTCTTCACTTTTGCAATTAAACATTTGCATGTTTCCAATCAAATTGTGATCCGTATTAAAATGGGAAATTGGACTATAGTTTTTGCTTTTATAGTTTTTGCTTTTGATTTTTTTGTATGTGCAACATTTTGAGTTATGGTCATTAATTGGCTTTAGTGTGCTTGCGATTTTTTCATTGAACAAAACATAGGAGTTATGAGACATCAATCTAAAAACATAGCTGTTTCTACGAAAAGTTTGAGTTTTGGCATCATGGTTTGAGGATGTTAAAGGCCTGTTTGTTTCTTCAGAGACTAGAAATTGAACATCAGAATAAGGGTTTCATTTCAGTCCTGGCTTCTCTTCCTCATAATGTTGTGGATTAGGATTATTTCCCGATTTCAATCAACTACTTCCATTGCTCAACATTGGTGTTGATTTGAAGTGGTTACGTAAAAGTCATATTTGTTCGAACTTTGGATGGTTGCACATGTGTTGGCTTTTTTCACATCCATGGTTTGTCATGGATGTTTTATACTTTCATTCTCTCCTTTGAAAAGTTTGGCTCTACGTTATTCCTTTCTTTGTGTATTTTTCGGTGAGTTCATTTGCATTCCAAGTCTAGTTATTTGTGGTATTGCCTGTGGGTGTAGATTCGTCAGAAACTATGAACATTTTCCTCCGCAGAATAAGGGTTTCATTTCAGGTCTGGCTTCTCTTCCTCATAATGTTGTGCGATTTTAGGATTATTTCCCCCTGATTTCATTTATTTTGCAGGGCAGGTGGCAGAAATACTACTTCCATGAGACGCGCTCAACATTGGTGTTGCAAAAACGGATTGCAGGTGGTTTTGGTAAATAGTCATATTTGTTCGAACTTTTGATGGTATGCAGTACATAGTTGGCTTGGTGCATTGTTTACTTGTGTTGCTCACTGTTTGGTGTTGGCTTGGGACGTTGCATGAGTTGGGTTTGCTCGTCGCTTTCATTCTCTCCTTTCTAAGCTTGGCTCTACGTTATTCCTTTCACTATGTATTTTTCGGTGAGTTCGTTTGCATTCCTGTCTAGTTCGAGCTTTAGCTTTGGTATTGTTTATTGTGGGTCGCCGTAAATGATCTTGAACAACTCATATTCCCGCAGCTCGTGGAGGGGTCTCAGGTTTGTTGTGAGGGTTTTGTTTGTTGTTTAAATAATGCATGAGATAGTCGATTTCAAGAATCGGCTGCAAGCCGCAGGATGAAAAAGGTGACTTTGTATTCAGGAGTCAGGTTTGAAACACCAAACCCTCTTTCACCAGTTTTCTTGTGATTTTGTAGTCAGGGTTATAATCTGATAGGAATCAAACAACACTATATTTCCTAGCTTATTGCCATAGATTCTTGAGGTTTCGTGATTTTGCAGTGTTTTAATCCGATAGGAATCAACCAGCACTAGATTTATTAGCTTATTGATGGCGATTCCTCTTTATCAGATTCTTGAGACAAAGGCTAAAAAAGTCTAAGGAAACTCCTTCCCATCTCAAAGAAAGAGAAACCAATTCTTTGATTGCCCCCTGTGATTCCCTACCCGCACACAGTGGAAATTTTGCACCAGAACCTTCTCCTCAGTCTCCTAAGAATGTAATCGTTTTTATCCTATCATTTACTATAATAAATTTGTTACAGGAGTACTTCTATTTATATATTTATATGATTTCCACTGTAGGTAGAGATATTTCAGAATTGGCAGAAAATCAAGTTTGATCGAAAATGGGTAGAAGAAAACCAAGGAACATCGACGATATCTTCGTGCCGAATGCAGCGGGAATTGCAAGGGGAATCCACCGTAATTTTTCGGCAACATTTATCATGCTTTCTAACAATTGCAATTTTGTTGGTGTCCCCTGTTTCTACTGCACTTATTTTCTACCCAAAGGTAACGGTAGATGGGGTGTTTAGATATAAAATTCAGTTTCCATAAGTTGGTATTGTCATTCACCTGCTCTCTCCTTTTCCAGACTTTGTACCAAAGAATGCGTTGTGTTTTTTTGCCGGTGCGTTGTGTAGAGTTTGATTTTTTGGATTCTTTCTTCACAAATTAAATGGACTGCATTGTTGAAGCAGTTTTTCAGACCAAGAGCAGTAAGTTGTTTATTGTAATTTTTTAGTTTGAGTGAGAAACTGACACACTATGTCATTTGTACTAAAATGGTACAACATAAATGAAATTTGTGTAGTTTTTTGTCCATTTTAAGTTATATAGCAAGAATATATTTTTGTAACTGATAATTAGTGTCTATGTTCATGTGATCGTAGATGAGTAAGTTTGAAGCACATTAAAAACAATTCTCTGATCATATGTAAACTCTCCCTCATAACACATATTGTACATTCACATTCATTATCTGTAAGTCCCCTCTTAAATGAAGACATTTAAACTCATTTCTATGCAATTCTGTTCACCGATAAAGCAATGCATGCTATCTGCCTGATTCCATGCCCTAGCTAATGCTTTTTACTTGGACATTTATACCTTTAATGATTGACACTATATTTTATTCAATGTTTGTATTTTGAACCTTGATTCAATGGTTGCTGCTAAGTCACTAGGATATGAATACAGATACAACTTCTTTACAGAGACTACAGTAGTTTTAAAGAGGACCGAGAATATAATGCATCCATGCAAAATACACACAAATCTATAAGATCAAATAAAAAGCACTCATTGTATGCTTGTTTCTTGTCACACTTTTTCATACTTAATTTCCAACACTTCATTATTTTTATTTGATGGACATTTACCTGTAACAAACATATTTATTACAGATACCTCGATTCAATGGTTGCTGCTAAGTCACTAGGATATGAATACAGATACAACTTCTTTACAGAGACTACAATAGTTATAAAGAGGCCCAAGAATATAATGCATCCATGCAAAATACACACAAATCTATAAGATCAAATAAAAAGCTCTCATTGTATACTTGTTTCTTGTCACACTTTTTCATACTTAATTTCCAACACTTCATTATTTTATTTCATGGACATGTGCCTGTAACAAACATATTTATTATTATTTGACAACGACACCATTTTGAACTTTGATACCCTTCTCATTTTCTATTTTTTCATTTATGTATCTTGATTAAAATGTACTTCTTTCATGAACTTTCCATTTCATTTTACTAGTGTGTATTCATATATTACATGATTTAGCATTGCATTCATCTTGAATGCGTTTTAATAGTCGATGGATTGAATAAATTTAAGAGTGTTAATCTCTTATGGACCCATGCTTTATTCCTGTTGGAAATGAGAGATTATTTTGAAGGTATTAATTTGTCGGCAAAAACTTAACACTGACCGACTTTTCACCTGTTGTGATTAGACATAAAATGATTATTGCATATGATAAAATAATTGCTATTTTTTCCATAAAATATGAGACTATAGTTTGATATTTCACTTAGCTAGAGGTCTGGCTTAGATAAAATGATTATTGCATATGATAAAATAATTGCTATTTTTCCCATAAAATATGAGACTATAGATTGATATTTCACATAGCTAAAGGTCTGGCTTATTAGACGTAAATTGTAATTTTTTCATGTGATCTAGAGAGTGGCATATCTAAACTGAATAGGTTTTAACTTTACAAGGTTCTTGTCTCCGATATGATGATGATTCACTGTTGCATTTTGATGATGGATCATGAAGTGTGGTATGAAACTCTCATATACATGCTAATAAAACAATATTTCTTTCTTATCAAATTAAACTCTTTGTTGATCTTTGTCAGTGTAGTTCAATATACATCATCCACGTTGACATTGCAAATATAGGTTAAGACACTGTTGCGGGATAATAGGTTGAAATAAATTGTTGACCTAAGGTCTTTGCAGTTCTAAAGAGAGCATAGAATTAGTTCTGCAAGTTGTGGTAAGGTGTATAACTTCCACTCCTGAAGAGCATCTGATAATGGCTCAAGTTGTTCAGATGCTAGAAGCAGAGATCATGTTTCCATGTCTTACTGACTTTTATGAATCTAATTCTGAGTCTTAACCTCAATGCTTTGTCAATGGTTTTGTACAAATTGTTCAGATTCTAGAAGAAGAGAACGTGTCTCCATCACTTAGTGACTTTTATGAATCTAATTATGAGTCATAACCTTAACGCTTTGTCGATGATTTTGTACAAATTATTGAGTGAAAAGTATTTGAATTCAGTGGTGGATTGTAGGCTGCAGGTATTGCTCTTTTTAAATAGCTCGTGACACACTACTTACCTACACTCGTTTATTTTACTCTTTTTTAGATTTAGTTTAAGTGGCTTACAAGTTACATAAATTGCAGTTTGTGTGGTTATATAAATTACAATTTTTTTGTGGGAGAGTGAATAGGATGTACTGTTGTGTTCTTAATACAAATCGGCCAGGTCCTCCACCTCCAAAATCTGCACCTGCGTAGAAATCAGAGGAAGATCACCCTCCCTTGGTTCTAATGATGATTGTAATGTGAATTGTGGAAGCCTGCCACCACATCTTTTTTGTAGGATCTAGAAATATAATCTCGAAATGCTTCTCTCTCAAGAAGCATAAAATTCTCTTATAATATCGATTGCTTTTTTTTCTCCCAATATTAAGTTGCTCCATGCTATTCCAAGTTAGCTACCAAGAATATTCTAAAAAAACTCTAAACTTCCTAAAATGTTTAATTATTTTAGATAAATGAACCCTTGAGCAGCCAAAACAATTAGGATGGAGCCAACAAAAAAACCCTTCGTATATTTTCTCTCAAATTCTGACCTTTATTTGTTTTAAAAAAAATTACCATATGACAAACCAGGCTTTCTAATTATATTTCTAGCCATTCCATTCTTTCACAAAGAACAATGGTCCAAGATACATGTCTTCAACGAAACCAATGTCTTCAACTTTTCCACTAACAAGCAAAAGCTTCTAGCTTAGAACCATTTTTATGGTTCTAGATGGGTCTACTAGATATATATCCCATGCGGTTTTAGTTCATTTAAATTTATTAATGTTTTTATCTTCTTTGTTTTTACATTAAGTGGGACCTAAGAGATGGTAAATTACAAATGATTTATTTTTCATTAGTTCCTACCTCATCGTGTATTTGTGTACTTACACAAGAGATTCACAATATTTCGTGAAGTTGTCTTGTAGAAATACTTGGGAGCAACATATTATTCGTACATGTAAGATTGAGGTGTAGCACATGTTCATGGATTCCTCCAGCTTTTAGAGGTACCAAATGTAGAGACAATTAACTAGAGTGACATATTTGTTGTCAACCAATCTAGAAATTGCTTCGATAAATTTGTTTCTGCATGGAACTCCCATGCCATTTCTTGCAGATCAAAATATATTCATTGTCCAATCCAAGATGATCCATGCTTATTAAACACATCACAAATATTGGTTGTCGACCCTTTTTTAGACCTAAAAGAAATTTTGAATCGCGTACAAAGACACACCAAATGATCTGAACAAACATTCATGTGAAAGAAAATGATGCTAAATGGCCAGATCCCCATAGTGTAATGTTGGTAAATAACCTTATGGATCCTTCGGAAGCACATAGGTGGAGATACCATGTCATTATTTCCTACCCTCATCGTGTATTTGCGTACTTACACAAGAGATGCACAATATTTCGTGTATTTGTCTTGCAGATATACCTGGGAGCAACATACTATTCGGACAGGTAAGATCGAGGTATAGCACATGTTCATGGATTCTTGGTTTTCAGAAGCACCAAATGTAGAGACAATTAACTGGAGTGACATGTTTTTGTCAACCAACCTAGAGACTGCTTTGATAAAAAAATTTGCATGGAACTCTCATGCCATTTCGTGCAGATTAAAATATATTCATCGTCCAATCTAAGATGATCCATGCTTATTAAACACATTACAAATATTGGTTGTCGACCCTCTTTCAGACCTAAAAGAAATTTTGAATCGTGTGCAAAGACATACCAAATGCTCTGAACAAACATGCCTATGAAAGAAACTGACTGGATTGCAATGTTGATACAAAACACCTTGAGAGTTGCGTGGACATTCATCCCTTGTCCTTAATGTTGCACAAAAGGTCCAGTACATGTCAGCCAAAAAAATATGGTAGATTAAACATCCACAACCCTTCAATGTTGTCAATTTAGAGAGAAAATTTTGACTCCCAACCTGTGCTCTCTAACCATGCAGTTCTTAAATATATTGCTAAATATGCTTCCAAGGTAGAGCAACGTTCTAAATCATACCATCAATTCAATTTTTCAACTCGTACTCTATTCTCATTGCTTTCCATTTTTTTCCCTCATGGATCATGTTCTTGATTTTCGATCGCCAATCCTCCCCCCTTTTCTGTCTTTCACACATTTCTTCCCTCTCGATCCCTTTCGGCGTCCATAGAGCCTTCTCAAGCTCTATGATCGGACGCATCGCAAAGAAACTGGAACAACTCGCTCTTGGCAAAGAAACTGGAACGGTTCACTTCTTCGGAAAAAACTTTGAAATGTCTCTCACAGTTTCCGTGGCCTATTTCTGTATCTGGCCTTCGCTGCAGTTGAAATTGTTGGTTTGATTATTTTATTTTATTTTTATTGTGGGCTTGTGACATTGAACGCTTGTTAGAGTTGAGGTAATTTTTGCTTCTTGTAAATTCTACATAACAACGAGTAAACTCATCCTTAGAACTGTGAAAAACAGTTGGTCATGGCTTATGTGACTGTTTAGAAACCCCAACGCCCTCTTATCTCCTTCCATTGCCATCAACATAGGTATTGGGGCACACATCAACCAAACTTCTATGTTCTTCATTGCGTTTGGGTATTGCGATAACGGTTTGGGCAGACATGCTCTAGATAGATTGTGTGTACATATTATTTTAATGTTTAGTTCTTGAAATCTATTTCGAAATCATGTTACAAATACGTTTCGATAATCATTTGAACAATACAATGATCATTGCAATGTCGAATACCACACAACAATCTGTTTCTGTTGACGTGTGTATTGAATATATTCATTTTGATGTCGAATGTGAATAGCCAAAATCTATGCCAGCATTGTGAACGAAATATGGAAAAAAATTCCGCAACATATCATATTATATAACTAAGACAAAACCGTAGGCTTCATTCAGCGAGATGTAAGCCCTCGGTTACGCAGTTCTTACAAATATGTTTACATGTAGTATATGCAGTTCTTAAAACTTGCCCTTAAACTTATTGTCTCCTAACAACCGTCAACAAGAACCCACGAAGGCCTGCAAGTCCCAAGTTACTTATATTTCTCTCTGTTCACGAATCTTTTGTGCTGGGAATCCGGGCCATCGAGAGGGTCTCCATCATCAAAGTTCTGAGAGTAGCTTAAGGCGTCATATCTGAATCTTTTTGCTTCCCTTGCCTTAATCATTCTCTTCAATTCTGCTCTCACCTTCCAAAATAAACGCCTCAAACATATGCTGCAACATCCCAACATTGATTCACAACTATCCATCACAAGACCTCTATACAAAATAGCCTTTTTGGCACCGAACCACCTTGTTCCCAAATATTGCTAAAACTTCTTATTCCTTCCCAAAATCGATTTCTAATATATAAACATTCCCCAGAGTCAGATTCATCAGCTATGTCATAATAATCTTCTAAATGACACCAAACCCATGATCCATAGCTCACATTTCCTTTGAATCAGCTTCTGTTCCTATATGTTACTATTCTTTTTACCCCAATAATTAACTTTGTAGACATGATCGAGCATAAATACTTAGCTTTCAGAATGGAAACACCCTGAAGATCGGTGGAACCAGCAGATATCCAAAACATACAAGGAAGATGGCAAGTCCCTACAAAATGGTCAGAAGAATCTTAACAAGCAATTTTGCAACAACTTGTCTAAGAAATCTCTGCATTTAACATTTGAGTGCCAAAATAACATGCCAACGGCAACATTATTATTAGGAAAAAGCCCACCTCATCTTTCAGGAACAACAGTGATGATTTACTGTCATCAGTGGATTCAATCATCCGCGTAAACAAACAATATTATTCCTATAACTATGACGAAGCATTATATTTTATTAATTACTCACAGGAGTGACTTTGACGTTACTGTTCAAATGTTGTTAGGTTTGGGAAAAGTAAGTCGGTTCTTTTAAAATTCATACAAACGTCATGAGTATCTCGACCTGTTCACGGGGCAATCTGATCAGCTGTCTTTGTGTGATGATGATAAAAAAGCTTATGCCAGATATAGTAAAACCATTGGAAGAAAAATGCACGCTTTGGGTTCTTTCGGATTATAAGTGCTTAATGATATAAAGTTTGATATTTGATATCTATGTTTCTTTTATCGAAATACAAAGTATCTAATAATAATAGATTGCTAGGGAATCCATTCATTGAAAAGTATATTGACTTAGAGATTTGGTAAAGATGTTTATTTGGTTCGATGTGGACTTTGCACCTCCAATCTTTATTGTACAATGTTTTAGATATTTGATCTAAAGTAATGTTCTATTAACTTTTTTACGACAAGTTTAAGTGAATTTATTATTTCACAATAAGATAAAATAAAGGGATTATATGTTTGGTATTTGCTTTCAAGCTAAATCGCAATGTTTTAATGTGAACATATTTATATTGAATTTGACACCATAATTTAAGGTGGATTTGACCTTTAATTAAGTGCTTTCCAACTTTATAATCGATTTAAGAAGGACATTTTTCTTTTGAATTAATATTATATAAAATTAATTTAATATTTTAAATATTAAGTAATGGAAGTTATAGTGTTTATGTTATTTGACATTTATAATCTAGTTCATACTTGTGTATAAATTTGACTTTCCTCATGAGTATATAACTTATAGTAAGAACCTCAAACACTTATCCAATATATATTGAAAGTTGCAATGAGAAATTCATATGAAAATAAAATTACATGTTAACTATATGTTAATCCTTTACATTTACTATAAAATATGGAAATAAATGAACCTTCCATTTAAATTAAAGACTCAATATACACTCAAATATCGATATACTTAATAGTATACTTATGATAAATAAATCTACGTAAAATATGCTCGGAGGTATCATTCTCAAAGCGCTTATTCCACTTTTGTCTCAAACCCAATATAGGTTCCTCAAGAATGATACCTCTCAATAACATGCACTCTTACATCATCTATTCTAGAATGGTATCAAGGCAATGAGTAGGAAATAAACATGTACCAATATAGAAGGGGATAAAATTAAAGGGGCTACAGTGAGCACTAGGGTTACATATCTAGAGAGCAAAGTAGTCAACCTAGGGTTTCTAATGCCCGTGGTCAAGATAGAAGAAGGAACCCTACTAAGATATCGGTAGTTGGGTGTGGAGAGGTATGAATCAACAATAAATGAAACCAAAATGAAAGTATTGGTAGCTAAAGAGTCGATAATGGCCACAGTACTATGCTAACTAGCATCCAGACATATTAAATACTAAGCTAACATAGCACAATGAATAAGGAAACGAACTTACTTATGCAATATGATAAGGAATAGCTAGAGAACTCACCTTGTACCTGTAGGGTGGTCATTGATGCATCTATCTCTCAAGAGAAGTAGCATGAGAGAGAGAGAGGAGAGAGAGAGAGAGCACAATTCTTATCCTTGACTAACTATAGGTGACCTAATATGATCTATAATCTTCTAACTTTGGAAACTTATAAATCAAAATTTATGTTGTTCTACTTTCAACCTTGGAAAATGACATATTTGAAGCTAGTGATTGAATTCTTAATGCCTTAGAATCAAAATTGCAGAGAGTGATAAAGAAATTAAGAGAGACATAACACACAAATTTTATCCTAGAAACCCCCAGTGTGAGGGAAAACCAAGCCGGGAAGCAACCATTGCTCTTTCTTCCCACTTATGTATTGGCTAATAAAATGCAAAGATACAGATTACAATAAGTAGAAAAAGAGACAACAATGTCAAACTCTCATTTCTAGGTGGCGCTGTTGGTTTTGGTGGTGGTGTATTGTTTGGGTCTCTCCGAGTAGTGATGTCTTGGAGTGGGATCTTTCCCTGCTTCATCTTTTCCTTGGGCATTGTTGGATATGGCCTCTTCCCCGGGTTGTAGTGTGGGATCATCTTTGGTGCGGAAGTCGCACGACAACTTTCCTGCCATGCTCTTGCATTTCCTTCCATGGACTTTAAGGGAGTGGTTGGTGGCTCCTTTGTTTTGGTAGCAGTATCTCTCAAAACCTCCCATGCGAAGATTGTTTCTTTGAAATATTCTTATGTTGCTACAACTAAGCTTCATCGGTGTTATACCCTTACTGACCAACTAAAAGTATCCTTTGGTCACCTTGAACGCAAATTATTGAAGTGAAACAATTTTTCATCAAGCATGGATTGATTTTCCATTTCAATGGACTATGGCCAAGTCTCCCATAGCTGAATTCTTGGATATAATCGGAATGAAATCCCTTGATGAGAGCTAGAGTGGACATTTACCCTTGTGCTCAAGGGTTTTTATTGTGGTTTTCAAATGTCTTGCAGATAGAGATACTATTTTTTCTAAGATTTGGGACCTTGAGGGTCACTTCCTACTTATGAAACAATGGTATCCTTCCTTAATCCCACCTCTAAATCTGTTTTTATGTGAAGCATATTTGGGTACGCTTGCCTCACCTACCATTGCAATTTTGGGGGAGGAAAGTCTTATTTCCATTGGTAATGCCTTGGGAAAATGCCCACGATATTGATTATAAAATAGAATTGTACACTCACACAACCTATGCCCGTATCGTTGTTGATATTGATACCCCATCGGATCTACTATCCTCCATAGAGCTTAGTGTTTTAGATAGAATCTGGACCCAACAGCTGGATTATGAGGGGTTACCTTTTAGATGTAGGAAATTATTTTCTTTGGGTCACTTAGCTTCATCCTGTAAATGATGTGAAACATAAAGAGAATGCTAAGGTATCTTGGTGGAAAGATTCCCAACCCAACATGCTGGTTGTGGGAGATGATCTGTTGATTCATTGGAGGTTACATGGTCAAATGAAAATGAGGTACAACATAAGGATGACATCCTCATTTCTCCTTGATGTTGGGGTTGAGGCTCGGATCATATATCGGTGGTTTTTGCATCCTTCGGGTCTGTCATTAGTACTATTTTTGTTGGCAATAAAGAGTCTATTGAAATTGTGTTACCAATCCATAATGAAGAAAATGAGGATCCTAATAGGAAGGTGGATTGGACGGTGGTGAAAGGTAAAAAGAATAGAAAATCTATTTTAAATCCACTTAAGATGAACTTAAGATCCCATAGTAATTTAAATGGGTAGTCTTGGTTCTTGGTTTTGGCCCCTTCTCTTTATTTGTTCATCTTTTGGGATTTCTTGCTTTGTAGCACTTAATGTTATTAGCATTTGGAAGAGGCCTCTCCTATTTTTCACTTCTATATCTTTTTATCCCTTTGTACACACGAGTTTTTGGTCTCCTCAAAACCAAATTAATTTTTAACCTATCTAAAAAAAGAAAGAAAAATACATTAAAAGATATCCCACTATGAAAGGAAAAAAATAATGTCAATATGGAGCATGAAGATGAATTTTAAGAGGATCAATAATGAAGAAGGATTATATTTAGAAGGAAAGGATGAAGAAAATTATGAAAAATACTAAAATATTTCATCCACTTAGAATAAAAAATAATTAGCAAACAATGTGGAAGAGGAAAATAAATTTGTGAAAAGGTTGAGAATACTAACGTTGCACCATATAGAAACCCACACCTTTATGAGAGGAAATAATCATGGAGACATGTTAGGACACATTAGGGTAGAAATGTATATAGATATACATGAAATTGGAGGAGTATTAATTATTGATATACATGGAATCAATGGAAAAACAATTATATGAATTGGAATAAGAGGAATAATTATTATAGATATGTATGGATTTGGAGGAGGAACACATATGGACATGGATGGAATAAGAGGAGTGAAATGGAATATCGAATTAGGTTTAAAGAATCACCACCCACTAAGATCTCATATGGGTGCTTAGATGATCGAGCATGGTGACAAGTGTGAAATGATTTAAACAACACTCGCTCTATGGCTTCTTCTTATGTTTTGGGGATGAAACATGACAAGGAGGGAGGGAATGCTATGTACCTCTAGATATGATATTATAATGTATATGGGTGTATTGATATTCCGACATACGGCACATATCCCTTTAGTTATTACATGTTTATAATATATGGGGTCCTGAAAGGAATTAGTGATATTGGGTAATGAGTCGGCCTACATTGCAATTAGGTGTTACCCATCCGTTAAGAGTATTGTATGTCTATATAAAGGATATGAGTTTCATGGATGTATGAAATGATTATTTTTCTTAGTAGAGGTATATTGGAGGTTTCCCCTCAAAGTGGATTCCCATATTAGGAGATTGTGGAGTTCTTCCTTAAGGAGGATTGTATGGTGTTTCCTACATTAAGGGTAATTTTATACATATATTAAATATTTTGAATATTGGCCCTCACATATCTCTAGTGTCGTGTTATATTTTATAGATAATTCATTTATTATATGCTAGGAACTTATCAATGGTATCAAAGAATCGGTCAGAAATATTTGGTATGAAACCCTAATGTTGATGATTCGCCTATATCTAAAGATTGGTTTGGAATTTTTGAGAGATTGTTTATGTGTAATGGATACGTTAATCAAGGGATCGTTTTTCCAAATTTTAGATTTTCTGGAGCTATTTTCTAAATGATATGTTTATTTTGGGGTTGAAATGCTAATTTTAAGGTTCTTTTATATCTTTTGAATTATGAAAAATTAGGTATTAACAATTTTTGGGTTGATGTGAATACATTTTATAGCAATACCCAAGATATGAATCCACTTTTAGGGGGAAACCTCCAATATACCTCTACCAAGTAGAAGACTCAACTTATACTTGTATGACACAAATCATAATGATACTCATATCTTTTATATAGACATACATTACTCTTAGTGGATGTGTAACACCTAATCTCAATATAGTCAAACTTATTACCCAAAATAGCTAATTCCTCTATGTGCCTATGTGTTATAAAAATATACTAACAAAGGGTATGTGTTCCACATGGCGTCATCTCCATCAACCCATATGCGTTATAATATCACATCCCAAGGTACATAACAAGGAACAAAATTTAAAACATGTGTAATGCCCACAATTTTACCACATGAAACCCAAGACGAAACAAAGGTTAACTTAGAAAAATTATGGAATAATTTTATTTTTATTTATATTTTTTTAAATGCAACGTTTAGTTCATTTCTCGGTTAATACTCTATCGCTATCAATTAACAATTAAGTTATTCCATTTAATCTCAAGTGAGGTTTAAAAATTCATCCATATAATCCTTAATTAATTTAATAATATGGTTCCTAAAGTCGATTAATAATTTATTAATTTAGGGCTAAGTCTATTCACCCTCCCATTGATTAAACACACTTAAATCAAATTCCTATAAAAATATTGCTTATTTATAAAAGGGTAAATTTGAATTGATTAATTACAAGGGTCAAGGGGATTTTATAAAAAAGTCACCATCTAATTAAAAGGTTATTAAACAAATTTAATCTCTACACCACTCAAGTGGCCCCATTCAAAGTTGACCCATACATTTTATTTAAAACATTCTCACTTAACTCTCACCGAACTTTTGTAGGGAAGAATTTTGGCCATTGGATGAATTGAATCTAGGCCATTAGATCGAAGGAATTCCAAACAACCCTAATAATATCTATGGAAAGCTTTTATTCTCTCATTTGACTCATTTCTTCATTTTGTTTTTTGGTTTAAGGAAGGAGAAGGAAGGAATCCATGGAAAGAGATGGAGCTTAGGGTGGATGTTCTATTGTATTTTTTTGTAATACTATTTCCATTTTACCCTCCTTAGGTTTGATTATTATTTCTTTATAAAATATTCATAGTTGTCGAATAATTTATCTTATATTTACCCTATTTAGCCAAATGGACATTTGCCTCTTTTTATAAATATGGTTTAAAACAATATAAAAACACCATTCATTTAGGTGTACCATTTACGCACCCCCACACACACACACACATAACCATGTAACTATATATATATATATATATATATATATATATATATATATATATATATATATATATATATATATATATATATATATTCTATATACATTAGTTATATTTTATTATATTTATGTGTTATATATATATATATATAGATATATATATAACTATGTATATATATATATATATATATATATATATATATATACATATATATGTATATATATATGTATATATATATATATCTATATATATAGTTATATATATATATATATATATATATATATATATATATATATATATATATATATATATATATATATATATATATATATATATATATATATATATATACATATATATATATATATATATATATATATATATATATATATATATAGTTTTATATATATATATATATATATATATATATATATATATATATATATATATATATATATATATATATATATAAAACTATATATCTATATATATATATATAGTTATCTATATATATATATATATATAGATATATATATATCTATATATATACATACATATATATATAAAACTATATATATATATATATATATATAGTTATCTATATATATATATATATATATATATATATATATATATATATATATACATATATATATATATATATATATCTATATATATATATATATATATATATATATATATATATATATATATATAAGCACACACGCACGCGTAATTATATGTTTATATATGTATATATATTGTTATTTTGTTTATTTTTTACATAAAATACTTACTCCAAAATACACTGAAATTTCAAAAAAATATTATTATTGTGATTATATATATACATACTTTAGCATATATGTTATATTACATAGGTCATGGACAACAATACAGACCACATATTATAACAAGGTCGATTGTTTTAAGTAATATGTAATGTTTTATATTGTTGGTGTGGCGGGGTCCCATAAACTCACCCCACCCCATCCCATATACTATAACAATATATGTGTTGGTGTGGTGGGGGGTGGGATCAGCGACTCTCCCCATTCCCCAAATATTATAACAATATAAACATAGTGTGACCGCTTAGGCATTCTACAATACAAACATTTTTTTAATTTTATTTATTATAAAGTTTTATATATATATATATATATATATATATATATATATATATATATATATATATATATATATATATATATATATATATATATATATATATATATATGTTTCATTTCATTTCATTGTTGTTATTAAATTAATATATTAATAATAGTAAAATAATCAAATTTAAAAAAAAATTAATATATGTTTTTATAAAGAAAACAATAATTAGTTTAATATAAACACTAAATCAATGAATACAATTACATATAATTTAAAATTCTATATATGGCTATATATGTTTTTTTTTGTGGTGAAATAAAAAGGGTAAAAAATTTATAACATAAGTAAAATACAAGACAAGAAGTTTTGTAAATTTCTTTCTATTAATTTAAAACAAAATTGGGGAAAACTAATACAATTCATTCTACATACCACAACTAGTAAGGAGGAGATTATTCTCTATTTTAAGAGTTTTCACCAATTACTTGTTTTTCTCTAAGGTGCTTCTGAAATGTAACTATAATTTAATTACTTTAATATGCCTTTCATTCAATAAAACAAGAGCACTATTCCATTTCTATCACAAGATATAAGTAATAACCATTTCCAACAACAATGAGTTTTAACAAGATTCCTATTTCTTTTACAATGAAACATATCACATTTTGGAAATAATGAAACAACTTAATTTCAACAGAGATGCATTACTATTTCTACTCATTTTAAGTTTTCTATTTCATTTAACCAATGCAAAGATTTTGTAGTTTCCTTTCACAAACTAACACATTTGAAAATATAAATTTCTCATACAAACACTCTTAAAAGAGTTTACAAAATATAGGGATTTCCAAGTACTAAAATAAGTTTCTTTCAAGCTTACACCTTTACAATCACCCACTCAAAGTGGAAATAATAAAATGGAAAATTTACAAAATAAGGGCTATCAACAAGGTGAAAGTACAAGTCTCCAATTTGCAAGTCTTCTCCCAAATGTAGCTCCACTATAGCTCATTTCAATCTTTCACAACAAGGATCACAATGCAAAGGAAGGGGGAGTAGGTAATGCTCTCCGCCCAACCTTTAATCCCTTAAGAGGAGAAGCCATCCCCTTAATTTCCACTGAGCCCCAACCAAATAACCATGAGGGATCTTGAGCAACATTTGACAACTCTTTCAACAAACATGGCTTCTATAAACAACATACATTTCAAAATATTCAACACAACTAAGATGACATACTCAAAATGTTTTGTAACTACTCAAAAATACATAGGTTTGATACAAACCAAATGGAGTAAGGACTATGGGAAACCACCTCCTTTTCCCTCCCAGTGAAGTGGGAGTTTCACCCCAAGCCTTCAGTGTAAAAACAAACAACGCAATATCATTGTTTTTCCTTGCAAGTATGCAACAATATGACCATGATTTCCTTTTCACTCCCCATAGGTGAAACTCGCAATCACACTCCCACCAAATGCATGCCTCAAAAACTTCATTTTCCCTCCCCAATGGTACCATAAGTCCATCTCCGACACCCAAATTAAGGCATACTACCCAACCACACAAAATCACATTCACAAAACTCAAACAAAATTAACAAGAACAATATTTCCACATCAAAAACATAATAAACAAAACAAAAAAGGTGGAGAGCCTACCTCTCCATCAAGCTCCAAGAAAACTTCACTTCACAAGTCTTTCACACCTCCAAGCCAAGCAAATTCCCAAAAGCCATGCCAACAAGCTCCCAATTTCAAAAAATGCAAAGGAAGAAAAATGAACAAGTAACCCTCATTCCATCAAAATCCATCAATAAATAGAAATGGAATGTGTGGATGATGAAGTTGCTCCATGTAGGATGTCACTTCATCATTCCTCCATTCCCACACTCAAGTCAACACACCATGCCTAAGACAATGAATGAGCATGTAATAACTATGACAAACCCACGTGGCACTCAAACTTGCAAACCATGCTTTCTAAGGACAAAATTAATTGAGGTAAGAAGGAAAGTGAAATTATTTTCAGTCTTTTAAACTCATAAAAGGATAAATAAGTACAAAATAAACACCCCAACATAGGTAGGGTTGTTGGGTAAATTTAAGAGGCATGGGACAAGCTTAGCTTGTCCCACAAGCCTCCAAAAAGACCTCCCAAGTCAAAATCCGAATTTTGAAGTTGGGGTGGAGTAAATCACACACAAACCAACACAAATCTCACTTACAACAAGGACCACCTAACCTCATAATTATCTATTTGTCACATCTTTATTTTAGTTAATAAATTAAGTAGGATTAGTTAATTAAGACACAATTATAAATGTTAATAAGGTGTCAACTATTTTGAAAATTAATACATATAACACAAATAAATTTCATACAAAAATTAAAATAAAAGGGAAAACATTTCACCCCATGGCGACATATGCGAGGTCACCCCCATGGAAATCTCCTAACTCGGGCATGCAAAAACACCACACTAAAACATTACATAAGGTGTCAAATTTTGGCCGTGTTTCTCAAAACCCGACATCCTTTGATGGTTGGTCCCATATCCCCTTTCGATGTATGTAATAAAATGTCCTGCAACATAAAAAATACCTCTCTAGCCTTTCAGCTGTATTAACAACATCAAGACAATATACATATAAAATCAATAATCATCATTCGACATAAGCAATTCTATCATCTATCATCATACAATTGATTCAATTTTGGCATCCATAAAATCATAATTCTACTCAAAACATCCAACATAGGTTATGCATCTAAATTATGACATGTTAATACAAAAATCAGAATATCACAAATCAACATATATAATTGTCTAACATCACCATCTAGTGCATCATGATAAAAATGTAAACGAAGTAATGTCAATCATCTAAATATCTACATATTCCATCATTTATTGATCAAAATATAATACTCAAATGTCTAAGTATCAATCCAACAATAACAACATCAAAATAAAATAGTGTCGAAGAGGAGTGGGCACTACATCCCCCTCCCTTTAGACTCGACTTCCTCCTGGAAGTCACTTTGGAATAGTTGAGGAAACTATGCTCATAATATAGTGGCATCCTCCCATGTGGCTGTAGTATCATTGTACCTATCCCACTAGACCCGCACTGTGGTCAATCTCGCGGCCTCAAAGGTCTAAGTCTTGCACTCTATGATGCGCTTGGTCTCCACCGACACCTTCCCTGCTCTTACACCTACAATGCAAGCCAATCCAAAACATGAGAGGGATATAAAATGTATATCCTAATTACGAAACATGAAAAAAATTGTGGACGCGAGACAAGATGGGTGGCAATTCTAGACGATAAGCCAAATGATCGATGCGCTATAAGATCTGAAGAGACCCACAAACCTAGGAGTAAGCTTAGAGCCTTTTATGTAATGGATAGGGCTCTTATGAGGCTGACATGAAGAAAATGTTTGTGCCCACCTTGAAAATACGATCTATCCTCCCTTTGATGCATATTTCTTCCGTCTATCCAGAGCCTCTTGTAATATTTGTCAAATCATGACATCCTCATGACTCTATATCCCGTAATAATGCCAGGACAACGAAACTCTATCCTCTAAACTATCCCAACTCAGCGATGTCCTACACTCCCTTCCATACAATGCACAAAATAAAGCCTACCAATCGAAATATGAAAACTATTGTTGTAGGAAAACTTCACTAAATACAAGTACTCCTCCCACCTACATTGATGGTCCATGACATACATTCGTAACATATCCTCTAAGATCCGATTCACCGCTTCTGTCTATCCATCTATCTTTGGATAATAAGATGTCTTGAAGTTGATACTCGTCCCAAGGGCATGCTGCATGGTAGCCCAGGAATGAGATGTGTATAAGGGATCACAATCATAAATAATCTTCCATGGAATCTGTGTAGTCTGACAATATCATCTAAATATACTCGAGCCAATGCACTAGCTATATAGTTGGTCTTCACTAGAAAAAATGAGCCACTTTCATCAATCTATCCACCATGACCATGATGGAATCGTGGTGATATCTTGACGTCGGTAGCCCTATTATGAAATCCATGGAAATGATGTTCCATTTCCACTCTGTATATCATGCGGGTAGAGAAGGCTAGTTGGATGTTGATGCTCGGCCTACACCCCTCGACACTCTAAACAACATGACACAAACTAAACGACATCCTTCCGTAGACCTCTCCAATGGTATAGTTGTCTCAAGGTGGCATGCATCTTCTTCACCCCTGGATGGGATGAATAAGGTGCATGATGAGCCTCTATAAAGATATCCTATCTCAAAACTCCATCTCTTGGTACATATATCTGGCCTATGTGTCCAAGAAGACCATCTCCTCTAATGAAAACCCATCTAATTCCCCTCGAGGGTCTCGAGACTCAATCATGATCGATTGCAAGGTAGAAGCTGTCATGTCGAAGCTACTATAAAATCCTGCTCCGCAAATATGTACCCCTTTGAAGTAGCCATAACCAAATGTCTTCATCTACTTAGAGTAATACTGTAACCACATTCTCCTTTCCCTTCAAACGATCTATCTCCATGTTGCACTCACAAAGAAACTCCATCCAAATCAAATGAAGAGCATTGAGATTAGGTTGTGCGAAGAGGTGACAGAGACTCAAATGATCATTCCCGAGAATGAATCTTCTACCCAAAAGGAAATGTCTCCATCGAACTAAAACATGAACAACTACGGAAATATCAAGGTCATGATTCAGATAATTGAGATCATAATCCTTGATTTTTGCAAGACTCAAAGGCCACAACACATCCCTCTTACATCAATACACCTTTTAGTCCTGCTAAAAAAGCATCTCGTGCATACAAAGAACTCTACTTTTGGATCGGCACTACAAGAGTGGGTGTTGTCATAAGGCATTCCTTCAATTTCTGAAGGCCTACTCACATCTATTTGATAAAATGAACTTATTCCCTTTCCGCTAAAGGGAAGTGATGGGGTGCACAATCTAAGAGAAGTCCTAAAAAAATCTCCTGTAGTACCCTACCAACCCCATGAAACTACGCACCTTGGTCACCTTTGGTGGGTCTTGGCCAATCCATAATGGCTCTAATATTAGAAGTATTGATTGTGATACCTTCCCCAAAAATGATGTGACCCAAATACTACACCTCTAACTAAAAGAATGCACACTTCTACGGGTTCTGTAATGCTTTTCTCATGAAGACATTGTAGAACCTGACGAAGGTGCTCCTTGTGCTCCTCACGCATACGAGAGAAGATCAAAATTTCATCAAGGAACATGAGGAAAAAGTATTATAGTAAAGTCCTAAACAACCCATTCATCAAATTCATGAACACTGCAGGGGAATTCGTTAGACCGAATGGCACAACCATGAACCCATAGTGGCCATATCTCATATGAAAAGTTGTCTTGTGAATATCTGCCTCTGCAATCATCAGTTGATGGTATCTTGAATCAAGATCAATCTTAGAAAACACATTGGACCCCTTCATCTGATCAAACAAATCATTGATGTGAGGAAGGGGGAAACAATTCTTGATTGTTACTTTTTTAGTTGACCATACAATCGACACACAATTCTGAGGATATGTCCTTCTTCTTCACAAAAATCACCGGTGCACCCCAACGAGATACACTAGGAAGGATTAGTCCTTTCTCAAGAAGGCCCTCAAGCTACAACTTGAGCTCACATAGTTCAGGTGTGGTTATCCTATAAGGGCGCATTAGATAGGTTCCACCCCTAGAACCAAGTCAATGTGGAAATCTATCTCACGCGGGGAGGCATCCCTGGAAACTCACTAGGAAATACATCAGAAAACTCCTGCAAAATGGGGTGATCATTAAGTGAAGGTCCAGTGAGCACCACCCTCTAACCTATCACTAATTGTAATAGCATACAACTAACAACCCGTAGCACCCACCACTTAACTCGTATAACGGAAATAATGCAAATAGATATGGGTCTCCTCACTCCAACAATCACTGACTCCACTCCCAAATAATCTGCACAAGATATAACCTTGTTGTGACAATAAACTCTAGCTCTATGTAAAAAAAACCAATCCATGCCCAAGAAAACTCCATATGAACCTAAAGGAAGGATACGAAGATCCAAAGTAGTGGTAAAGGGTCCTAGGACCACTACGCACTCCTTTACTAAGGGGTCTAGTGACATCTTGGCTCCAAAAGTAATCTCGACATCCCAACTAAGGCCCTACTTAACTACCACCAGCCTATAACGCTCTACTAAAGATGGGGAAATGAAAGAATAAGATGAGTCGATTCAAATAAAATAGGGGTAAAAATATCACCAATTCTACATGTGGTCTCGTAGACACCTAAAAAGTGTCACATTTCATCATCCCCTCTCGGATAACCTAATATCCCAGTCACATTCTCCCTATATACATCAAATCAATTTAATTACCCTTAATTGAATTTATTTGTAACCCCCTTCTCCATTTAATTCCACCCCTAACCATAACCCCTCAATTACAATTAACAATTAAATTAAATTAAAGTAATTAAATTGACCTAATCCACCTCACCTTTTCACTTACCTATCCATCTCACCTATCCACCTCACTTGACCACTTGCCCATCCACCTCACCCTTCCACCCATAACTCCACCTCACCATTCCACTTCCCCCCTTGCCCATACCTTTCCCATACCCAGGACCCACTTCTTCCACAAATGAAAATAGTGGCCAACCCACCCACATGCCTCCATTTTTGTCTTATTATCCATAAGAGGTGAGTAGGCCATGTGGTAGACCACTTAATTCTAAGTGGAGAAAGCACATTCCCCACTTTCTTTTAAACTAACCTATCCGACCTGACCGATGTCGGTCACCCATAAACCATTTTCGGTCACATGGGACCGACATCGGTTCTTGTAAATACACGTTCCCAACTCTTCTCAAAGGGGTTGGTTGGTTGGTTGGTTGTTTGGTTGTATGTTTGAAAGATTGGAGCTTTGGTGTTTGGAGCGAGAACTGGTTCACATCTAGAGACTCACAAGCTCGTTTGTGAGACCATTGGAGCTAGAAGGAAGACAAACAACAAAGCTCTGCCCAACCAAGAAGGAGAGAAGCTAGGAGAGCTCAAGCAGGAGCATTTCCAACCACCAGCTAGTCTCCACCAACATTCTCACCTTTTCTCATCATCAACTTGCCTTCTATTCATGTTGGAGAACAAGTAAATCCTTCCTCACCTTATTTGTTTGTTCTAGAAGCTATAATCTACATTTTACTTTGTTTTTCTCCACCCAAATATCTTCTACACAGCCACATTCACCAAAAACTCCCCCATTCACCTCCATAACTCCTCTAGGCTCTAGTTGACCAAACTCTAAGCCTCTATCCCTATCTAGTGCCTTACCTAGGTCCCCTAAATCTATGCAACCATAGAGGGAACCCAAAACCCATTCTACGTAATACCTTTTAGTTTTCCCTGATTACCAACAACGGTTACCCCTAAGCTGTGGTAAGTATTCCATATACCGACATTGGTCCACATATCCATTACCGATCCCTTAGAAGGTGGTTTTCAACATCTCACTCTAAGGGAGTCTTGCTGCATACACCATTGACACATTCCTTACTCCTCGGGAGTGTGGTAAACTTCACCAACACCCCCACTATGACCGTCACATAAGATAAGTATTCTCCTATGGCCCTCCTCACCTGCATACCAACTTAATGTATGGGGGACTTGATACTCCCACCTACTCACCCAAACCGCCTTCCCACACTCAACCATTTACCTCGACCTTCAATCTCTCACAAATCACTGCTTTGCCCACACCTTCCTCCATCGTTGTGCTTGGAAAGGCTTTGACTTTGGCCTCTACGAACATGGCCACCATACTATCATCCCATGCACCACCCGTAAGCATAACGACTATAGTGGCATCAGATTTTCTGATCCATTACCCAAGAAAGCCCGAGTCGGACCCATTGGGAATGATGACCATTCTCCATCCCATTCATCAACTTTACCACCATCACCTACGAAGTCTATGGATCCGAAGCCATTCCTCCTAACTTTTTTTTTTCTATAAACACCATTTCCTTGGGACCTCTGACCTATCAACGTGATGGCGAGTCTCCCACTTCTATTCCTTATCTTTATCCAGACATGCTTGACAAGGATACTCCTTCTATCAATGTTATTCATTGTCAGGATGATGAATCTATCCTCACCTATCTAGGTGTAGAGGATTCCTTCATCCATCATTCACTAAATTTTGAGATCTAGAACATGTTGAATGAATCGACCATCGAGGTCAACATTCACACTCAGGATGACCCCCACATTCTAAAGATAGGGCAATCTTTAGACTCCCTCGAACAAGAAGCCTACACTTCCTTCCTTTGCGACTATAACAATGCTTTTTCTTGGTCGTATGACGATATGCCGGTATTGACCCTAATATTGTGGTCCACAATATCGTCACCCTAGCTGATGTAAATCCCATGAAACAGAAGCTATAGAAAATGAATCCACACATTGTCGTTCTTGTCAAAGAGGGAATTCAATGCCTTCTTTTTGTTTCTTTCATTTTGTCCATCAATTACCCTAAATTGATTTCTAATATTGCATATGGACCAATTTCTGCGACCTTAACCTCGCTTTCTGAAAGATGAATTTTATCCATCTAGTATCAACTAACTAGTTGATCTAACCACTAGCCATGAGATGATTTCCCTCATGGATGACTTCTCGGGTTATAAACAAATATTAATTGCCCTAGAATATCAACACAAAACCACCTTCATCACCCCTTGGGGACCTTACCGCTACCGTGTCATGAATTTCGGCCTTAAAAATGCTAGATCCACTTACCAATATGCCATGAACTATATCTTCCATGAAATTATGTATACCATCTTGGAAGATTACGTGGACGACCTTTTGTATTAGGTTGTGGAGCTAAATATCTTCACTAGAGCATGCATTACAAAGCGACTAGAAAACATAGTAAGAATCGTCATCGGTTAGGGAGAACTAGCATCGGTCATCTAGGGTGACATCGTCGATCAAGGAGGAACCGACAATAGTTAAGGCTAACTGACATCGGTTCCCTGTTCGGGAGTGTTTTATTTAACTCTCGGGAATTAGATCTATTTTTAGCATTAAAGAAGATCTATTGATTGTAATTGCATGGCTAAGTGCCCTAAGTTTATAAATGCTTATATAAGCATGAAAGTTAGGTTTAGAAGTAGAATTAAGAGAAGGACTGAATTAGATCCTTGATTCTCCTAGATTGAGAGGATGAAGAAGAAGAAGAGAAAGAAAGAACAGGTTACATGAAGACAAAGTCTCCATGGAAAGGAGTTGGACAGAAGGAAATAACAAGTACATCTGAATGGTGAGAAGAGGGTAACATCTTCTACTATATTTTCTTTGTATAGTTATTGTCTCATTGTAATAGCTTGCATAGTATGCAAAGCACTTAATTTTTATTCTTGTAGATCCACATGTTGGTGAGATATTGTATTGTAGATCTACATGTTGGTGAGATCTTGTATTAAATATCCATGTAGATCTAGTTTTGTAATATGGATCCATGAGATCATATTGTATTGTTGATCCATGTAGATATAGATATTGTAGAGGAGGTTGTCCTCATGTTTGCACATGTTATGTAGTGATGAAGAGATAGACTTTCTTCTTGGTGCATAGTCATGGTTACACATTGGTAGACCCATGCAAGAGGTCTTGTTGCAGATTCACAAAGAACTTGGTAGCGGTTCAAAGATCACGAGAGTTCCGGGTTATGTGATATCTGCTAGTGGTGTTTAGAGGCAAAATTGTAGTGCACTCATGGAGATCCATTTAGTTATTTGTAGGAGAGGAGATACTCTTGGAGAGATGCATTATACTCTTGTATGGAAGAGTTGGTTTGTAATCTTGTTGTATTATATATATGAGATATCTATCTTTGGTGGACATAGCCCACATTTGGTGAACCATGGTACATGTTGTGTTATGTGTGTGTACTTTGTTTTGATTTGGATTATTCTAGTTTATACTTCCATTGTTGTATTTTTGGGAATTGTTTAGATCATGTGTGCATGATTTTGTTTGTTATTAAATCATAGCACTATTCCATAATCCTGAATTCCCAACAACTGGTATTAGAGCTTGGTTAGCTTGGTTATTTCAAAGAAAGGGTTTGCTTCATGGTTTTGTTAGTGGTTTGAATGACATGTATGAGAGCAGGGTTTGTTTTTCTTGATGAGAAGATTGCAGGAAGAGATTCAATATCAAGTGGGAGATGGAAGAGTAAGGTTGCTAGAAATTATAGTGACTGACATCGGTTAAGTGATAACCGATGTCGGAAGGAATCGTGGTTGGTTACGGGGTAATGGTTGTTACAGGGGTGACCGTGGTCGATTACAGGGTGACCGTGGTCGGTTACTGAGAAACCTAGTTTTAAACAGAAAATCATAGATCTGAAGAATTAAGAAGATGCATGGAATGTATCTTGGTTGTTGAGGTGTCCCTAGTTCTTTAAGGCACAAGCATGTTGGTCATATTGCAGATCCGGTTATTGAGGTATGGTTTTATCTTGGTATTGCAGTGCTTATATTATTTTGGTTGCACATGCATGTTTGGGATTGTAGATCTAGATATGAGAATGAGAGAAAAGGAGTAGTTATGCATCCTTTGGTGCAGTTAGATGCATGGGATTCTTAGAGAGGAAGAATATAGTAGCACAAAATGAAGACGGGGTTTCCATTAGAGAAACATGTTCTTCAAGTTGAAGATGTGGTTGAGTATCTTGGTGTTGGTAAGGTGATGTATTTCATCTTGGTGCAATTTTATTACATGTATTATTGTTGTTAAGGTTTTTGTGTAAGATTTGGGTTCTTCTTGAAATGACTGGCTCAACACAACTATCGGCTTTGGTCAAAGTGGGCACCTGGTTTGGTGACCTATGCCAATTTGTAGCATTGTGTTAGTTCTAGAAGAGCATCGACATCAATCACGGAGAGAGGGTAACTGAGTGCTGGTCAATGAACCATAGTCGGTCTTTGTGACAACGAGCTTGCACATGGTTTCTTATAGTAGAAAAGGGCATGAATGGTTCAGTGTCCTATTTTGGAGGATCAGGTTTCTTGCACAATGTGTACAGTAAAGCAGTGCATATCACTTCAATTTTGGATCGAAAGAGGACAGAGTTGGCTTGGTTAGTCCGGTGAGACTTTGGGCCAAGTATCATATTTACATCGTGCCTTTGGTGTTGTTTGAATTTTATTTACCGGTTGTGTGGAACCCCAAGGACAAGGATATCTAGTATAAGGATGATATCCTCAATGAAAATTCATGGTTAGACACAATTGCAAGTAATGAAAGATTTTGAGTACACAGGATGAAAAGAAGTTGATTCACCTACTTCAAAAGAAGCCCAAACTTCTGTGATGTAGGAGTATTATTTGATAAGTAGGGAATCATTTTATATTTTCTTTCATCTGGTTTTATTTCTCACTGACATATTATATTTTGAGATTGGTGTGAGAGGCAATGTAGAGAATTCCGTGTCCAGTGGGAGCAAGCAATGGTTGTTGGCATTGCAGGATTGGATACATGATGCATATGGAGAGTGAGAGGAGATTGCTATTATTATTGAGTGGTATGGTTTTGGAGGGCAGTCACAAATTTACAAGTATATTGAGTTTATTACTTTGTGATGTCACTACGGTTTATTTTTGGTGCTTGGATATCCCTATGGGATTACAGTTGATTGTTAGATTCAACTAGGTGAAGATGATAGAGTAATTTTTTAGAGTTTTAAGGGTTAAAGGAGAAAATATGCTAGTTACAGAGACTGATGTCGGTTAGGATTAACCGTGGTTGATCATCTCGTAATCTTGGTCGGTCAGAAGTGAGTGCAGTGGTGTCGGGGAAGCTGATGTCGGTTTGGTCACAAGTTTGACATCAGTGCTTATTTACCATTTTTAGATGGTGCCCTTTTTTTTACTTTCATCTTGGTTGGTTTGTGCAAGTATGTTGATGACATGTTCGCTAATATTTGCACTATTTATTAGTAGCATGGTTTAGCATGGATGTTTGTTATTGACATTGATGTGCACAAGATTTATATTTGGCTTTTGGAGATAGTTGGTGGCAAAATTGGAGGTCTTCGAGAGTTGGAGATATGGATGGATGTATAGGTGAGTTTATACATGTGGATAGATTCAGTTTTGTGAGTATATGATGATGAAAATGTTTGATTTTCACATGGATGCCTATGAGCATGGTTTAGATGCCTTGAGCATGAGTAGGGGATGTTTGTATTTCCTCTTGATTACTATGTTACTCCTTGATAGGTATGTTATCTACAAATGAATGTCTTGGACATGCTAGTTGTTTATGTAGGGTTGGATTTGCAGATTGCAGTGTTTGGATTTCTTTGAGTTATGCAGGTGTTTGTGGATTGATCACCCACTATTGCATGTAGAACTCATTTAGGGTTAGTGTATGTACTCGAGATCTTATTTTGCTTTCACATATTCCAGTTTGAATTGTCTTTGGACAGTTGCATTGGTGGTTGCATAGAGACATGGATAGATGGATGGAGAACATGATTGGTTTTACAAGTATGGCTATGGTTGATGTTGAAACTCAATAATTCAGTTTGAGTGGGAGCACTTGCAAGTGTGTTATTCATGATGGCTTGGTTACATGAGAGGCTTGGTGTTATGATTTAGTGGGAGATTGATGTATGGATATCTCGGTTATCACAGATCAGTAGTAGCTTTGTGCAGGTCTATGGTAAGTCACAAGTTTGTTATCTTCTTGGTTTGAGAAGATGGTTTGATCTTCCTAGTCTTATTTTTGAGAGAATTGTTGAAGGAAAGAATATATAGTCTTCAAAGTGTGTAGAGGAAGGTGATGTATAGAGTACAGTGCAGTACGAGAAGTCCAACAATTTATCTCCAAGTTGGAGATTGCTATGTTGTGGAGATAAATAGCTTCACTAGAGAATGCATTAAAAGTGAGTTTGGAACACATAGTAACCATCATTGGCTATGAGGAACCAACATCGGTCACCTAGGACCAACATCGGGTTAGTCAAGGAGAAACCAACAGCAATGTTAAGGCTAACCGACATCGGTTACCTGTGCGGGAGTGTTTTATTTAACTCTAAAGAATTAGATCTATTTTTAGCATTAAAGAAGATCTATTGATTGTAATTGCATGGCTAAGTGCCTTAAGTTTATAAACACTTATATAAGCATGAAAGATAAGGTTGGAAGAAAAATTAAGATAAGTATTGAATTATATCCTTGATTCTCCTAGATTGAGAGGATGAAGAAGAAGAAGAAGAGAAATAAAGAACATGTTACATGAAGATAGAGTCTCCATGGAAAGGAGCTGGATAGAAGGAAATAGCAGTACATCTGAATGGTGAGAAGAGGGTAACATCTTCTACTGTATTTTCTTTATATAGTTATTGTCTCATTGTAATAGCTTGCATAGTATGCAAAGCACGTAGTGCTTCTTCTTGTAGATCCACATGTTGGTGAGATATTGTATTGTAGATCCACATGTTGGTGAGATCTTGTATTATAGATCCATGTAGATCTAGTCTTGTATTATAGATCCATGAGATCATATTGTATTGTTGATCCATGTAGATATAGATATTATAGAGGAGGTTGTCTTCATGTTTACACAAGTTATGCAGTGATGGAGAGATAGACTTACTTCTTGGTGCACAATCATGGTTGCACATTGGTAGACCCATGCAAGAGGTCTTGTCATAGATTCATAGAGAACTTGGTACTAGTTCAAAGATGTAGTAGTTCCGAGTTATGTTATATCTATTGGTGGTGTTTAGGGGCACAATTGTAGTGCACTCATGGAGATGAGTTTAGAGATATGGAGGAGAGGATATAATCTTGGAGAGATGCATTATACTCTTGTATGGAAGAGTTGGTTTATATTCTTGTTGTATTATATATATATGAGATCTCTGTCTTTAGTGGACGTAGCTGCATTGGGTGAACCATGGTAGATGTTGTGTTAAGTGTGTGTACTTTGTTTTAATTTGGATTATTCTAGTTTATACTTCCACTTTGTTGTAGCTTTTGGGGAATTTTTTAGATCATGTGTGCATGATTTTGTTTGTTATTAAATCATAACACTATTCCATGATCCCGAATTCCCAACATTTTGGGAAAATCAAAACTCGTCGTGAGCATTTTCCCATCCTTAAGGTCATCTTTGATCTCCTCATTCAATATCATATTCACCTTCAACCTAAGAAGTGCATCTTCGCCATCCTTTCGGGTAAACTCCTTGGTTGCATTGTCTCTTTGCGTGGCATTGAGGTTGACTTTGTAAAAATCAAGGCAATTCTCAAAATTCCTTCACCCAAAAACCTTCATCAAATTTTTAGTTTGCAAGGAAAGTTGCAATCTATTCATCGCTTTATTTCATAGCTCTCCGACCGTTGCCACCCATTTCATTGTCTCCTCAAAAAGGATATCTCCTTCGAATGGGATGATGATTTCCACAAATCCTTTGATGCCTTAAAACAATACCTCCTCAAACCTCCTATGCTCATTCCCCTAAGGATGACCAACCATTTTACCTCTACATATCTGCTACTGGCCATTCCTTGGGTGCCATGCTCGCTCATCATGATGAGAAACACAAGGAGAAATCAATTTACTACATAACTCATATGCTTTTAGACTACGAAACTCGATATACACATGCGGAAAAGTTATGTCTAGCTCTAGTCTTTGTCACAACTAAACTTTGCCATTACCTACTCAACCAAAAAAACTTCATCATCACCAATACTAAAACCTTACATGACATGTATGCAAAACCCTACCAACATCAACGTACTACATGTTATCTCATGTTGCTTGCCGACCTCGACCTTGAATTAACTCGTCAAAAATCCTTTAAAGGGAAAACCATCACACACCAACTAGCCAATGCCCCTATTTCGACATTCAATATTCCAATTTCAAGTTTCTTGACAAATCTATCGTTACCCTCTCCTTCAACGATCCCATTGAACCACTTATTCTTTACCAAATAACCTTATTCTTTGATGACACTCCAAATGTTGGCTTGGGATTTCTTGCAGGTGTGTTAGTCATGATGGCTTGGTTTCATGAGAGGCTTGGTGTTATGATTCATGGGAGTTTGATGTATGGATATCTCGTTATCACATATCAGTAGTAAGCTTGCGTGCGGGTCTATGGTAAATCACAAGTTTGTTATCTTCTTGGTTTGATTAGATGGTTTGATCTTCCTAGTTTTATTTTTGAGAGAATTATTGAAGGAAAGAATATACGGTATTCACGGTGTGTAGAGGATGGTGATGTATAGGTACAGGTACAGAGGTCCAAAATTTATCTCCAAGTGGGAGATTGCTAGGTTGTGGAGCTAAATAGCTTCACTAGAGCATGCATTACAAAGTGATTGGAAAACATAGTAACCATCATTGGTTATGGGGAACCAAAGCATTGGTCACCTAGGACCAACATCACTACCAAGGAGAAACTAGAAGTGGTTAAGGCTAACCGACATCGGTTACCTATGCGGGAGTGTTTTATTTAACTCTCGGGAATTAGATCTATTTTTAGCATTAAAGCATATCTATTGATTGTAATTGCATGGCTAAGTGCCCTAAGTTTATAAACACTTATATAAGCATGAAAGATAGGGTTAGAAGAAAAATTAAGAGAAGGATTGAATTATATCCTTGATTCTTCTAGATTGAGAGGATGAAGAAGAAGAAGAAAAAGAAGAGAAAGAAAGAACGAGTTACATGAAGACAAAGTCTCTCGTGGAAAGGAAAGGAGCCGATGAAGGAAATAATAGGTACATCGAATGCTTTGAGAAGAGGGTAACATCTTCTACTTTATTTTATTTATACAATTATTGTCTCATTGTAATAGCTTGCATAGTATGCAAAGCACTTAGTGTTTCTTCTTGTAGATCCACATGTTGGTGAGATCTTGTATTATAGATCCATGTAGATCTAGTTTTGTAGTATGGATCCATGAGATCATATTGTATTGTTGATCCATGTAGATCTAGCTATTATAGAGGAGGTTGTCTTCATGTTTTCACTGGCTATGCGGTGATGGAGAGATAGACTTACTTCTTAGTGCACCGTCATGGTTGCACATTGGTAGACCCATGCAAGAGGTCTTGTTGTAGATTCACAGAGAACTTGGTAGCAGTTCAAAGATGTAGTATTTCTGAGTTATGTGATATCTACTGGTGGTGTTTAGAGGCAAAATTGTAGTGCACTCATGGAGATCCATTTAGAGATCTTGAGGAGAGGAGATATTCTTCGAGAGATGCATTATACTCTTGTATGGAAGAGTTGGTTTTTACTCTTGTTGTATTATATATATGAGATCTCTGTCTTTGGTGGATGTAGCCCACATTGGGAAAACCATGGTACATGTTGTGTTATGTGTGTGTACTTTGTTTTGATTTGGATTACTATAATTTATACTTCCACTACTGTAGATTTTGGGGAATTGTTTAGATCTTGTGTGCATGATTTTTTGTTGTAAAATCATAACAATATTCTGCGATCTTGAATTCCTAATATTTTGGGAAAATCAAAACTCATGTCGAGCATTTTCCCATCCTTAATGTCATTTTCGATCGCCTCATTCAATATCATATTCACCTTCAACTTAAGAGGTGCATATTTTCCATCCTTTCAGGTAAACTCCTTGGTTTCATTTTCTCTTTGCATGGCATTGAGGTTGACCTTGTAAAAATCAAGGCAATTCTCAAAATGCCTTCACCTAAAAACCTTCATCAAATTTGTAGTTTGCAAGGAAAGTTGTAATCTATTCGTTGCTTTATTTCATAGCTCTCTAACCGTTTCCACCCATTTCATCATCTCCTCAAAAAGGATGTCTCCTTCCAATGGGACGATGATTGCCACAAAGCGTTCAATGGCTTAAAACAATACCTCCTCCAACCTCCCATGCTTACTCCCCCTAAGGATGACCAGCCATTTTACCTCTACATATCCACTACTAACCATTCCTTGGGTGCCATGCTCGCTCATCACGACGAGAAACACAAGGAGAAAGAGGTTTACTTCATAAGTCATACACTTTTAGACTATGAAACTTGATATACACATGTAGAAAAGTTATGTCTAGCTCTAGTCTTTGTCGCAACTAAACTTCACTATTACCTACTCAACCACAAAACCATCATCATCACCAATACCGACACCTTACATGACATGTACGTAAAACCCTATAAACATAAACGCAAAGACACGTTGGCTCATGTTGTTTTCCGACCTCGACCTCTAATTAACTCCTTAAAAATCCATTAAAGGGAAAACCATCACACACCAACCGGCCAATGCCCCTCTTTCTGAAATTCAATATTCTAATTTTGTTTCCTAACGAATCTATCGCTACCCTCTCCTTCGACGATCCCACTGAACCACTTATTCTTTACCAAATTACCTTGTTCTTTGATGGCTTCAAATGCCGGCGTGGGGAGGTGCGGGAATCATTCTCATTCCTTGGATGGTGATCCCATGCCCCTATCATTCAAGCTTGACTTCAAATGTACCAATAACATCACTCGAATACAAAGCACTCGTATTAGGTCTCCAAACTACCATAGCCTTAGACGTTAAATCCATTAATGTTTTTGGTGACTCTCAACTGGTTGTGAACCAAGTCAATGGATCATACCAATGTCATAATCAGGAACTACAAAAGTACAAACATCATGTCAATAAACTCTTGACTACCTTTTCCCATTATAAAATTCAAACCATCCCACATTCCACAAACAAATTCATGGATACTATGGCTTTTATTTCTTATCGATACCCGCTTCACCGCCAACTCGAAAAAATATTTGTCACCATACAAAAATTGTAGTCACCCTCTTACCTATCTCACGAGGTTATCCTTGTCAAAAACACCTCCCTAAACCTCTCCATGGACATCATCGAGGTGGTGCCATTAGCCTCATGACCACTGTACATCTACGCCTCGCTACCATTAGCCTCACGACAACTTTTCCTTTTGGTACATGTACCATGGGATCATGTCCCGATGCCTATGTCGGTCTCCCTAATGCCACATGAGCCTCGTAAAGCCACCGCATGTGTCTCAGGATATGGCTAGCTACCCCTACAACCCTCGTGACATGTGCCTGGGTGGTAGAATCTATCCTCCATCTTGTACATGATCCTAACCCCGTACATGTGCCTAGGAAGTAGTCGATTTCTGTAGTGTAGTCACCTGCTCGGTCACGATAGCTACCTCTCCCTATGCCGCTGCCAACTACACTACTAGCGCTGCCACCAATCCCTGTAGTGCATCTCTCTACATTATCACCATTTCCATAGTAGGATCCCCTAGTCGCCGTGGTGTTTCCTATAACTCTACTACCCACCTAGCGTATGTATCCATCAGATACCCCTACATCATCTATCCTACTATCCACCAACAACTACTCCTGACTTGTTAGCTATGTGGGGTGAGGTGGAGACAAAGGCATCTCCACATCCTCCCTCCAATACTATGGAAATGGCGGTGGGACATCCTGCACTATTATGAACTACCATTGAAATATATCTACTCTGGGATCATCTCATGCTCGCCGACACACCTCCCTGTATCCATCGCACCAGCTACAGCCCCTGTAGCTCTCGCCTCATGCCTCTACATGCTGGAAATCCAACATAAGGCCGTCATACTATGTCCCTCACATATAGACCCTCGGACTCCCATCTTTAATATGATACATCATATAAAACCTCTACTACTCATGGCCAACCTCCTAGGACCACCCATCGCCTAAATCCCGCCTCCGCCCCCACGATGTCGGCCCGCTACCAATAGTCCTCTCGTGGCCTCACCATAACAATATGATCATAGGCCTAACAATGTAAGATAAAGGTACAACACATGCCATATCGGTGCATCCTCTGATATCCCCATATCTCCCTATATAGTTATACCAAATAAGTCGGCGCCCATGCAAAATAGACCCGCTCCTCGACCATGTCTCATAATACGCCCATCAAACCCCTGGGAAATCAACTGCCCTCTGAATCAGGAAGTGCATAACACCCCACTATCACCATCATCAACATGGTTAGCCACATCTCCTATGGGTGTGTGGCATACATCACCCCATACACCAAGCTCGCACTGTGCTTGGTCAACTCACTAGCCATCTCCCCAAACACTCTAATAATCACCTCGAAGGAATTATCTGCTGATACACTATAAACCAGATCCCCAAAATTGATAGTCATAATATCTTGTAGAAATCCTCCAACATGATCATCATCTCACCGATAGGAAGGTGGAATGTGTTGGTCACTGCATCCCATCTATCGATGAGAGTGACCATGAGACTAGGATCACGTTGGATCCGTCTATACCGCCTGACCCCGATCAACCCTACCTCCCACATGTGGGCCCACTCCTCCTCCATCACACTATGCCTCAACTCCCCTAGTAGGGGTGGTACTCTATCTCACAGTGACTTAACTCAGCATCGTGCCTATAACTAAACTAACTCAACAATGTCAGGTCCCAAATTCATTTTTTGACAACAACATAATTATACTCCCCGCTACCCCACTCATTTATTCCATTCCCACTTACCCGACCCCGTACCCACCATGACATAAGTCCCACCTATCCCCTACCTACATTTACCTACCCTCACCTTCGGGTCAAAGCATACAAGTGTGTCCCACTTTGTGGCCATAAATATTTTAAAATCAATAGTAAATAAATAGTTAAAAATACTATAAATTTTTTTAAAATGAGGTAAATTCTGAATGCCCTGCACCTTGGTATTTATAGCCTCTTAAAAATGCATGTTTGATCATTTTATATGTGTTTGGTCATGTTTTGTCATTCTACATAGTATGAAAGTACAAAACTACAAAAAAGTGGGACACGATTATATGCTTTGACCCCTTCACCCACCTACTTTTCTCCCTCTTATATCCCTACTCCCTTCATTTTTATCTATTTATCCTACCCTCTCTTTTCCACCCCATCTTTGCCCTCTACGTGCCTAACCTATTTTGGCCTTGTCACCTTTTTCACAGTGATCGATTTTGCTCGCCAATGAATTCCATCGGTCACCCATAAGCACCATCGGTCACCCCGATCGATGTCGGTCCCTCATGACCATCATTGGTCATTTTTTCTCCCACCGACACCAGTAATACATAACCGACGTCAGTCGACCCCAAACCGGTGTCGGTCTCTAGTTCGGCCCCAAAGTCAACACCTGCGGCCCTAAAATTCTAAAATTGCCTAAAAACAACCTAAACCCACCCAAACACCACCCAAACCTTACCCCAATTCATTTTTACCCCTATTTAGCCTACATTCCACCCTCCCCATACCCAAATTGGTTCATTTTACCCACATTTTCAAATTTTTAATTTTTCCCCCATTTGTTCATTTTAACACCAAATTCAATTCAAAATACACATAGGGGTTCAAACCTACCTCATCTCGCTGCCTCCTCCTCGTTGGCACCTATGGTCTCTACAATGGAGGACTTCTACCGCTCCCATACGCTACCGCCATGTCTCAAATAAATCTCCTAATCCTCCGACGAATCAACTCGTTCCACCCGATCACATGGACCCATCTTCCTCACTCCAACAACCACTCACCTCTCACCTAATCAGCCTCGATTCACACCCAATCCCATTTTTGTTGACACTCATTTGACTATTCTTCCTCCATAGTTGTTTTTACCACGTAAAAATGCTCAAATGAGCACTTTTACCATGGGTTTTACATTTTAACCCATCGACAGGTGAACCAATATTGGTCTACCCTAACCAACATCAATTCTATGCCCTATTATACCAATATTAGTTCACCTAGACCACTATCAGTTCACCTTGACCGATATCGTTTCACATGACCGATATCGGTCATGTTGCCTACACCCCATTTGGACTCTCCTCTTCATTTTGCCTACTCTAAATGCCCTCATTACCTCCCACCCGACCTTATTATTAGTTGGGGCATACTTTGGCCCCTGCCACTACCTCATTTACACCACCCGCCCTAATAACCCATACCCCCTTTTCCCAATACGCCCTTCAAATTTCTTGTACTTGTTTTACCTCGTGATATGATACTTACCTTGACTAGCCTCCGGACCTTACCTTGCCTAAATGTCATGTCATTTATCTAAACCAACCCATACCTTTTGGTGTACCGGATCATACCTAATGTCCTGCACCTAACCTTGTTGTGATTCTTGACCATATCCTATGCCTTGGATACCTGAATCACTTCACCCTTATTGGATAAACCTATCATCCTTTACCAATGTACGCTTTACGCGCTCTTCAAAGAAGTTACCTTATCGCAATCTATACATGTGTCTATATAAGATGGAATTTACCTATCACTCAACCCACCTACCTACCATACCCCATACCCTTACCTATCACCCACCTACACCAATGGGCCATGCCTACGACCTTACCTATCACACACCACCCTTGGCCTGACTACCGATCACCCTCTACACAACATACCCTACCTCTTGGACACCCAAATTCACTTTTCAAAAGTATTGTGTAAAGAACACCACTCACATTTTTAAAGCCCAATGACCTTGCCTTACCTTAATGTTGTGTCGTTTATCCAAACCAACCCATACCTTTGGTGTACCGGATCATACCTAACATCCTGCACCTAACCTCATTGTGATTCCTGACCATATCCTATGCCTTGGATACCAGAATCACTTCAACCTTGTTTGGATAAACTATCGACCTTGGGTGACGTAAAGTTGTTTGTTTTACAACCATGTGCCTTATTGCATTTTACAACGTGTGCGTGCATTCGAATGCTTTACCCCATTACCTACACCACCTTACCCATTTTATCAAACCACCCACCGATTCTCTATTCTTCATCATTAAGGCTTGGTCCGAGGGGATCACTCATACTCTTACCTAGGGCAACAAACCTCTATTTTTGTCAGCGTCACTTACCAATACAAGCTACATGAAAAAAGGGAAAAATGTAGACACCAAAAAAGTGTCACACTTCATCATCCCCTCTCGAATAACCTAATCTCCCAGCCATATTCTCCCTCTATACACCGATCAATTTAATTACCCTTAATTGAATTATTCATAACCCCCTCTCCATTTAATTCCACCCCTAACCATGACCCCTAAATTACACTTAACAATTTAATTAAATTCAACTAATTAAATTGACCTAATCCACCTCACCTTGCCACTTACCTATCCATCTCACCTTTCTATCTCACCTATCCATCTCACCGTCCATCTCACTTGCCCACTTGCCCATCCACCTCACCATTCCACTTCCCCCTTGCCCATACCTAAGACCCACTTATTCCATAAATTCCAATAGTGGCCAACCCACCCACATGCCTCCATTTTTGTCTTATTGTCCATAAGAGGCGAGTAGGCCATGTGGTAGACCATTTAATTCTAAGTGGAGAAATCACATTCCCCACTTTATTTTAAACTAACCTATCCCGACCTGACCGATGTTGGTCACCCATAAACCGTTGTCGGTCACGTGGGACCGATGTCAGTTCCTGTAAATACACATTCCTATCTCTTCTCAAAGGGGTTGGTTGAATGGTTATTTGGTTATTTATTTGAAAGATTGGAGCTTTGGTGTTTGGAGCAAGAACAAATTCACATCCAAAGACTCACAAGCTTGTTTGTGAGACCATTGGAGCTAGAAGGAAGACAAAGACCAAATCTCTACCCAACCAATAAGGAGAGAATCTAAGAGAGCTCAAGCAGGAGCATTTCCCACCACCAGAAACCTCCACTAACATTATCACCTTTTCTCATCATCATCTTGCCTTCTATTCATGCTGGAGAACAAGTAAGTCCTTCCTCGCCTTATTTATTTTTTCTAGAATCTATAACCTACATTTTTACTTTTTTTTCTCCACCCAAATCTTTTCTACACAGCCACATTTACCAAACAACTACCCCATTCACCTCCATAACGCCTCTGGCTCTAGTTGAAAAAACACCGAGCCTCCATCGCCATCTTGCCTTACCTAGGTCTCCTAACTATCTGTATAACCATAGAGGGAACCCAAAACCCTTTCTCCAATACCTTCAAGTTTTCCACAGTTATAGATAGCGGTTACCCCTAACCATGGTCGATCTTCCATATACTGAAATCGGTTCACATAATAGGTACCGGTCACTATGACTGTCACCTTCACTCATTCCTCAGTCCCTAACTTACCCAAAACCTCTCTAAAACCCCAAAAATCTCACCCACACTTCATACCCCATCTGCAAACTCACACAAGACCCTCCCAACTCCCTGTGCAAACATAGAGAGAGCCTAAACCCCCTTCTAATATTCTTCCACTTCCCAAAGTTGATCGATATTAGTCATTACAAACCATCATAGGTAATACCGGAACCACCATTGGTCAACTAGACCGTGTGTCGGTCTCTGTGCATTACAAAGAAACCTAAGACCAACAAGCTAATACCAGCTCCCCAACATCCCAAAACCATTCCCAGTCTTTACGGACACGAAACTCAACACTAGCTAATCACCTAAACCATTTTGAGCCCAATCACCTTTTACCTGATATTTCTTATTGTTTTGTGTGAGATGCCTAAATGTTTCTATTTTAATATGATCTTTACTTCATGTATGATTTAACTAGCATTAATAATGTTATATGAAAAGTGGACTTACAACCTATTTAGGAAGTATCACGCTTCCCGTGATATAGGTCCCGCTAGGAAGTCCACTCATTGTTTTGTTTAACTTCTTCTTTTGGTCTTGTTATCTAACACAGGTTGTTCCTCCTAGCCAAAAGGAATTTATCATAGTCAACTTGGATTAGGAGTTGGATACATGCTCATTTTACCCTCCACCTTCATCGTAAACAGGTAAACCTCCTGCACCCAAACCCTATTTGTTTAATTAAATATGTCTAGAAATTGGTGAAAGCAGTCTCAATCATCTGTTCTCTAGTGCTCGCATGGTGGTTCTCGACTACTACATATATCTTGTGGTTCCTAGCCGTGTCACCAACCATGTGGTCGAGAAACAGTGCCTTACCTTGATTAGTAGGGTTTTGAGGGAACTCTCTCCAATGATGTCCATGCACACCGCATCCATAGTAAGTACTGGTCCTCTCCATTGAGAAGATATTCCTCTAGGTGGCCTAGTAGTACATGTTGAAGAACCTAATGATCCTACCATAGATCTCTGTGGGTGCTATAGTGGACGTACTCGATGATTTTTCTCAAGGTGGAGCTTGTGTCCTATTGCCCCCTAGCTAGAGGTCTCATACTATGCTCTCTCTAAGCATCATGGCACTATGGAGGTCAAAAGGGTGGTTGAGTATGTTATTGTTGTTGTTGAGGAAGTGGAAGAGGTCGGAAAGAAGATTGTCTTTGAAGTGTGTCTGCTTTGTGAGGAGGAGGAACTGATACCCTCAATCTACTATCCTGTAACTACTGTATGCGGCTCCTCACTCTGTCACGAGCCAGTTGAGCCTTCCCCATAGTTTCCTGTGTAATATAGGCCTTCTCCACAGCCTGCGATAATGTTTTCGAGAAATGAATGAACACCGACCCACCCAAGTCTAAGTTGGGCCCTAGATGAACTTGTGAACTCTAAATCAAAATATTGAATTAGATCTAAAATCCATCCATCATATTGTGCCACTATCATGGAAGCCCATCACAGTCATGAAATTCATCGATCCACTGCTAGATGAATCTCCTAGATATGTATCTAATCCTGAAACGCTCCTCAAAGAGCTCCTAAGTAACTGTCTCTAAATCCACATGGATTTTTTTCTCCTCATTCCTCCACCAAAATCTAGCTCTGTCTCTCAGAAGGTGGATGACAACATGAGATTTTTTGTTACTAGAACAAGGACATAGCTTGAAGCATCCGCTCAAGCTAACCAACTATGCCTTTGCCAAAAATCCCCCATGTCTCAAGCAAAATGAGGTGGGTGTAACTTCAGTATCTCTCTAATGTGATCCATTTTCATCGACTGTCGTCCCCATGTCTCTCTCGCATGATCATCTCTTGGCTCGTGGCTCTTATACATGTCTTTGTTCCCTGTAACTCTATCTCTCGTGCTCCATAGGAGGTGATTTGTGCCTAACCGACTCCACGTGGGAGTTCTCTACCATATCCTCTGCACTATGATGTGAAGGTGTAGGGGATTCCACCGATGGCTCCCTATCATGTCTGCTAGTTCACCCTCCTAAAGATCCTCCGTGTATAAAAGCATTAACAACTTTGTAGTGTTCAGATATATGAGGAAAAATAGAAGCTATTTTTCCTCAAGATGTTAATGCTTTTATACATCTTGTATCTTGTCTAGGTACACGTGTAGGAACCCCACGTATAGTTCGTGCCTTCTGCACAAACCAAGACAAGAGTTAGTTTATCATTATCTAAGTTTTTTTTGGTTTAGTTTTCTATGTTCTAAAAAAAAACATGCAATGTTGTGTGTTCTAGGTTTAGAGTTTCGCTAGGTTTATTTTTTTATGTTTCATGTTTTCAAGTGTGCCTTGGGTCCAAACGTTGAACCTATTTCACCAATAAGTTGCATACGTATGAGAAAAATAGATAAGGTAAGGGTGAGGCGGTATACCCGTGAATGAAGGTTGAAAGTAGAGTGTGTGTGTTATAATTTCTCGATCAAGTGCTTATTGTGAGAAATTTATTTTTATAGGAGGAACTACTTGTGAATAAAAACAAGACCACAAGAGGAATATTAAACAATATATGTCGGTGGATTGCCTAGCGTGTTCTAGATCTCGGGATGTGTGATACCTCCTGAGATGGTCGTCAATCCACCGTTTAATACAATTCAATGCAAGAAATAATGTAACTAAATAACATTGTATTGTAGTTGATATGATTTAGGTATCTCATTCAAATACAATAAGAAAATATAATCTAACGGGTAAGGTTATGATCAGATCTAGAGGTTGGGCAGGTAGCCAAGGTGACTAGGACATGTCAGGATCAAGTTTTGGGTGGTTTGGTTTATTTGGGTGAATGTTATGAGGTTGCTGTTATAGGAAGAATTACCAGATACAAAGACTCGATGTCGATGGCCCGATATGACCAATCTTTGGTTGAGAGAAACCAATGACGGTTTAGGTTAACCAATGTCGGTAGGAGGGGTGGACTAATAAAAACTCCATAAAAACTTGGTTTTAAAGATTCTCTGTGATTGGATAGAGAATGGGCGAATGAGGGTTAGGTTGCTAAAGAAGTTGAGAATTCTTAGAGATGTCTGGAGTTAGGTATAGAGAGTTGGGAGGTTATAGGTGGTTAGGTGGAGGGATTGACACGAAGGTGGGAAGTGATGCAAGGTTCATTTTAAGAGACATCTTAGAAATCGGAGGTGGAAAATACTTGGCAAATAGCCTCGAACCGGTTTCACGGGAAGGTGAATTTTTTGGGGGTTGTATACAAAATTTTCACCTGATTTGTAAGTGGTGTGATAGAAGGCTGCAGATGCATGATAGGATATTTACTGTAGTGTGACAACAAGTTTCTTGTCACAAGAAAAAAAATCTCCTATCACACGTCTATAACCTCCACCCTCTAGACGTGCATCAACAAACGCTCCCTGACGCACATAAAAAAAATCTCCCTAACACAAGTCAACAAACTCTCTCGACGCACGTCAACCAACTCTCCCTAACGCACATCAAAAAAATCTCCTTGTCGCGCGTCAAAAACTCTCCCCTCGACGCCCGTAAAAACTCTCCCCGATGTGTGTTAACCAACTCTCCCTAACGTGCATCAACAAACTCTCCCTTCGCGTGTCAATAAACTCTTCATAATGCGCATCAACAAACTCTCCCGATGCACGTAAACAAAGTCTCCCTAATGCATGTCAAAAAAATCTCCCTAATGTGTGTCAACCAATTCTCCTCGACACGCATCAACAAACTCTCCCTGTCGCGTGTCAACAAAATCACCATGTCACATGTCAAAAAAATCTCTACATCGTGCATCGTAGCCTCTACCCTCATGTCATGCGTTTATTGTACTTGATAATACATATGCCCCCATGTGGCATGAGTGAGCTAGTAATGTTCTACCTGGTGAATAATGTAGGATTATATAGGGGATAGTTTCAAGGGTAGGTGAAGCCGACCCCTAAAAAAATTAAACTGTAATTTTAGGTGAACAGTCACGTATCTTTGCTCAGGAAAATTCACCTTTTCAAATTTCTCAAAAATGGAATATTCACCATATTATGAATATTTACCACTAAAATTATCCCTGAGGTGATGAGATGCAAATGATACTAGAACTCTCAAACAGAGATAAAGAAACTTATCTAAATAAGTATGGAAAGATGTAAAACCAAATGTACTTACTTGTATTTGCAGACTAGTGGTTGGATGAGGGTGATGGTTGATTTGTGAAACTGGTGGTCAGTGTTGTGGTAGTGCTTCTCAGAATGTTATAGTGAATGCTCAACCTCATATCAGTATTGGTGCTGATTCAAGATGTCTGGATGTACAAGAGGGCTTTGGTTCATGCTTGCATGTAGATCTCTCTCTTCTCAAACTCGAATAATTCTTCCAACCTCTGGAACAAGGTTACCAAAATGAATATATGGTAACCAACGACAGTTTAGGTTAACCGGAATTGGTTTAGGGTTAACAAGCGTTGGTTAAGGTGGGAAATCCTAGGTTGCCAAAACAATAGATCTTGGCTATCTTTTTACCAGTTCTACCCATTGGTTCGGGTCTAAAATGGTATTTTCTACGTAAGTAAATGGGCATACTATTAGAGAAAGAATAGGCATCTAGTGTTAGGGTTAGAATAAGTCTCAGTTAGTTATGGTAAGTAGATATTGAGTCCTAGTTAAAAGGAAACATGCTAAGAATAGGTCTATGATGAGGTGTCTAGGTGATGTGGTGGGGTGAGGTGTCTAGGTGAGGTGGAAATTAATTTAATTAAGGTATTTAAATTAATGAATATTGTAAGAATGGTCATTAATTTAATTATAGGTAATTAAATTAATATACATGTGGGGTAAAAGGGGAGTGTGACCCAAATTTGGTGTCTACATTTTCCCCTTTTTGTCGCATAGCTTGTATTGGTAAGCGACGCTAACAAAAATAGGAAGTGATTGCCCCATGTGTGGGTGAGAGTAGCGTTGCACACGTGTGTGGGTGAAGGTGATCCCCATTAAACCAGAAACTCATGAGGTGTTATATGAAATTGGTAAGTGGTTTGATAAATGTATAGTTGGTGTGAGTTAAGGTAGGTGGGGAAGAGTATGGGTGCTTTAGGAAAGGGTAATGGTCAACTTGGGTAATAGGTAATAGGATGGGGTCAAATTAGGTAATAGGTAATGGAAATCAAATGCACGCACACGTATAGACTACAACACAATACCAGGTTGAATAACTTGTAAACTTTACATCGTCCAAGGTCGGTAGGCTTATCCAAACGAGGGTGAAGTGATTTAGGTATCCAGGGTACAAGATATGGTCCGGAAACACAACATAGGTCAGGTGCAGGAACATTAAAGTATGTTTTGGTACACCAAAGGTTTGGTTAGGACAAATGGCATGACAATAGGAAAGGTATGCTTGTTAGGCTAAAACAACATGGGTAACAACATCGCAAGGTATAATGAGTACACAAGTTCAAGGGTCCCAAAAAGTGGTTCAGGTCCAAGGTAAATAGGTCATGGCACGGGTAAGGCCAAGGTATACGTAAAATAATAAATCCTGAGATGCATTTAAGTAAATGTAGGTGTAGTTTGGGCTTGTAGGTAGGTTGCCATAAGTGTGGGTGAGGTCAAAGGGTATCAGTCAATGAGGATTTGAGGTCAAAATGGGTAAAATGGGGTAAAAATGATAGTAGCAGGAAACCAATGCTGATTATAAAGTAACCGACATCTGTTTATTATGACCAACATCGGTTGTGTTGGGTAGGGTTGATAAAAAGAAAAATCCATTTTTACGAACTCATTTTAACGTGTTGCTATTTGGGAAAATGACAGAGTGGTGGGGTAAGGGGAGAAAGTGACGGTACGAGGTGTTTGAGATGAGTTGGCGAGTGACTAGTGCATGATTGACATTTAGTAGGTGGGTCCACAAGATTGATTGGATCCATTTGATTGGTTGTGAGGTGAGGAGTGGATTTGGTGATGGCGGAGGTGGGAGAGGGTTTGTCTAGACCAACAGTGCAATGGGAGACGTACCACCATGTCGAAGGCATCAAGATGAGGTAGGATTCAATCTCGTTGTTGTCTTTGGGTTAAAAAGAATGTTTTAAATTGGTTTGGGTAAAAGGGGTTTTGGGGAAAATGAATTTTGCATTTGTCGGGTTAAAATGCATGAAATGAGGGAGGGGGTCCAATATAGTGTAAATAGGGGTGGGAATGAAGTTACGGTAGGTTTGGGTAGGGTAGATTAGGTTTTTAGGGTGTTTTTGAGAGACATTTGATAGACGGGGGGTGGGGTTAAGTTTTTATTTCATGACATAGATAATGTAGGTTAGGGGTTGGTGACATTGGTTGGTCTTCTTGGTGGCATTGGTCAATTCCGAGATGACCAAAACTAGTGAAATTGAATCAAGCGTGGTCGAGGAAAATGGATGAAGATTAAGGCGGCCGATGCCGGTTAGGGATGATGAGAAACAAGTGGGAAGGAAAGGGTAGGGGAAGGAAATTAGTCAAGGGAGGGCTAAGGGAAGGTGTATATAGGGAAAAGATGGGAAAAGGGGTGTTTGGACGATGGTGGGGGTGGAAAGTAGAATAAGGGAGAATAGGTGTAATAGTACACTAGGAAAAAGGGGTAGTCGGTAGGGTTGTGGTTTGGGTAGGGTGTGGTGGGAAATAGTTATGTCATGTAATAGGTGTGTTGGGTAAAAGGTATGTTGGGTATGGTCAAGGATGAACAATGTTGTGGTTTGTTGGATGCAAGCTAGGGACTAGTTGCGGATGAGGGATAGAGTACCACCTTTGTTGCTAGTGGTATGGTTGAGCGTGACTATAGATGAGTGGAGGCATGTGAAAAATGTTTGCTTGATTTGGATTTGACGCTATATACATATAGCTTGAGATCCGAGTTTGATGGTCACACTCATTGGCTGATGGGATTAAGTGACCAATACATTCCACCTACCGACAGGTGAGATCACTATCACCGTGGAGGATGTATACGTGATCCTACAGCTACCTATAGTGTGAGAGAAGGTTTATACTATTTTTTTCAGAGGCATCTGAGGAGCTGATAGTGATGGTTTTTGGAGAGGTGATGGTGGAGTTGAGATACCATAACACAAGCCTGAGCTATGGGGACATGTATGCGGCCCATCCTCGAGAGATGAGCTGAGTTGTCCTGATCATGAAGGTAGTGTGTTGCTTTGCGTTTCCAGATGTGGAGGGTGGGATATTCCCATGAGCACTGATGGGGGTTCTCCAGGACATGATGGAGGATATGACCTATTTTTCTTGGGCACCAACATTCTTGGTGCAGTTATACAAAGAGATGTGGGCCTATGGGAGGCTACAAAGGTTTAGTTTGTGTTGTACCTTTCTTATTCATTGTTGGGAATATGAGCACATCGTATGTGTGCGTCCAGTTGGTTTTCCCTACCTGATGCATTCGATGCAGCTTGGTCCGAGTTGGTTATAGGTGTTGGATACCTGTTAGGGGAGAACATAGGGTTGCTAGGGCTATACATGATGTGGCATATTACAGGAATGTGTTAGAGGGATTGTCAAAGGTTGACATCATTTGGAGGCCATATGTTGGCTTACCTTCCTACATACACATGTCAGTGGAGTTGGATGAGCTAAAATTACTCAGGTGGATAGAGGGACGCCATGCCAATGAGCACAAGATGATAGTTGTTGACAAGGTTAGATGGCAATTTGGGATGCCATAGGACGTGCCTCCGTCATTCCCAAAGTACATGAGAGATGACATGGAGAGGCCTATTCCTATACAACAAACGACTATGCTGACAGGGTAGGAGGAGCAGGCGGTGGATAGGTGGATTAATGACGCCGGTGTCAGCGACAGATAAATGCAAAGTGGTTGATAACACAACTACATGAAGCACCACCAAGTCTAGGGCAGCCTGCGTTAGCCACTATTAAAATACCGAGGACACATTACAAGGGCGGTGGCCACCCTTATGACACATCCGGGAGCATTGCAAGGGCATCTTATAGGTTCGTGAGGCATAGGTTACCACTTTACTGTGCACGGGTGGTAGCCTTGTAGGACCAGGTTGCATAGGGACAGGTACCCACACAAGGTTGGGATGGTGATGGGGGACAAGTAGCCACCTTACATGCGTAGATAACATGTTTACAGGTGGTCGATTGGCCCTTTGCATATGATCGGATTGATGGCCCTACATGCCCAAAACCACAACGCAGTAACTTTATGGGACTAGGGACGTGGTCCCATATTATATGCAGCAGTGGGACAATGTCCCACGATACAAGGAGGAGGGAAGAGTTCACAAGGACAGGGACCAAGGCCACCATTAACAGGACAGAGCTCGCAGGTTACTGTGAGACCCATGAAACTACCGAGAGGCAAAGTGTCGATGGTGAGTTTTAGGGATGCCCTAAATGAGGCACAATATTACCAGGATCACCTGACGACTACCAAGATAGATCTCCCCTCCTATGCAGAGAAAAGATCACAATAGGCCTCGAGTGAGAGGAGGATACCCTGCACACATAGTGTAGAGAGTACAGGGGGCCGAAAATCCCAGAGACAGGGTCAGGGTGAGGCTACTAGTGCACGGAGGCCAGATCCATCGCGGGCCACTGGCGGAGATTAGACCAAGACCCATGGAGGGTGGAGAGATGATGGTAGGGTGCCAGAAAGGTAGAGAGGAGGAGACATATGAGACTGGCCCTAAGGGTCTCAGGTGGGGTGATGATTAGTCACCTAGTATGGTTATTTATCTTTTGAGATTTTGATATATATACCATCTTACGTGTCAATGATATAGTGAGGTTGTACATGAGATTTTTGAGATTTTTATCATATAACCTCTTGATCAAGATGGTGAGGTTATATATGATATTTTTGAGATACTTATTTGTATTTGTATTTGTGTATATGTGTAGTGATACACATACTTTTTCCTAGTGATATAGATGATGATATTTATGGTATGGATGATGTACTTGTGTTTTGAAATTTCTATTAGTATTTGTGTATGGATGGAAATTAGGTGGATTAGGCATGGTGGAATCAAAGTTAGTTTAGGAATGATGGAGTCAGGTCGGTTTAGGCATGGTGGGGGGGTCGGTCTAGGCATGGTGGAGTTAGGTCAATTAGGCATGGTTGAGTTAGGTCGGTTTAGGCATGGTGGAGTTAGGTCAGTTTAGGCATGGTGGAGTTAGGTCGGTTTAGGCATGGTGGAGTTAGGTCAATTTAGGCATGATGGAGTTAGGTCGATTAGGCATGGTTGAGTTAGGTTAGTTTAGGTATGATGGAGTCAGGTCAGTTAGGCATGGTTGAGTCTTGTTTTTGGTTTTGATTTAATTTCCAAGTTATTAGTAACATGGGAAATAAAGGATGAGTTATATGTATGTTATGGTGTAAATGTTAGGTTGTGGAGCCTGTTTTCATGTGTGAAAGTGTTCAAGACTCGTACACTAAGAGTACTATACACTTTTCATGTATCCTCGCAGTGGTTCGGTGGTCGGGCCAGCCCCGAGTGGGGTCTAGGGGTGGCGGCCGTTGGTAAGAGGGGTTTAGGGCGTAGCCCTCAGAAAAAAAAAAAAAAATTAGGCGTAAATTTTTTTGGCCTCAAAATAATGCACCCAACATATCGGGAAACGTGCTCTTCTCATATGGGTGAGATTTTTGACCCATAGATTTATGGGACGGGTTTTTCCCATGGTTTTGTAAAACTACTTAAGCAGCTTGTCTATTTATATGGTCTTATGCATATGATAGAGATATAAGCATATGTATCATAGATGCGTTTTGAATTCAGTGTGAATTCTTTAGAGTTTGTTGAGCATAGCTCCAAATGGATATGGGTATTGTATTGAGAGAGTGGAGGCTTGTAATAAAATCGAGCAAGTGATTCTTGGTGGACGTAGCCCAAATTGGGTGAACCATGTTAAATCTTGTCTCTCTTGTGTTGTGTTATTTTATTACGTAATTTTATTTCAGATCTGTAATAATTTCGCATATTGCGATTACGATTCTCGTGAGGGATTATTCCACATATTTTATCTCTTATTGCCTAACAATTGGTATCGAGCCTGGTTTGGTTTCTTTGAAGTGTTGAATCGCAGGAAATTTTTAGCTTGAGTGGGAGCTATGGCAGATGATGGAAGATCTAGGGTTGATAAATTCAACGGGTAGAATTTCAGTCTTTGGAAGATGCAGATGGAATATTACCTTTATCAGAAGGATCTTTATACTCCGTTGTCTGAGAAGGTGAACAAACCCTCGAGTATGATAGATGCAGAATGGGATTTGTTGGATCGGAAGGCACTTGGAACGATCCGGCTATGTCTTGCATCTTTGGTATTATTTAATGTTTCAAAGGAAAAGACTACAAAAGATCTAATGGATGCATTAGGGAAGTTGTATGAAAAACCCTCTGCCTCTAACAAGATATTTTTAATGAAAAAGTTGTTTAATATGAAGATGTCTGAGAATAGTTTAGTAGCAGATCATTTAAATGATTTCAATACGGTTGTGAATATGCTAGCTTCGGTTACAATAGAATTTGATGAAGAAGTTAGGGCTTTATTAATTATGTGCTCTTTACCTGAAAGTTGGAATAGTCCTCCGTAATCGTAGTAAGCAACTCGGTTCCACTAACTCAAGTTGAAGTTTGAGGATGTTGTAGAGGTGATTCTAAGTGAGGAAATGCAAAGAAAAAGCTCGGGGAATCTTCTACTTCAGTGGAATGCTTTGATAGTGGAAACTAGAGGGAGAGAAGAATAGAGGAAACCGTGGAAAATCAAAGGATCGGGAAAGGTCAAAATCCAAAAGCAAGATAGTATCCGGCATTGTGGAAATTGGGCATACGAAAGAAGGTTGGGAGCTTCGGGATAAGAAGAAACAACAGAAGAAAACAAGGAGGAAAATGTGGCATCGGGTAATGTATGTCGGGATGCTTTGATTCTTTCTTTGCATAATATTACCTGAATCTTGGGTTTTAGATTCGGGGCTTCTTTTCATGCTACTCCACATAGGCATTATTTTGTTGATTATGTTGAGGGATTTTGGGCATGTTTTCTTGGTGATGATGAGCCTTGCGGTATAGTTGGAAAAGGTTCATTGAGGTTAAGATGCGAATGGGAATACATGGCTATTGAAGGATGTCATACATGTGCCTACATTAAGGAGAAATTTGATATCGACGGGCAAGCGGTGGGAAGTGATGGTTGATCTTGTGATATTTACACCGACTCTTGGAAGGTTACTAAGGGTGCTCTTGTGGTGACAAGAGGTAAGAAGGTTGGAACCTTGTATTTATCCATTGATAGTACTAATGATTGTAATCTTGTGGCTTCAGATGCAGATACAATATTATGGCACTATAGGCTCGGTCATATCAGCCATAAGGGCATGGACATCATAAAGAAGAATTTTCCTGGATATACAGAAACAGGTTTGGAGTTCTGTGAGGACTGCATATATGGGAAACAGAAGCGAGTAAGGTTTCTCAAGGTTGGACCTACAAAGAAAGAGAGTAAGTTAGAGCTGGGTACATTCGATGTGTGGGGCCAACTGTATCATCTCTTGGGGTTCAAGTTATTATGTTACTTTTATTGATGATGCAAAAAGGAAAGTTTGGGTTTATTGTATTAGAAACAAATCTGATGTATTTGACACTTTTGTTAAATGGAAATCCTTGGTAGAAAATGAAACAGGTCTTAAGCTAAAATGTCTCAGGTCAAATAATGGAGGGGAGTATTGCAGCAATGAATTTAATGATTATTGTTCTAAGAATGGAATCTGCTGGCAAAATATGGTTCCAGGAACTCCGCAGAGAATGGGGTATCAGAAAGGATGAATAGAACAATAATGGAATGTGCTAGGAGCATGAGGATACATGCAGGATTGCCTCTTTATTTTTGGGTAGAAGCGGTGAGCACAGCTGTGTACTTGATAAATAGAGGACCCTCAAGTGCCTTGGATGGAGGCATACCTGAGGAGGCTTGGTACGGTAAGAAAGTCGATTACTCATTTCTTAGAGTCTTTGGATGTGAGGTGTTTGTTCATATTGACAAGGATGATAGGACCAAGCTAGAGGCTAAATCAGAAAAATGCACTTTTATTGGTTATGGTGGTGATGACTTTGGATTTAAATGTTGGAGTATTAAAGAGAAGAAAATCATTCGGTTTAGGGATGTGGTCTTTAATGAGAAAGTCATGTATAAGAAACAGTTGTAGGAAAACAGGGAAGAATCCAAGAAAGAATATGCAGTGGTAGAGGATCTCCCGGATGGGAAAGTGACCCATGAATCAGTTCAGGAACCTACTCAACAAGAACCCCAAACTCCTACAATGAGGAGGTCTTCTAGGGTAAGAAAAGAACCTGAACGTTTTTCTCCTTCTCTTTATTATTTATTACTCACTGATAGTGGAGAGCCAGAGAGCTTTGATGAAGCAATGCAGGTAGATGCCAGTAAGAAGTGGGAGCAAGCCATGGATGAGGAGCATAAGTCTCTCATGGAGAACCAGACTTGGGATTTGGTGAAGCTACCAGAAGGAAAAAGAGCATTGCAAAACAAGTGGGTGTACAGAGTTAAAGATGAAGAAGGAGGAAAGAAAATATATAAGGCCCGGTTGGTGGTCAAGGGGTTTGCATAGAAACAAGGTATAGATTTTGATGAGATTTTTTCTCCTGTAGTAAAAATGACTTCTATCAGAACTGTTCTTGGAATAGTGGCAGCAAGTAGAAGACTTGCACTTAGAATAGTTAGATGTAAAGACTACATTTCTCCATGGTGATTTGGAGGAGGAGCTATATATGCAGCAGCTAGAAGGATATGAAGTCAAAGGTAAAGAGGAGATGGTGTGTAAACTGAAGAAGAGCTTGTATGGCCTAAAACAAGCTCCACGTCAATGGTATAAGAAGTTTGATAGCTTTATGATGGAGCAAGGTTATATTAGATGTCATTCTGACCATTTTGTGTATACAAAGAAATTTGAAGATGGAAGTTATATTATCCTGTGTTTGTATGTTGATGACATGTTGGTTGCAGGTAAAAACATGCAGGAAATAAAAGTACTCAAGAAACACTAAGTGAATCCTTTGATATGAAGGATTTGGGGGCAGCCAAACAAATCCTTGGTATGAGGATAACTCGAGATAGGAAGGAACAGAAGCTGACTTTATCTCAAGAAGAGTACATTAAGAAGGTATTGGATAGGTTTAACATACAGGATGCTAAACCGGTTGGGACTCCTTTGGCATGCCATTTTAAGTTATCAAAGGAGTAGTGTCCCAAGACAAAGCAGGAAAGAAACCAGATGTCCAAGGTACCTTACTCATCAGCGGTTGGCAATTTGATGTATGCTATGGTGTGCACTAGGCCTAATATTTCCCATGCAGTGGGAGCTGTGAGTAGATTTATGAGTGATCCGGTAAAGAGCGCAGTGGCAAGCAGTAAAGTGGATCCTTCGGTATTTGAGAGGGACCATGGGGACAGTTTTGTGCTATAGTGGATCAAACACCACTTTACGTGGTTATGTAGATTCATACATGGCTGGAGATGTAGACAGCAGGAGGAGCACAATAGGTTATGTTTACACTGTAGGTGGAACAACAGTAAGCTGGATTTCACGACTACAGAAGTTGGTGGCTTTGTCAACCACGGAGGCTAAGTATGTTGCTGCCATAGAGGCAAGCAAGGAAATGATTTGGTTACAACAATTACTTGAGGAGTTGGGGCATAAGAAAGAGGAAGGAAAGTTACATAGTGATAGTCAGAGTGCTATACACCTAGCTAAGAACTCTGCTTTCCACTCTAGGACAAAGCATATACAGTTAAGGTACCATTTCATTAGGACAACTTTGGAGGAAGAGAAGTTGAAGTTGGAGAAGATTCATACCAGTCAGAATCCTACAGACATGATGACCAAGGTGGTCACAAGGGAAAAACTAAAGTTGTGTTCAGCTTTGGTTGGTCTTCACAGAAACTAGTGAAGGGTTAAGAAGCTTGCTCAGAGGAAAACTAGTCTCCAAGTGGGAGATTGTTAGGTTGTGGAGCCTGTTTTCATGTGTGAAAGTGTTGAAGACTGTACACTAAGAGTACTATACACTTTTCATGTATCCTCGCCGGGGTTCGGGGGGCCGAGCCCCGAGCGGAGGTTCGGGGGCGGCAGCCCCAGTATAGGAGGGTTTGGGGGCGCGGCCTTCAAAAAAAAAAAAAAAATTAGGCATAAATTTTTTGGCCTCGAAAAAAATGCACCCGACATATTGGGAAACATGCTCTTCTCATATGGGCGAGATTTTTGACCCATAGGTTTATGGGACAGTTTTTCCCATGGTTTTGATACCAACGGTTTTGTAAAACTCGCTTAGCAGATTGTCTATTTATATGTTCTTATGCATATGATAGAGATATAAGCATATGTATTGCATATGTGTTTTGAATTCGGGTGTGAATTCTATAGAGTTTGTTGAGCATAGCTCCAAACAAATCGGGTATTGTATTGAGAGAGTGGAGGCTTATAATAAAATCTAAGCAAGTGATTCTTGGTGGACGTAGCCCAAATTGGGTGAACCACGTTAAATCTTATCGTCTTGTGTTGTGTTATTTTATTCTCGCAATTTTATTTCAGATCTGTAATAATTTCGCATATTAGTTTCTACTATTGCGATTCGTGAGGGATTATTCAAGCATATTTTATCTCTTATTTCCTAACAAGTAAATTTCCAAAAATTTTGATATTATAGAAATGTGGAATGATTAATTAGATGTTTTGAAGATATGATAAAATGGTAGGTATGTATGAATGAGAAATTTCGATTTTATGAGAAATGGAAACTAATTAAGGGTGAACGTTAATAGAAAAAATGTGGGAAAAATGGGTAGGATAAAGAATGGCCGAGCTAACCTCCAAGGGCCCCATGCCCTCGAAGTGCTGCCTACATAGCCCCGACGAAAAGAAGCCTCAAGTTGATGTAGTTCGCCATAAGCTAGGGAAGAATATGATGAGGTAGAGGAATGGGTTGGTAGGTTTTAGGCATGATTGAGTCTAGGTCATAGGCATGGTTGAGTCTAGGTCATAGGCATGGTTGAGTCTTAGGTGAAAGTGGAAATATTTAAAATGTAGATATCGATGGTCTAGTCTTGTATAGGGTAATCAATAAGTAATGAAGAAGGTGAATGGTAAGAGGTGACAAAAAGATCCACCTAATTGATAAGAACCATAACGATTCTTCCATAATAGAGATTGGATTACTAACATAAGACCCTAAAGGCATTGTATGTTTGACTATACTAAGGGTGAAGAAAGACACATGATCACAAAATTTCATGTTTACGACAAGTCCCTTGAGAAGATAGAAAATTAGGGTGAAAAGGAAATGAGGTAAAAATGGGTGGTTTTAGCGTAACTTAGTGTATGACGACATGTTTACCTAACAAGAAACCCATGATAAAAAAATAGACAATTCCATGACAAAAAAGTTATCATTTTCTTCTTTTGTTTTTGTTTTTGATAGACTGATCAATTTAGGAAGTCTATGTGGGTTGAGTATATTATCTCCTTGAGGTCTTCATGAAGTTAATCAATGCGGGAAGCTTCGAGTATGTTATTTTGTTTGTGCAAGGATAGTCCCTTTTTATGATAGACTATGTGCAATATGGTAAGATTTGTATAGTTTTCCTTCGAGGGAGTAGTCTATTTATAACGGTGAGATAGAGAGAAGAGATGTCCCTTTTGAGGAAGTCCTATTTTTTGCTGGAATTTTGACTCAAGGAGTTGAATCCCATTTTCTTTTGGATGTTTAAGTCATAGAAAAGACTATAGAGGAAGATTAGGTTCTTATTTAGAAGATAAAACCATAACACACAAAGGTTAACTATGAAAGAGATGGTTTCAAGTGATGAACGACCATGGGATTCCATCTTTGAAAAATATGAAAAGTATCCATGAGAATCATGCCATGAGTAGAGTCGTGGTACTCATATTGAAGATAAGGCTGAAAGGTGATGGGTAATCACATGATTCTTGTTTAGTTTTGATCCTCAAAAAATGTAACATGGAAAGTGAATGGTGTTCAAGGGACGAGCGGTCAATAGACAGAAGGTGATATAGGACTGGATTTCAACAATTAAATGGTCGAAGATGCAAGGCATTGAGGGGCTCAAGTTTAGGTTTACCTTCGAGTGAAGACAAATGATAAGCACTTGATTCATATGTATGAGTAATGATATAGGTTCCAAGCCAATTAGGAGCAAATTTTCCCCATTTAATTTTTTCTTCTTTGGTTACATGTTGATTTTTCTTTAGGACGAAGGCACCGACTTGGAAGGTTTGTTTGTGGACACATTTATCATAGGCATGTTTGATATGTTTTTGGTAGATTTGGAGATGATCAAGAGCATTGAGATGAAGTTCATCTAACTACTCAAGTTTTGCTAAATGGTCCTAGAAAAATTCATCGTCGTTGAGCATGTCTTGTAGTGATATGCAGAGAGATGGAATCTACATTTTGAGAGGTAAGATAGCCTCGGTACCGTAGAAAAGAGAGAAATGTGTGGCAGCAGTTGAAGTGCGAATACTAGTGTGGTAAGCCCACAAGGTGAACAGAATGTGCGTATGCCAATCCTTCCCAATATCATCAATTACTTTCATAAGAATTTTGTTCAATATTTTATTGGTTGATTCGCTTGGACATTTATTTGTGGGTAGTAAGGTGACGAGAAACTAATTTGAATTCCAAAAGCATCGCAAATATTTTGTAGGGTTTTATTTTTAAATTGCTTGTTTTTATCAGTGATGAGGTGATGAGGGACACCAAAGCAACAAATAATGTGATGGTTGATGAATTCACAATTTTTTTCAAATTTTATAGAAATGAGGGGAATGGCTTCGACCCATTTAGTGTAGTATTCAGTTATGGTTATAATCTATTGATGGTATTGTGAAGAATGAGGATTGATCTCTTCGACAAGATCCAAACCCCATTGAGAGAAAGGCCAAAGGTCTCATGCGACCTATAAGGCATGAATAGGTGTGTGATGAAGATTAGCATGTTGTTGGAATTTCACACAACGTTTAACATAGTCACAATAGTCACAGTTGAGGTTTTACCAATAATAGTCCAGGTGAAGGATGTGTTTAGCGACAGCTATGCCACTGAAGTGACCTCTACAAATTTTGTAATGAACTTCCTTGATGGTGTAGGTAATTTCAGAACTTGTAAGGCATCGTAAGAGAAAATCGTCAAAGCCACGTTTATAAAGAAGACCATCTATGATGACATACCGAGATGAACCTTTAATAAAGGCGTGTTTTCCATTACAAGTAAGATCGGGAGGCAGAATGGAAAGGGAAAGGTAATCGCGAAACGCTTATACCAAAGGTCACATGGGTTAGGCGCAACGGTTCGACGGAGTTGGCATCTCGAGATAAATAAGAAGGTGATTTCAACCATTTTATTGTGATAAATATTTTGGAGTCAGAAAATGAAGTGGGTATCTGAGAAGCCAAAAATGCCATGGTATCCACAAATTTATTAGTAGAACGTGGGGTGATATGAAGTTTGTAATGGTCAAAGGTAGTTAGAAGTATGTTGGCATGATGTTTTTACTTTTGGAGTATTTTGTTATGACACTAGTATATACCATTGACTTGGTTTACAACCAGTTGGGAATCACCAAAGATATTAATTGATTTAAAATCTAGGGTGATGATGGTTTGAATGCCTAATATGAGTACTTCATATTCTTTGATGTTGTTAGTAAAATCAAAATCTAGTTTTAAAGATAAAGGCATAGGTTCACCATCAAGAGGAATGAGGATAACACCTGCACCACCTCCACGCCAACATTTGGAACATCTAAGAATAAGGTCATCTGGTAAGTGGTATCATTTAAAGATAGGGTAACAATGGATTTGTCTAGAAAATTGAAGTTAGAGGGTTGATCTCCAGAAAGGGGTGTGTCTGCTAGTTGGTCAACGATGGTTTGGCCCTTGATAGATTTTTGGTGGATGAATTCAAGGTCAAGGTCTGCAAGAAGTATGAGCTAACATGCAACACATTGATGTTGGTAGGGTTTGGCGTACATGTAATGTAAGGGTCAGTGTTAGTGTGACAAAGTGAAGTAATGAAGAAAGGTTTAAGGCTAAGAAAAAGGTTTTGTGGTTGAGTAGGTAATGACCTAGTTTTAGTGGTGATAAAAACTAAGGCTAAGCAAAGATTTTCAGCACCTAAGGGGTGTACCTAGTTTTGTAGTAAAAAAGGGTAAGGCATCAAAGACTTTGTGGCATTCATCATCCCATTTGTGGAAGGAGATCCCATTTGAAGGAGACATTTTGAGGAGATGATGAAATGGTTGACAACGGCAGGAAATTTGCAAAATAAACCGACGAATAGATTGCAACTTACCCTGAAAACTTTGAAGTTGATGGAGATTAGTAGGTGGAATCATTTTGAGAATAGCCTTTACTTTTTAGGATCGACTTTTATGCCATGCAAACAAACTATGAAACCAAGGAGCTTTCTGAAAGCACTAGGAAGACACAGTTCGTAGGTTGAAGGTGAACACAATACTTGATGAGGTGGTCAAAGATGACCGTAAGGACTATAAGGTGTTCGACCGATGTTTGGATATGGAAAGAAGGTAATCTACATAATCTTCCAATATGCGATGCATTATGTCATAGAATATATAAGTCATGGCTCCCTGATATGCAGAACCAATGTTTTTAAGGCCAAAAGGCATGACTTGATAGCAAAAGGTCTCCCAAGGAGTGATGAAGGAAGTTTTGTGTTGATCTTCTGGAACGAGTAATATTTGATTATAACCTAAGAAACCATCCATGAGTGATAGCATCTCATGGCCGGCGGTGAGATCAACCAGTTGGTCAATGCCTGGTAGAGGAAAGTCATCTTTTGGGAAAGCTAAGTTAAGGTCGTAGAAATCCATGTAAATGTGGAGTCCCCCTGTCACTTTTGTGATAGGAATAATATTATAAATCCATTGGGGATAGTCAATGGGTAGGATGAAGGAAACCAAGATAAGGCGCTAAATTTTTTTTTCTTTGAAAAAGGGAAATGCGAGGATGCATTTTCCACAACTTTTGTTTTACGGGTTTGGCGTCAGAATGGTTACGATATTGTGGACCACAATGTTTGGGTCAATACCAAGCATATCAACATAAGACCAAGAAAAAGCATTGCTATGGTCCCAGAGGAAAGAAGTAAAAGCTTCCTATTCAACAACATCTAAAGATTGACCTATCTTTAAGATGTGTGGGTCATCATGAGTGTTAATGTTGATTTCGATGGTCGATTCATTCAACATGGTTTACGTTCGAAGAATGGTAACGACATGTGAATATAAGAATATTTCACACCAAGGTAGGTGATGATATAATCATCGTCCCGACATTGAAGACTATTAATAGAAGGTGTATCGTCATCGATCATGTCAGGATAAAGGAAGGGAAGAGAAGAAGGAGCCTTGCCATTGCATTGATAAGTCGAGATCTTAGGAAATCGTGTTCACGAAAAAAATGTTAGGAGGAATATCTAATTGGGATCTATGGACTTGTGGGTGAAGGTGATGATGTTGGTGAATGGGGTGGAGAAGGTTTTCCTCCTCAATGAGGTCGATGCGGGCCTTCTTGGAAGATTGTGTGGCAAAGCCAATGCCACTACAATATTTTTGTTTATGGGTGGTACATGGGATGATGGTATGATGACCTTATTCATAAAAATCAAAGCCAAATCCTTTCCATGCACAACAGTGAAGGAAAGTGTGGGTAAAACGAAGATTAGTGAGAGATTGGAGGTCAGATGAAAAGGGTCATGTTTGGGATGGAGTTTCGGGTGAATAGGTGGCAATATCAAGTCACCCATACGTTAAGTTAGTGTGAAGGTGGGGAGGACCATAAGGGAAAACATCTCCTATGTGATATTCATAACGAGGATGTTGGCGTAGGTTTCCATACTCTTACAGAGTGAGGAATGTGTTGATATTGTAGAGGCGGTACTCCCCAGAGTGAGGCATTGAAAAACACCTTCTAAGGGATCAGTAGTAGATATGTGGGTAGGGGATAGATGAATTCGTAGGTGATTAGGTAAGAGGGGTATCGATTGGTTGAGAAGAAGTAGATGGGCCAGTGCAGAGGTCATGTGACAATAGTAGGAATAGAAGAGTTAGGTGTGGAGAGAGGTGGCCACAACATTGGTGGATGGGGTTGTGGGTGAAGGAGAAGTGGGGGAAGTGGTAGATTCCTTAACTGGTACAAGGACATTGTTAGGTTGGTACAACATGTTACATGTTTTGAAGGGTGACGGGTTAGCTGGGATAGTATAATTATGCCCTTAATGTTCAAATTTTACTCAAGTAGTGTAAAGTTGAAGGAACAAAACCCATGACATGAATCCAAGGTTGGCTGAGCAACAAGTTATACTAGAACTCCCCCTCTAAGACGTAGAACAATTTTAGGACAAAGTGCGAGGGCCTACGTGAATATGAAGAATAATGGTGCTAAGGGTAGAGGTGATGACATCATTGAAGGAGTGCAACATAACTAGGTTATTATGCATACAATTTGAAGGATGCGCATTTGATTGTATGCGTGGGAGGAGATGATGTTGATGCTAGCACCACCATCGATCATAATGCATTGTACACGTATGTTATTGATATATATAGAGATGAAAAGGGTGGGATCAGGGTCATCTAACTAGAGAGGTACAATCTCCTCATCAGAGAAACTAAGGGTGGCTACTTGATGAGTGGGCATGGGGGTAGAAGAAGGAGATGATTTAATAAGCAAGGCCACGTGGTGAGGGGTGATAATGGAGGCCACTGGTGTGGGGTCATTATGTAAAACCATGATGGATAGCAAAACCTCCATAAGGGCTTGTCTATGAGGTTCAGAAGTTTGGACGACATCATACAAAGACATTTTTAGAGGGGATTGATGTAATTATTTTATCATTATACGATGGGTGACCCTGTCAAAATAGGGTATGTGGGTCCTCGAATGGTGATTTTGGGTGTGGGTGTAGATGGTATATTGGGCACGGGATTAGTTGATGGGCTAGTTTCTTTTTATTTTCCTTTGTCCTTTTGGGCGTGGGTGGCAACTTGGACCATGTTAATCTGAGGGAAGGAGGTAGATGGAGAAGGTATGTCATGAGTAGTGTAATGACATGATGGGAAAAAACCTAATGCGGGGTAAGAACCTTGTGAAATGAGTTGGCATTTGGGTGGTGGTTTGGCCAACTCTCTGATACGGACCATGTTGATCTCAAATTTTGGAGGTGGAAAAAAGGGTTATGGGGGTGGAGATGTAGGTCATTGAGGTGATAGGTGAGGTGAAGGTGGAACATGGTCCTCATCAAGAAGATCATCATCATCAAAATTTTCTTCAAGAGGACATAATTGTAGGAGAATGGTTTTGAGAGCCTTACAACCTTCTACATCATGTCCTGGCACATGATGATAGGCAAAAATTTAGTTTCATCAAACCCTTTTGGTTTGGGTTTGAGGGGGTCGTAAGGTCGAAGCGGTGGTAATGTGATGATGGAAGTCTCTAAGAGGTTGGTTAGAATGTTGGCGTAGGACCCTGCCAATGTATCAAAATGGGAAGTGAGTGTGGGTTTGGGTAAAGGTGCAGATGATCGTGAGGGAAGAGGCGTTATAGGAGGGGGAATGGGTTGGACCATTGGTTTGGTAGGTGGTATTGTCTTAGGACTTTGATGACATCCACTTGGGTAAAGGTGTGATAGAAGAGCTAGCAATGGAAGGTTTTGTTGGTTTAACTACCTTATTGGAGGGTAGTGGGTTCTTGTCTTTGGATTGCACCTTCTTGGGTAAAGGTGAGATGGGAGTACGTGATGTAGAAGGGAAAGCAAATGGTGGAAGAGGATGGGTTACCCATGGGGACAATAGAGTTTACGGTGGAAGTGGTTGGTAGAGGTTAGGTGGATGGTATGGGTTGAAGTCGTATAGGAAAATTTGGGGTTATAGTAATGGTGAAGAGGTATAGGTGGTAAAAAATGCATGGGTGGGGTGAGGGTGTTTTTGTGTAGGTAAATGAGGTGTAATGAAGGATCGTGATGAAGAAGTAGGTTGCTTAGCTTTTGATTGGCCTTGGGTAGGAGGTTGTTTGGCCAAGGTTGATGGGTGAGGTCTTAGGATGGATGGAAGGGGCAAAAGGTGACAAAGGTGTGGTAGGTGAGACTGGTGTATGTGGCCTAGAAGGTTGGGTCTTCCTTTTAGGTGGAGGAACAATTTTGGGTGGGTTTGGGAAGATGTGGCTAAATCCAATTTGACAGGTGGATGGGTAAGGCTTGACATCGACATGACACCTAAGGTAGTGATGGGTCTAGATATAGATGAAGATATAGGTGTGGGTAGGTTCTTAGGCATTGGAATGGTTTTATTCGTGGGTAAAGGTTCGGATGTAGGTAGAGGTGATGAAGAAGAATCCGTTTCGATAGGCATGGTTAGGGTCGATCTGGTTATTGGAAATACCTTTGGATAGATCGTGGAAGTATCTTCAAGAAACATTTGCATTTGAGTCAAAAAGGGGAGCCAAAGACGTCCCCAGAGCATGGAATTATCAACATAATCCAAGCGATTGGCCAGCCATGAAAATGGAACTATTATAAGAGGAGATGCAGTTGGTTTGGTGGAAATCCCTGTAAAATATGTCTGTGAGACAAGGAATCGATTAGCCTCAAACTCTGTGGGTAAAAGAGCTGAGATCAAAGTCAACAGGATCCTAGAATGCTGATGGAGAATTGTCCCCAATAGGTAGTGGCATGTCTGAAGAATCTCCCATGGGTAGGAGAGATGGTAGGTGGGGTGAGGTAGACTTCTCTTTGGTGGAGGAGAAGGTGATGATGATTCTCCTATGGGTGGGAGAGTTAATATTGTTGATTGTTTGGTAGGTTGTGAGGTAGATGGTGAAACTAAATCAAAGAAATAGTGGAATCCTATGAGTGAAGAGGGAGATGAAGGGGAATCATCTAAGGGCAAAGGAGTGGAAGAAGTATGCTCCTCTATGGGTAGAGGAAATTGTGCTATAATTTCCTTGATAGATGAAATAGGTGGAATTTGAGGAATGACCGTAGTATGATATCAAAAACAATGTGGACTTCATGGACATTATTGTTGTTGGTTGAAGGTTCACTATTTTGATTAGATGATGGTGTATGGTTAGGGAATGAATTCTTAAAGATGTGTAAATTTTGATTTATCGGTGCATTCGGGTTTCCATGATGAGATCTCCATTATCTATCATCTCCTGGACAATGTTCTTAAAATTTATGCAATTACCATTGTTATGGCCTTTGACGTGATGATAATTACAATAGTCATGTTCCTTATACCATGCTAGGCATAGGGTGAGTGGGATCAAAACTAGTATGAGGTTTTTGGGGGAAGTGCAATGGCTCCTAGCTTTAAGAAGATTTTCCAAGACTGAAGAATAGGGCTCTCCAATTGAAGTGTACTTTCTTTCGTTGTTCCCACCGGAACTAAAAAGTCTGAATAGGGGAAAGATTGGAGGAAGGTTTGGCTTGATTAGAGGGATGAGATGGACCAGCTTTGAGAACTACCACGTTGGAAGATCCTTTGGCTTTTGAATAATTATTTTGGGGTTTTGAAGATGAAGAAGAATCATTTGATTTGAACAGGGGCATTCTTGTTTTATAATTGGATTTTATTTTCTTCAATGGCATGAATTTCTAGCTTTCATGCCATGGTGAATGCTTCATCAAAGGTATGGAAGGTTTGTACCTACAAATTTGGTGAGATGTGTCTAGCACAAGCTCTAGTGAACAACTCTATAAGTTCAATTTGAGGTAACTAGAATGTTAATTGGTTGATAAGACTTTACCAATGAGCAACAAAATCTGCGATAGATTCGTCATCATATTATCATGTCGAATATAGGTCAGTCATGGTGACTTTTTGACTACATTGATTGAGAAGTGGTCAAGAATGCTTGAGCCACTTGGTTAAAGGAGTAGATGGAATGTCTAGGTAAAACTATTGTACCAATCTAAGGTGGGTCTATTAGGGACATGGGAAATGTCCATAGGAGTAAAAGCATCATCATGGGAAATTAGGTAGCACCCATGTTTGAATGACCACAAGTGTTGTTGTGGGTCCTCTTTACTATTGAAATGGTTGAACTTGGGAATTTCCCAATGCATGGGTATGGGAATAGGAATAGATGGATGAATAGGCTCATTACATATTTTTTCATAGGTTAAGGAGTTACGAGAGATTCGAAACTGATGCTTCTAATGTCTACATCTTTTCCATCATCATCCTAATGAGGTCATTGGTGGGTTGTGAGGAATGGGTGCCTCCTGCAGTAAAGGAGGTTGATGATGGGTGTATGATGTGGATGACATCCTAGTACATGGGGTGTCGAATATGAAAATTGAAGGGGGATAGATACAGGTGGAAGATACCCGAATAAGTGATAGACAAGATTGGGGGTTGCTGGTGATGTGTGTAAATAGGTGGGGTGGTTGTAATGACTCTGTGGTAATGGGTGGTAGAGACTGAGGGATGGAAAGGACTAGGTTTTGAAATGGGGTGTGGGTTGCTGACACTAGAGGTGGTTATGATGCAATTGGTATATACGAGGAAAAGGGGGTAGATGGGGCCATGCTCAAGGTGGTTGGTGAAGGAATGGTCGACACCATGGGTGCAATAGACATTGTTGGGGCAGAAATTATAAGCAGAGGTGGGACCTAATTGAGAGACCACATGGGGTAATGTGGATGAGGGTAATGCCAAGCTAGTGGTAGCTGATGATGTGGAAGTGGGGGTGAGGGTAGGAGGAATAGATACGGGCATGTCATATACTAGTTTGTCCTGAGGAGTCTCAGGTAGATGAGTGGGAAAGATAGTATTGTAAGGCTCATGGATTCGATCAAGGAGTCTTGCAAACTCCTCATCACCGGTAGAAATGGTGATAGGATGAGTTGGATCCATAGGTGACAGGATGGAAGGTGGTGATGGGATAGGTGGGAGTGGCTGAAGACTAGCATGAAATATAAGGGCATTAGCTTGGTTGCAAGTCAACACCATGTGAATTAGTGTGTATCAGGTTAACTGTATTCTATAGATGACACAGAAAACAATAGGAATGGAAAAGAACAGATACCGGTAGGTGGACTTGGTCAATGTTTCAATTAAAAATCAAAATAGGGAAACCGACGCCGGTTAAGATGACCAATGATGGTTGAGGGGATTGATGATGGTTACTGATAAGAATCGATACCAATTCACGTGGGAAAACACTAGTTTGAGAAAATGAAGCAAAACTGATGAAAAATGAAATGGGGAAACTGTATTTGATACAGTGATATCAAAATGTTGTGAATATGATGATGTCTAGATGAATTCAAATAGAAAAGAGAAGGTGATGAAAGTTTTTTGGGTAAAATAACCAAAAGAGATGGTAACCAACACGGTCAAGTAAACGACGATGGTCAGATGGGAACCGATGATGGTCGCTGGACCAACACCGATTACTGTGAAATCTGAAGAAGTGAAGAAAAATGGATTTTGTGAATTAAATCAGATGAAGAAACAACCTAGAAGACCTGAGGATGATAATATGAGGCCCTGACACACTCAGAAATAGTCGGAATACTCCAACTATGATGGGGAGTGTGAAAGGAAGAAGAAAATGAAGAAACATAATCCTCACAACTCAAAACACAATTCAGGAAGAAAGCTAAGAAAAACACGTAATCCTATGAGTGAATTTTATGTTACTTTAGCTTATGTTATTTGAGACTGACTTGTGAATTTAGAATAGATTTTTTTGTTGGGAAGGTGTCCTATGAAGAGGATAATCTAAAGGGAGGTTTCAGGTTATGTTTTGGTGGGGCGGTCCTTTCTCTGAGATAATGACTGGACAGAGAAACCAGCTAGGCACCCACTATCAATCCTCGATCATGTGATCATTGACAACTTCTTCCAGGTAAGGTGTTGTTTAAGAAGATGTGTAAATTCAGATTTGTGTAGTTTGGAAAAAGAGAGAGAAGAGAGAAAGTGCTTTCTATGATTCAATTGTGTCAACCATTAGTTGGGCATGACTTCCAAAGCATATAGGTTTCCTTAGTTTTAAATGTGAGCTAATAATGCAAATACAAGGATGAAATGCAACAAATTTTATAACCCAAATCGATAGTTATATTCGATGTAGCAAATGATGAATAGGAGAGAGGATGATTTTCACTAATGTAGAAAGAAAGAAGAATGATTATTTTTAAATGCACCAAAAGAAATGTTTCATTTAGAGCAATTAGAAAGAAGGAGCAGATTACAGAGAAGAAGATTTAGTGAATAAAAATTTAGAAAGGAAACACACAAGATGCAACCTATATGAATAGAAAGAAACCCACAAACGAGGGTCCCATTAGGCGTGCCAAAATGTTTCACAATAAGTTGCGTACGTATGAGAAAAAAGATAAGGTAAGGGTGAGGAGGAATACCTGTGAATGAAGGTGGAAGGTAGAGTGCATGTGTTCTGATTTCCCGATCCAGTGTTGATTACGAGAACTTCCTTTTTTCTAGGAGGAACTACCGTGAATGCAAAACAAGACCACAAGAGGAATATTAAACAATATATGTCAGTGGACTACCTAGCGTGTGCTAGATCTAGGAAGTGTGATACTTCCTAGATGGTTGTCAATCCATTATTTAATACAATTCAATGCAAGAAATAACGTAAATAAATAACATCCTATTGTAGTTGATATGATTTAGGTATCTCATTCAAATACAATAAGAAAATATAATCTAATAGGTAAGGTTATGATCAGATCTGGAGGTTGGGTAGGTAGCCAAGGTGACTAGGATAGGTCAAGATCAAGTTTTGGGTGGTTTGGTTTATTTGGGTGAATGTTATGAGGTTGTTGTTATAGAAGAATTACCAGATACAAAGAACGATGTTGGTCTGATATGACAATGTTGGTTGAGAGGAAACGGACAATGGTTTAGGTTAACCGGCATGTTGGTAGGGGATGGACAATGATAGAAACTCAATAAAACTTGGTTTTGAAGATTCTCTTTGTGATTGCACATAGAGAATGGGAGAATGAGGGTTAGGTTGCCAAAGATGTTGAGAATTCTCAGAGATGTTTGGAGTTAGGTATAGAGAGCTGGGAGGTTGTAGGTGGTTAGGTGGAGGGATTGACAGGAAGGTGGGAGGTGATGAGATGCAAAGGAGACTAGGACTCTCAAATAGAGATAAAGAAACTGATCTAAATAAGTATGGAAAGATGCAGATCCAAATGCACTTACTTACTTGTATTTGCATATTGGTGGTTGGATGAGGGTGATGGTTGATCTGTGAAACTAGTGGTCAATTGTCATGGAAGTGCTTCTCGAATGTTACCATGAATGCTTAACCTTCATATCAGTCTTGGTGCTGATTCAAGATGTCTGGATGTGCAAGAGGGCTCTGGTTTGTGCTTACATGTAGATATCTCTCTCTTCTCAAACTAATAATTCTTCCAACCTCTAGAACAAGGTTACCAAAATGAATATATGGTAATCGATGATGGTTTAGGTTAGCATCCATTAAGGTGAGAAATCCTAGGTTTCAAAACACATCTTGGTTTGGGTCTAAAATGGTAGTTAACCGTAAGTAAATGGGCATACTATTAGGAAAGAAATCCTAGGTTGCCAAAACAATTAGATCTAGGCTATCCTAGTTTTTACCTAAGAATTCTTCTAGGATCATTGGTTAGGTGAGGTCTAAAATGGTATTTTAAGGTATTTAAAGTAATGGGCATAAATTAGAGAGAATAGGCATTAATTTAGTTTTAGGGTTAGACTAAGTCTAAAAGTTAGTTATGACCCAAAGTAGAGATTGAGTCCTAGTTAAAAGGAAACATGCTAAGAATAGGTCTATGATGAGGTGTCTAGGTGATGTGGTGGGGTGAGGTGTCTAGGTGAGGTGGAAATTAATTTAATTAAGGTATTTAAATTAATGAATATTGCTTTGAGAATGGGCATTAATTTAATCGAGTAGGTAATTAAATTAATATACATAAGTGATTCGGGTATTTAGGGTATAAGATATGGTCTCGAAAACATGACATAGGTAGTGGTGTAGGAATGTTTTGGTATTTTACAGTGCACCAAAGTTTGGTTAGGACAAACGACACGAAAATAGGCAAGTTATGGTTTTAGTATAAAATAACATGGGTAACAACATCACAAGGCATAAAAGTAAACAACTTCAAGGGTCCTAAAAAGTGGTTCAGTCTAGGTAAATAGGTCATGGCACGGGTAAGGCCAAGGTATATGTAAAATAACAAATCCTAAGATGCAACTAAGGAAATTTAGGGGTAGTTTCGGCTTGTAGGTAGGTTTCCATAAGTGTGGGTGAGGTCGAAGCATATCGCTTAATGAAGAGTTGAGGTGAAAATGGGCAAAATGGGGTAAAAATGATAGTAAAAACCAATGCCGGTTATAAAGTAACCGACGCGTCATTTATTATGACCGACATTAGTCATGTTGGGTAGGGTTAATAAAAATATAAATACATATTTTACGGACTCATTTTAACGTGTTGTTATTTGGGAAAATGACAGAGCATTGGGGTAAGGGGAGAAAGCGACAAAATGAGGTGTTTGAGATGAGCTGGTGAGTGACTAGTGCGTGATTGGCATCCGGTAGGTGAGTCCATGAGATTAATTAAAGCCATTTGATTGGTTGTGAGGTAAGGAGTGGATTTCATGATTGAGGGGGTGAGAGAGGGTTCAAGTAGACCAGTGGCGTGGCAGCCAAACTTACCACCACGCCGAAGGCACCGAGATGAGGTAGGATTCAATCTTCACTCTTTGTCTTTGGGTTAAAAATCATGTTTTAAATTGGTTCAAGTAAAAGGGGGTTTCATGGAAAATGTATTTTTCATTTGTAGATAAAAATGCATGAAATGAGGGAGGGGGTCCAATATAATGTAAATAGGGGTGGGAATGAAGTTCTGATGTAGTTTTGGGTAGGGTAGATTAGGTTTTTAGGGTGTTTTTGAGAAAATTTTGATAAGCAAGGGGGTTTAGGTTTTTATTGCGTGATAGAGACGACGTAGGTCGAGGGGTTAGCCAACGTTGGTTGGTCTTGGTTAGCATCGGTCAAGTCGAAGATGATCGACACCGATGAAATTGAACCGACATCATCGAGGAAAACCAGTGATGGTTAAGGCGACCAATGATGGTTAGGGATGATGAGAAACATGGAGAAGGAAAGGGTAGGGGGAAGGAAATTAGTCAAGGGAGGGCTAAGGGAAGGTGTACGTATGGAAAATATGGGAAAGGGGGTGTTTAGGTGTTGGTGGGGGGTGACAAGTAAAATAAGGGAGAATTGGTGTAACAATACACTAGGAAAAAGGGGTAGTCGATAGGGTTGTGATTTGGGTAGGGTGTGGTGTGAAATAGTTATGTCATGTAATAGGTGTATTGGGTAAAAGATATGTTGCATATGGTCAAGTATGAACAATGTTGTGGTTTGTTGGATGCGAGGATAGGGACCAGTTGTGGATGAGAGATAAAAAGTGTCACCTGCATTTGAAGTGGTACGATCAAGCGTGACTACAAATGAGTGGAGGCATGTGACAAACATTGGCCGATTAGGATCGACACTACGAGACATATAGCTCGAGATCCAAGTTTTATGGTCGCACTCATCAATAGATGGGATTCAATGTCCAATACATTCCACCTACTGAAGCGGTGTGAGATCACCTGTCACCCTGAAGGATGTATACAGGATCCTGTGGTTACCTATAGTGGGGGAGAAAGTTTATTATATTTCATCAGAGGCATCAAAGGAGCCGATAGTGGTGGTGTTTGGAGAGGCGATGGTGAAGTTGAGATACCATAGCACGAGCCTGAGCTATTGGGACATGTACGTGGCCCATCCTCAGGAGATGAGCTTAGTTGTCCTCATCATGGAGGCTGAGGCAAGTGTGTTGCTTTAGGTTTCCGAGATGCGGAGGGTGGGAGATTCCCATGAGCACTTATGGGGGTTCTCTAGGATATGATGGATGATAGGACCTATTTTTCTTGGGTACCAACATTCTTGGTGCATTTATACAGAGATTTATGGGCCTATGAGAGGATACGAAGCTTTAGTTTGTGTTGTACCTTTATTCTTAACTTGTTGGGCATACAGAACATCATATGTGTGTGCCCAATTTATTTTCCTCAACCCGATGCATTCAATGTGGGCTTGGTCCGAGTTGGTTATAGGACGTTGGGTACTGTTGGGGGAGAGAATAGGGTTTTATGGCTGCAAATGATGTGGCATATTATAGGTGCTTGTTAGAGGGATTATCAGGGGTTGACATCATTTTGAGGCCATATGTTGGCTTCCCTTCCTACAGACACATGGCAGTGGAGTTGGATGAGCTATAAATGCTCAGGTGGATAGAGGGATGTCGTGTCTTGGCTGAGCACAAGATGATACCTATTGAAAAATTCATAGGGTAGTTTGGGCTGCCCCAGACGCGCCTTCGCCATTCCCATAGTACATGAGATATGACGTAGAGAGGCCTATGCCTCTACAATAACCAAATGCGCCGATAGGGTAGGTGGAGCAGTGTGGTAGACATGCGAGATTGATGATGCGTGGTCACTAAAATATATAGGTAGCTATGGGAATTCACAGCAATAGGTAGCACCACTAACACAGGGTAGCTTTGAGTTAGCCACTATTAAATGTGAGCTAATAATGTAACATACAAGGATGAAATGTAAAAAAAATAGTAACCCAAATCGACAGTTATATTTGATGTAGCAAATGATGAATCGAGAGAGGATGATTTTCACTAATGCGAAAGAAAGAAGAATGATTATTTTTAAATGCACCAAACTAAATATTTCATTTAGAGCAATTAGAAAGAAGGAAAAGATTACCAGACAAGAAGATTTAGTGAATAAAAATTTAGAAAGGAAACACACAAGATGCAACCTATATGAATAGAAAGAAACCCACAAATGATGGTCCCATCTGGCATGCCAAAATATTTCACCAATAAGTTACATATGTATGAGCAAAAAATATAAGGTAAGGGTGAGGAGGAATACCTATGAATGAAGGTGGAAGGTACAGTGCACACGTTACGATTTCCTAATCCAAAGTGTTGTTTGTGAGAACTTCCTTTTTGCTAGGAGGAACTACCCGTGAATGCAAAACAACACGAAAAGAGGAATATTAAACAATATATGTAAGTGGATTTCCTAACATGTGCTAAATCTAGGAAGTGTGATGCTTCCTAGATGGTCAATCGATCCATTGTTTAATACAATTCAATGCAAGACATAATATTGTAGTTGATATGATTTAGGTATCTCATTCAAATACAATAAGCAAATATAATATAACGAGAAAGGTTATGATAAGATCTAGAGGTTGGGCGGTTAGCCAAGGTGACTAAGATAGGTCGAGATCGGGTTTTGGGTGGTTTGGTTTATTTGGGTAAATGTTATGAGGTTGTTACTGGGAAGAATTACGATACAGAGACCGATGTAGGTCCGATATGACCGATGTTGGTTGAGAGCGACGAAAGTTTAGGTTAAGCGGTGTCGGTGAGGGGGGAAAAATAGAAACTCAATAAAAATTTAGTTTTAAAGATTCTCTATGATTGCATAGAGAATGGGAGGATGAGGGTTAGGTTACTAAAGATGCTTAAGAATTCTCGAGAGACGTCTAAAGTTAGGTATAGAGAGTTGGGAGGTTGTAGGTGGTTAGGTGGAGGGATTGACAAGAAAGTGGGAGGTGATGAGATGAAAATGAGACTAGGACTCTCAAACAAAGATAAAGAAACTGATCTAAATAAGTATGGAAAGATGCAAATCCAAATGCACTTACTTGAATTTGTAAACTGGTGGTTATATGAGGGTGATGGTTGATCGTGTGAAGCGGTGGTTAGTGTTGCGAAGTACTTCTCTGAATGTTACCATGAATGGTCAACCTTCATATCAGTCTTGGTGTTGATTCAGGACGTTTGGATGTGGAAGAGGGCTCTGGTTCGTGCTTGCATGCAAATCTCTCTCTCTTAGACTTGAATAATTCTTCCAACATATTGAACAAGGTTACCAAAATGAATATATGGCAATCGACGATGGTTTAGGTTAACCGGCGTCGGTTTAGGTTTAATGGCGCATAGGTTAAGGTGGGAAATCCTAGGTTTCCAAAACAACAAATTTAGGCTCTCTTTTTACCGAGTTATGTCCGTTGGTTCTAGTCTAAAATGGTATTTTTCGCATAAGTAGATAGGCATCTCTTGTTAGAGAAAGAATAAGCATCTAAAATTAGTGTTAGACTAAGTCTCGATTAGTTATGGTAAGTAGAGATTGAGTCCTAATTAAAAGGAAACATGCTTAAGAATAGGTATATGATGAGGTGTCCCAGGTGATGTGGTGGGGTGAGGTGTCAGGTGAGGTGGAAATTAATTTAATTAAGGTATTTAAATGAATGAATATTGTGAGAATGAGCATTAATTTAATTTTATGTAATTAAATTAATATACATGTGGGATAAAGGGAGTGTGACCAAATTTGGTGTCTACGTAACCCACGACTACGATACCATATGTACTTCCCATAATTTTATTACATGAAACCCAAGACAAAACAAAGGTTAAATTAGAAAAATTATGGAATATTTTTTATTTTATTTTTTTAAACAAATGCAACGTTTAGTTCATTTCTCGTTAATACTCTATCTCTATCAATTAAAAATTACGTTATTCCATTTAATATCAAGTTAGGTTTAAAAACTTCATCCCTATAATACTTAATTAATTTAATAATGCGGTTCCTAAAGTTGATTAATAATTTATTAATTTAGGGCTGAGTCTATTCACCCTCACATTGATTAAACACACTTAAATCAAATTCCTATAAAAATATTGCTTGTTTATAAAAGGGTAAATTTGAATTGATTAATTACTGAGGGTCGAGGGCTTTTATAAAAAAAAGCCACAATCTAATTAAAAGGTTATAAAAAAATTAATCTTTACACCACTCAAGTGGCCCCATTTAAAATTGACCCATATATTTTATTTAAGGAAGGAGAAGAGAAGGAAGCCATGGAAGAACATGGAGCTTAGGGTGGATGTTCGTATTGTATTGTATTTTTTTGTAATACTACTTCCATTTTACCCTCCTAGGGTTTGATTGTAAATTTTGTTGGCTAAAAATAGCAATGTATATACATATATAAACATATAGTTGTATATATATATACATATATAAATATATATGTGTGTGTATGTATGTACACGCACACACACACTTACTTTAGCATATATATTATATTACATAGGCCATGGAAAGCAATACAGGCCATATATTATAGTAAATTTGTTTGTTTTAAGTTATGTGTAGTGTTTTATATTGTTGTGGGGGGTGGGGGTCGCCGACCCCACCCCCCATCCCATATACTATGGGGTGGGGGGTGGGGTCGGAGACCCTCCCCCATTCCACAAATATTATAACAATATAAACATAGTCGCGGCCGTATAGGCATACTACAATAATTTTAAATATATATATTTATTATAAAGTTTTATTAATATATATTTTAATAAATGTTTTATATATATATATATATATATATATATTATTAATATTTTCATTTTGTTGCTTTATTATTTTATTACTATAATATTAATATATTAATAATAGTAAAATAATCAAACGTATACATTTTTTTGATAAAGAAAATAATAAATAGTTTATTATAAACACTAAATCAATTAATATAATTACATATAATTTAAAATTTGATATATGGCTATATATGTTTATTTTTGTTGTGAAATAAAAAGGGTTAAAATATTTATAACATAAGTAAAATACAAGACAAGAAGTTTTGTAACTTTCTTTCTATTAATTTCAAACAAAATTGGGGAAAACTAATATGATTTCATTCTACACACCACAACTAGTAATGAGGAGATTATTCTCTATTTTAAGAGTTTTCACCAATTACTTGGTTTTCTCTAAGGTGCGAAATGTAACTATAATTTAATTACTTCAATATGCCTTTCATTCAATAAAACAAGAGCACTATTCCATTTGTCTCACAAGATATAAGTAATAACCATTTCCAACAACAATGAGTTTTAACAAGATTCTTATTTCTTTTACAATGAAACATATCACATTTTGGAAATAATGAAACAAATTAATTTCAAGAGAGATGCATTGCTATTTCCACTCATTTTAAGTTTTCTATTTTATTTAACCAATGCAAAGATTTTGTAGTTTCCTTTCACAAACTAACACATTTGAAAATATAAATTTCTCATACAAACACTCTTAGAAGAGTTTACAAAATATAGGGATTTCCAAGTAATAAAATAACTTTCTTTCAAGCTTACAAATTTACAATCATCCACTCAAAGTGGGAATAATAAAATGAAAAATTTACAACATAAGGGCTATCAACAAGGCCAAAATACAAGTCTCCAATTTGCAAGTCTTCTCCCAAATGTAGCTCCAATCTAGCTCACTTCAATCTTTCACAACAAGGATCACAATACAAAGGAGGGGGAGTAGGCAATGCTCTCCATTAACATTTAATCCATTAAGAGGATAAGCCATCCCCTTAATGGCCCCGAGCCCCAACCAAAGAACCATGAGGGATCTTGAGCAACATTTGACAACTCTTCAACAAATATAGCTTCCACAAACAACATACATTAAAAATATTCAACACAACTAAAATGACATATTCAACAAGTTTTGTAACTACTCAAACAATACATAGGTTTGATAACAAACCAAATGGAGCAAGGACTATGGGAAACCGCCTCATTTTACCTCCCAAGTGAAGTGGGAGTTTCACCTTAAGCCTCCAAGTGCACAAACAAACAACACAATATCCTTATCTCTCCCTTGCAAGTATACAACAATATGACCATGATTTCCTTTTCACTCCCTATAGGTGAAACTTGTAATCACACTCCCACAAAATGCATGCCTCAAAACTCCCTTTTCCCTCCCAATGGTCTCATAAGTCCATCTCCACACCCAACTTAAGGCATACTACCCAACCACACAAAAGCACATTCACAAAACTCAAACAAACTTAACAAGCACAATATTTCCACATAAACAAACCTAATAAAAAAAACAACAAAGGTGGAGAGCCTACCTCTCCATCAAGCTCCAAGAAAAATTCACTTCACAAGTTTTTCACACCCCAAGCCAAGAAAATTCCTAAAAGAAATGCCAACAAGCTCCCAATTTCAAAAATACAAAGGAAGAAAATGAACAAGTAACCCCCATTCCATCAAAATCCATCAATAAATAGAAATGGAATATGAGGATGATGAGGTGGCTCCATGTAGGATGTCACTTCATCATTCCTCCATTCCCACACTCAAGTCAACACACCATGCCCAAGACAATAAATGAGCATGTAAGAACTATGACAAACCCACATGACACTCAAACTTGCACACCATGTCTTCTAAGGACAAAATTAATTGAGGTAAGAAGGAAAGTGCAATTATTTTCACTCTTTTACACTCTAAAAAGGATAAATAAGTCAAAATAAAACTCCCAACCCATATGTAGGGTTGTTGGGTAAATTTAAGAGGCATGGGACAAGCTTAGCTTGTCCCACAAGTCTCCAAAAAGGCCTCCCAAGTCAAAATCCGAATTTTGAAGTTGGGGTGGATTAAATCACACACAAACCAACACCAATCTCACTTACAACAAGGACGACTAACCTCATAATTATATATGTGTTACATCTTTATTTTAATTAATAAATTAAGTAGGATTAGCTAACTAAGACACAATTATAAATGTTAGTAAGGAGACAACTATTTCTAAAATTAATACATATAACACAAATAAAACACATACAAAAACTAAATGAAAAGGGAAAACATTTCACCCCATGGCCACACATGTGAGGTCACCCCAAGGGAAAGCTCCTAACTAGGCATGCAAAAACACCACACTAAAACATTACATAAGTTGTTAAATTTTGGTCGTGTTGCTCAACACCCAACATCCTTCATGGTTGGTCCCCTATCCCCTTTCAATGTATGTGATAAAATGTCATGCGACACAAACAAAATACCTCTCTAGCCTTTCGATTGTAGTAACAACATCGAGACAATATACATATAAAATCAATAATCATAATTCGACATAAGAAATTCTATCATCTATCATCATAAAATTAATTTGATTTTGGCATCCATAAAATCATAATTCTACTAAAAACATCTAACATAGGTTATGCATCCAAATTATGACATGTTAATACAAAAATCATAATATTGCAACTCAACATATATAACGGTCTATCATCACCATCTAGTGCATCATAATAAAAATGTAAACCACCTAATGTCAATCATCTAAATATCTGCATAGTCCAACATCTACTGATCAAAATCTAATACTCAAATGTCTAAGTATCAATCCAACAGTAACACCATCAAAATGAAATAGTGTCGAAGAGGAGTGGGCACTACAACATGTAACACTTTTTCTTACCTCTTTTAAAGTATAATTCATGTTTAGAACCCCGGTTTCTGTGTAATTCAACATGATCTAATTATATTTGGTGAATAATGTTTTATAAGATTTTCTATAGGTCAGAGATTAAAATTAGTGGTTCGATGTGGATATCCTAATTTGTGAGACAATTTTTTGATGTGATTGTATGTTTGATTTTAAATTCCTATAGAGAAATGAAAGATGCAGTCATTGGGATGTTTTAAGCTTGAACAATAATTGAACCAAAAATATTTGAAAGGACTGAAAACCACTACAATGTAGAGTATGACTACGATAAATATATGTGTGTGATTTTTCAGGCCCACATTACTTGACATAATGTTTTACCTGATGCCAAATTACCTACTATTAAAAAGATAATAGCTTTGCAACCTTGATATAAGTGCATTGGATTCACACAATATTGTCCCATATTGAGAAGAAATTTATTATCGTCAAACTGTGAAAAATAGTGGTGTATTACTTAGAATTATAATGTTCACCTCATTCCACTTGAATATTGTAGGATCTCAACATTTCCTTACGGTGGTTAATCAAGTAATTTTAAGTAAACAAATGGGATGATGAGAGACAATACTTTCCTGTAGGCAAAAAACAATCCACGTGTCACAAGAATTTTCCATTCATGGAAATTTACTTCTACATAACAAATATTTAGAATCATTTGGTGATACATTACATATGTTGTGTTATAATCTTGTTGAAAACAGATAACTGACAACATTACGGCTCTTTGAAATATTTTCCAACGGATCACCCCATCTGATATTTTAGTAGCTGTCATAGTTACAAATTTATTCATTGTTTAATTATTCACAACGTCGCATCCACCTAGTGTGTGCTTACTTGTGAAATAGAAAAAGGCATTCCAATTATATAAGTGTAAATGTGGACTAACATATCAAATGTCATAGTAAAAAAATACATAAATAAAAACACATTGTTTTTTTATTTCTTTGTTCACAGGTAAAAAAAGGGTAGCCCGAGCAGTGTGATATCCTAACCTTTTCTTTATTACGGTGAATATTGTCACGGCTATAGTAGAAAATGGCCACCCCTATAGTGAACCCTTGAGACAAGAAAGAAAGAGATGATGTCACAAACAATTTTTCCTAGTACAGAGATCACAGTCTCTTTTTGTCTCTGTTTTGTAGATGTGGCATAGAAACTTGTTAGTATTAAACATCGAATACATTTCTTCTCTCATGTCTTGGATTAGGGTATGTTCATCAGATCTTTCCCACTTTTAGGGCTTCACCATTAGATCTATGGTCAAGATCTCGGCGCGCTTAAACACTCTACGACATCCCCCTCCTCCATTGATTTTACTGCCAATGTAAGTGGTGGTTCAAACCATTCCAAATGTGATGAGGATTTTAGATGGAATCAATGGTTCTCACGAATTCATGCTTTGATGTCCTCTATAAAAAAATCTCAACTATTCATTCATTTGACTATTGTGAGTAGGGAGGGAGCCTTTCCAATTGTGAAATACATTTCGACATAATAAAAGTAAGTTATGTTTTTTATTTGATTTTTTTAATGAATAATTAATATCGAGTACAATTAAAATTTCTATTTAATTTCATTCTTAATAAGAAAAATTAAAAAATTAATAAGTACATATCCTTGAGTCATTTTTTCAATAAATTAAATGAAACAAATTCATTCCATGACACCTCATATCCCTGAGAGAATTAGTGAGATAGTTCATGTTTTTATTGTATAGACAAAATATTTTATACATATATAAAAGAGTATTAAAAATATTAAATTTGACAACAAGTTGTTAATTTCATTATATTTCAATTTATGTCCATACCTAAACTAAAACCCCATTTTTCGAATAAGCTTCAGTACCTATTCTATAATAAAGATTGTAAACTCTAAATTTGCACCAAAAATATGATAAAAATATAATTTCACGTATATGTACTCTCATTAAACATAAACTCAAAATTTACACCTCAATTTTACATTTGAAGTTTTGATGGGATTTTGCATTGTTTTACAAATGCATCTATATATACATATACCAATTTAAAGTAATCGATATTAACCTCTTCCTGCTATATGTTTTTAAAGGTTTTCTTCTCTAACATTTGTAACTGTGGTGTTTCAATTCCAAATAGATATTGAAATGTTAATTTTTTTACAAACAATAGTACTAAAGTCGCATCAATATTGGACCCGATCAATTATCTTCAGTTGATCTAAAATTTTGGCACTCTATAAAAACACTTGAATTTTTTTACATCATATAAAACAAGTCTTGAATTTAGAAACTTGACAATGTAATCAGTTGCAGTGGGGAAATTAATAAAAACAACTGTTTCTTTTCCACTCATACCCCCATTAATAAAATTGCCACAAAAAGGTCACACAAGCTCCAAAAGATTAATTAAATTTTAGAAAATAATGCGTAGCTATCTTTCTCAAGATAGCTAATACAGCCAAGAAGATTAACCATTAATACAAAATTATTCATTATAAGTAATGAGAAATGGTCGTTATATTTATTTATTTACATTCAGAGTCATCCACTACAGTTGCATATGTATATGCACATAAAAAAACTAAAATCTTAAAATATATATGTGTGATTTAGAGTTCTACCTAAACTTAAAGAGTAAAAATCAACCTTATAAAAAATTTGATATCATGTAACAATATTATTACTTAAAGAAAAATCCTTCAGAGATTTATTTAAGAAGTCATCGTGCCTTGTGAATACATCTATATTTCACATCTATTTCCATTAAAACATAAGTAATTATAACAAATGATAAAATTAACATTCATATTCTCTTTGATGGATCTCAACAATATGTTTCTCCTAGGAAAAATACATTATCTTAAAATGGAAATATGAAATGTTGTAACCTTCAAATTTATTAATATGGTATTATAAATTTTTATCTATCAAAAAATTTAAAAAAAAATATTTTATGAAAATTTACTTTTTAATATTCTCTAATTGATGTCGATTACCATTTTCTAAAGCTTCAATTTATCACATTTTCCATATATCAAGGATATCAAGGAAATATGACATCTTATACCAGTCCAATATCCTTGATGTTCATACATTATTTGAATAGTTAACTTGATGAAACTTAGTAATAATTTCATATTCTTGTCAAACATATAAAATATAGCAAATTGAAGACAACTAATAGAAAAATAGGAAAAATAGGGAACATTATAGAAATATGTAAACCAAAATATTTTGGTATGTTTTTAGAAAATAATGATATTATTTTTATTTTTTTCTTAATATTCGTTTTTATCTAATATCTATAAAATAATGAAATTATCTTTTTTGTTGCAAATATTTCAGGATTTGAGCATTAAATTATCTCCTCACCTTAAAAAAACATATACATGCTCATATATGTAAATAATATGTGTTGAACATTTTTTGTCAAACATTGGAGGGGATACAAAATATTCACGGTTGTCAATTTGGATGGATTAAGAGATGGCATGAAGTAAAATTAGCATCTTAAAAGTGTTGTTCCAAGATACAATGTCTCATGTATGATGTCATTCATAGATTTTATCTATACCAAGATAATGCATCATCCATGAAAGAGCATTGCAAAGCCTTGATGGAGACGTGAATGAAAACACATAATAGAAAAGCATACTAAAACATCATGTTAAGGTCAGAAATTGAAGTATTGCGGTAAAGTATAGTTTCATCGGGTGTTGTTACTCATGTTCTCAAAGATCAAATGAAGGTACAATTGATTCATTTTATTCCCTTATGATTATGTGAAGTTGTCTCATTGTGTTGAGTTTTTAAGGTTCATTCTATATCATCATACGAAACAAAATGGAAGAAGAACATCCAACTCATCACATAATTTTTTTATTTTATTCATATGGAAAGTTTACATGATCCCACAAAATCCATGGGATATGGCTGAGTAAAAGAATGCATGAAAGTATGAAACCGGAAATGTAAAAGGGTGAAGAAGACATGTCATTTCTTGAATTGTTGAAGGCCACTTCAAGCTTCTCTAGATTGCTCCATGAATCTTGCTCCATTGTACACGAAAGAGAGAAATAAGGTATATTAGATCTTAGGGTGTTATTTTTCGTTATATTTTCAATTTCAAAATTTTATGCATTATAATTGGAAAAATAAATAAACAAAATGCAAAATAGGATCAAAATGCTCTCGAAAAAGAAATTACAAGTGGAAATGCTCATAAATGAATGAAGTTGGAATAAATTTTGTAGATATGAAAACTAAATTGCATGATTTCATGATATATCAATAACAAGTACAACTCTTGATAATGTCACAAAAGGTATGAATTATTTCAACCTTGTGCATAGTATTCACTCTACATGCATACAGTTGTAAAGGCCCAAGTTTCTCCTAGATACTTATCAAAATGGGATAAATCTTAAAAAATCATCTTTACAAAGTACTGCTGGTAAAAAATTAAATAAAATAAGAAAATTTTACCATTCATCAAACATCAAGTCACTTATGCATTTCATAGGTGTGAGTTTGCTTACACAAAGGAATGAAGAATGCATCTTGAAATCATCTACCATTGAGAGAAATAGATCTGAAAAGGATTCAAGTTTACAAATTTCCAATGATTAAAAAAAAATCTACAAAAATAAGGGCAACCATGTATTTACAACAAGGAAGAATTCTCAAGTACATGTTTAAATACAAAGATCAAACAAATTTTCATCCTCTCATCAATCCTTCAAGAAAATGATGATATCACATGATCTATGTAATGAATGCCATGATATATTAAATCCATTTTTAAAAAGGAACTATGTAATAGAATGATCATCTAACAATAATGAAGAGGAATGGAAATCACCTCATGAAAGTGCAGATTTGCAAGATCAAAAGTGATTTAGAATTTAAGGAAAATTGTACAATTTCACAAATAACAAAAGTTCATCCATTGATGCACATGTCCAGATCTAAAAATACCATTAAATTGAATAAGCATGACATATTTCTAAATAAGGCCACATTGGGTAAGTCAACCTGAGCAATGATAGAACTCGAGCTATATGGAGATACATATATATCGTAGAGATACATTGTTAAGGATAGAAATATCCAATTTTCACCCTAATTGAAATAAAGAATCTTAAATGGAATTGAAGTATTAATAATATTCGAGTTCAAAATCATAGGGCTACAACCATTAAATAAGGATCGGGATGTTGGACTAAATTTTCTTTTCCTATTGATTAGTGGACTAGATACTAAAGAAAATAAAAAAACTTAAACATGTAAACTAGATAACCTCCGCAAGTCAGATGGATCTCTACAACAAAGACAAGTAGAAGGAAAATGGATTGGATGGTAGATGAGGGGAATTCTCTATGAAGTCAGTTATAAGCAGTGTAAACTTCCTTATGTGGATGTCAACCCCCGTATTTGATAAAAAGGGATAAAGAAAATGATAAAGGAATGAATAACATGCAAAATATGAACCTAAATAGAATATGAAATTGAAGAACTAAAAGGAAAGTGCAAATATGATCTAGATCAATAAAAATTAAATATACCCAATTTGGATCGATGATGATCTAGGTTGCAGAAGTCCAATTGACGGAAATTGGGGTAGATGGATCAAACTAGTAACCAAAATGTAGATATGAATAATCCTATGTAGATCCGAAAGTACCGAAGGCCCATAGAATATGATGATAACCTACAAAGAAGATATGAAAAAGGGGAAACAAAAAGGATGCAAAAAAATGAGGATTTGAATGGGTAGGATGCGAGATATGGCTCCAGTCAATCATGACTTGGCTTAAGTGGTGGCAATCAAGAGTGGCACAATGAATCTAAACTGACAAAATGATGGATCTAGAAATTGTGTGGGGATAGAAATAAAAGAAAATATTGTTTTGGATCTGAGTGGTATAATACGTGACACAACATGGGAATGGTCAACGAAAACTTGGTTAATTTAAGGAAATCAAGGGAATGTCCTTGATTGACAACTGTGCACAAAATCAATAAACAAAAGGCTAGAACTGAAGTTCTAATGGCAGCTAGACCATAAAATTTTATTAATTGAAAATTATAATAGAAATGATTCAATAATTCAATAAACCAACACAAGAGCAATATAAACTCCCAAAAGTCTCCACAAATGATGAAACCAAGTGAAAGGGACTCCAAAAAGATTGAATCAGCCACAGAGAAGCTCAAGTATGAATATAAGGTCACAAAACACATGAAATATCTAATGATAGATGTTTTGGATGGGGGATAAATGTGGCTTTATAGGGTTGATGAAATCCTAGGTGGGTTGCTTTATTGAGTGTAGGGAACCGTCTATTTGGGTGGTGGGAGGATTCCTATCTCAATGCATCAAGCCCATTAGAAGCATGAGTATGGTTTTGAAAGGCTTAGGCGGGTTAGGGATACATAGGGAAGTGAAATGGGTAGGTGAGGGATGAAATGGAGTAAATAAAGGCTAAAAGGAACATAGGGATGTGCATCCGGGTAGTTTAGGGATGATAAACAACATAGAGAAGAGAAATTGAGATTGATTAGGATTAATTAAATAATGAGATGAGGATTAGGGGATAATTAATGAGAATTAGCAATAAATTAAAATGGATAGGATAATAGATGGGAAAGATGGGAATATTAATAAAAACATGAATTAAAATAAAAGGGGTCTAGATAGGTGACCATGGTGAAATAAGTGAATGCAGGGTGATAAGGGTAGTGATACCAAATTTTGGTGTCTACATTTTCCCCTTTTTGTCAAGTGGTTTGTGATTAACTAAAATAGATCAAATGTTACGATGCTATGGAAATAATTTTCTTAGTTAATATAATTAGGAGGACTAAAACACTATTAAAAAGGGTAAAAAAATATAGAACAAATGATATTAATTACTCTAAGTAAAATAAAAACCTAATGTGCAAGTAGAGGAGGAAAGGTGTCATCTTGTATACGACCACGCAGAAGTCCTGTGAAGACCAAATCTGGAGGATCTGAACTGACTAAGGTGCCCTGGAAGTTATCAAGGCACCCCATGGAACCCTGGTTTGAATATAAGGCACCCTGATCACTATAAATGCCAAAAATTTATTTTCTATGGTCGTGACATGTTTTCGAACACTGCCTGTTTGTCACGGTGGATTCACCAAATAAATTCTTTAATGACCGAAATACAAGACGAACTATCAAAACCCTAGGAAAAATAAAATATGCAAATAAATGGGTCAAACTAAATTGAACCGCCAAAATAGTGGTCTTATCACTTTGAGCCCGCACTACATTTCGGAGACTGGATGTAGTTTTGGTGGGTGTGTGTATCTTTTCCCTAAGTGCTCTTGTCCTAGTCACACTTTGTGAAGTAGCAAGAAATAGTAACTATAGAAAATGCACAAAGCATTCATCCATGGAATAGAATATAATCCCTCCCTTATGTAGTGTGTGTGATTCGAGATCTCCTAGCCTTGATGCATGACACTATGTGGATGTAACTAATGCAATGGATACAACTCTAGATGGGTTGATAGTAGTATGTGATGTTAGGACCCTCATTATGGTCTTATAACTTTTTATTTATAGGGATCTCAAGCTTAATTTTGTAATTAATCCTGACAAGGTTGACTAAGAAAAGGATAAGGATGAAAAATTGCTAGAATGGCCACAACAAGAATTGGGAAATAATGTGCACAAATCGGGGCACCCAGAGTGGGACCGGGACACCCCAAGGTGCCTTAAGTACAGCTGAGGGCACCTTGATTTTGGGATAAAATGACGGGGTAGTTCAAAATGGATGGGTAAGTGCTAGAAAAGACACAAGAACTACGATATAAAATATAAAATTAAGATGGCCAAAAGGTGGGATTAATTAGTAGTTTATCCACTTAAGAACATTCTAAATAGTAATATAATGACTAGGCTAAATAATGCCTAAAGTGCATAATTTTGTGTCTACATTTTAACCCCACTTTATGTTGGTGTGCGGAAATATTGGTAACATAAAGTAGATAGAGATGCATACTTGATATCTATATAGAGTGTAGAAGAAGATGTGTCGATGGACTAGACTCAAGCGCGAAATGAAAAAAATAAAAATGCGGCAGAGCGTGGATTCTAAAGATGAAAAATGCGCATAAAAAGTGATAAGAGTGAACCTAGGGTGGAACATGTGTGTATTTGTTATTGTGTGTAGTGTACCAATATGGTCAGTAAAGGGAAAATTCCTTTAACGGTGTGTTGTCATTGTCGTTGTCACTATCATCATTGTTGTTGTTGTTACCCCCAAATTAAATGTTTGTTTCTCACGACATGACTGCAAGAAGAAAATGATAAAGTAGTCAAATATGTATGTATGTAAAAATGTTGTGTAATATACGCATGTATATAGAAATGTGTAAATTATGCAAATGTAAAATACGATAGAAAAAAATGTAAATGGAACATGTGCATCCAATCCATATTGAAAAAATAATGGGTGTAGAAGGATATCATGTATTGTTTCGAGTTTTTTGGGTGATCTCACGCCACCCTGGCTAAAGAATTTTATGGAGGAAATGCGATGTATCTTCCAATTTTAACCGATTTTTTGAAATGTGTGAAGAGATATTTGTATTTTCCTAGTTTTTGGGTGATCCAACACCATTAGATGGAGAAGTGTAGAGAGGAACACCCATTGTAACCCCTAAGCCTATAACTACTCCGCAGAATTTTTGAAGGACACCATGTCCTATTGAGGTCATTGTGTCGGAGTTCATAAACTGGTCTAAACTCACTTAATTTTTGTGAATCGATGTAAATACGTTGTGTTAGTAGAAAACCATCAATGATGCCCCCTCTTTGAGGGCATATATGACGTTGGTGAAAGGAGAATGCGACTCTAAAATCGGACCAACCACAATTTGACCTAAAAGTTTGCCTTGCAAAAGGAAAGGGAAAGCACTTGGTAGATACCAAGGTGTGCACAAAAGGGGATGGATATCCAAAACATGTTCTAATTAAAAACATATGTATGTAATAAGACAAGTGTAAAAATGCATAAATTGTAGAAACTACCAACCATAGTAGTGTAGGCACATAACAAGACAAATAGATCACACAAAGAAAATTGCAAACATGGGACATCACTCACGATGTTGCAAGACATGCAAGGCCATCATATCTCTAAATAATAGAGAAGTGTGCACACAAGAAAAGGGAAAATCCCACATATAATGACAAATAAAGAAAATAAATAAAAACAAACAGGTAGTCATGGAAACATGTAATCCCGCAAACAAGTGCTACACATGGAATACCCATTATCATGTCGATAACCAATATGTCAAAGCATGTATGAAAAAGTAGTATAAGATGTTATGTAAACAATGAAACAATAACACCTTGATAAGATGAATGTGGAAGCCCCCGGTGACCGGTATCGAAGGTTAGAAAGCTGAGCAACAATGCGGCATGTAGAATCATGTATCTATGATCAAAATAAATAAAAGGCATGAATGTGCATGTGTGTATGACAATGACATATAAGAAAGAAATCTAATATGAGTAATAAAGGGAGCATGCAAAACACTAATAAACAAAAGTAAATGCCACCAAGACAATGCAATATACTATGGATGGATGGAATGGAATGCAATATGGAATGATAGAAGAAATGTGCCCCCAAGTGGATGAAATATGTATGTAATGAGGTTCATTTTGTTTTTCACCTCAGCAGATTAAGAATAAACTATAAACAAGAGGGTATCATCGATAAATGGTCAAGTAGTGTTGATTGTATCTAGCACATTTTAATGAGTGTGTGTATGTAATGGTGATGAAATGTGACATGTGGAGAGATGTGTGTGAACCCTATAGCCGAAGCGTATATCACGAATTGTTGAATGGAAGAGTGATGATTTATCCCTAAGCATATATCACTATAGAATGAGTGTATGGGGATGAGACATATGGAAAGATGTGTGTGGACCCTATAGCCTAAGTGTATACCATGACTTGTTGAATGTATGAGTGATGATTTAGCCCTAAGCGTATATCACTATAAGATGAAAGAATGAAGATGGGTGACAATTTAGCCTAAAGTGTATGTCACTATGGGATGAATAAGAAGGGAGTGGTGATGTACCCTAAGGTGTATACCACTACAAAATGAGAGAATGGGGGTGGTGATTTAGCCTACAATGTATACCACTATGAGATGGTAGAATAGGTGATGATTTAACCTAAGGTGTATGTCACTAATGCTGGAAATGTCGCAAGAGAAAAATATCGCATTGGTGAATGTAAGGTCCATTTGATTGGTAAACCCTCGGTAGTCAAGTATGGACCGAGGAACTAAAGTGCGTCATAGGGTGGTGAGTGCAGCGCATAGAAGACAACGTAGTATAAATGACCAAGTGATGAATATGGGATGTAAATGTGTGGTGTGGGTAATGAAATTTAGGATGTATAGGAGGACGTATAGGATATGTCATGTGTGAAATGCAATAATAAGGGTATATAAACATGGAATATTTAAAGGACGATAAGTAAAACTAGACCCATATGTAATGAAATCTAGTGTAGCATGAAAAATGTGTATGATAGATAAATGCGCTATGTGAATCATGTAATGTAGAGATGTAGGATGTATCAATGATGCAAATATGGTTATAGGTGTAGATGGAGTATGGAGTAATGACATGGAAATCTAGACCCATTTTTAATGTAAACTACCATAAATGTAGAATATATGAAAGTGATGTAAAATTGGATGCATATCATAGGACTAGTGTAGTATGTATAAGATAGATGATGTATAAATGACTATAAGATAAGGGATGTAGAAGATAATATAGGATGTAGAATATGTGTAAGACGGGTGATGTATAATGCCAAGTGTATGTGATAGATTAATTTTTATAACTTAGAGTGTATTGTGTGGGGTCCATTGTAATGGTAATCCCTCAACAGTCAAGTGGAAATGAAGAAAAAAGTACGTCATCGGGTAATGAGGGTGTTAGAATGTGTAAGAATTATATGGATATGCAAAGAAAAATGTAAAGTGTAGAGGTGAAGCTATGATATTATGAAGAAGGGGGAGTGGGTAATGGTGATGCCCCAAGCGAGAGTGTGACAGAGGGACTAGGAAATTCCAATCATTAATTGTCTTGATCAAAAAGAGTGCGTATGGAAAATGGGGGAATGAAAGATTGAAGAATAAAGCAAGCATTCATCATATTCTTCATCCGTAAAAGTAATTGTGAAACCATGAACAATAAATGATATCCAAGATCATCAATGGAAATAGTGTAGGTGGGGAAAAAGTGAAGAATAAAGGGAAGTGCAGAAATATAATGAATCCAAGATCATCACTTTGTAAGTGGAAAACCATGGGAAGTGGACAATGGCCCATGGAAAACCATAAAACATAAACTGCTATAATATGGAAGTAACCATGATATAGATGAGGTGAATGGAGGGGTGGAAATATATCGGTAATCATCGTACCAAACCTGGGTAGGCAATCACGTGTGTAGATAGTATCGAGCTAGTAAAATCAAGAGGAATGTGTTCCCAAAATGTCCTATTGATATATAGGGTAGATGTGAAGGGGGGTTAGAAAACTACTTCTGGTGGAGAGGAAGAAAAAATGGAATCAACACTATTAACATATCCTTATATAGGACCACAAAATTAGTGGATGGAGGGATTTTGAAGTGGTATTCACCAGACCATCACCTATAAATGTTTCATCGAAATAATAATTATCCATATCTAGAGGAGTAAAATCCAGTTGTCGTAGTGACTCATTAGTGAGTTATACAACATCAAATTAGTCATGAGAGTCGGTGGAAACATGGGTATGGGGATCATCGGTTTGGGTAGCATTATCAAGGACATTAGTAGGTGGCACAGATTAGAATAGAAGAAGTAGAAGATCTTTGGAAGTGGAGTACTAAGTAGCAGGGGACAAATATAGTGGGTGAAATGATACCGATGTGTGAGTAGATATAGGAGGAGAAGTGATGACATGAGTATTAGAGAGGTATACTTGGATTGAGACACATTATATATATCCATGTTAGCATTCATAATGGGTCGAGGCGGTGGGATAGGCATAGAAGTGACAAGATCAATGGGTAAGTGCACCAAGTTGGGGGCCAAAAGGGGGTCTTAAGTGGATGCATTTTTCTGAAAACAAAACTTCAACTTGTATGAGTTTTTGAAATAGTTACACTCAAAATTGGAAGATGTTGTAGAAATATGAATCGTAGAATTTTGAGTCTAGTTTCTAAGCTACTAAATTTTATTGAAAACGGATAAGTTTAAGTGGGTCAAACAACTAAAATACCAAAAATGCTCATGTTTTTGTTAAAAACATAATAGAGTGACTTTCGTGCCCCCCATCATTTTTTGAGCACCATTTAATATTTTTGAAAACCCTTTGGTAGAAAGATAACTAGGAGCATCTAGTTTGGGCTCCATTTTTTTTAGATTTTTTTAATGAATATTTTTTATTTATGATTTTTCTAGCACATAAATTTTATGTTTTGAAAAATAATGGAGCTCCGACCATGCCCCCCCTAACTATCTCAAAAAATATCAAAAATTAGTTTTTTTTTAATATGTATAGAATTATGCCTAGTTTGGGCTAGAATTTTTTTAAATTTCGATCACCCAAAAAAAAAAAGATACACCATGAAAGATAGACATATTTAATCTTCAAAAATAGCTATAAAAGGCATAGCTAGAAAATAAATAATATGGAAACCTTATATTATTTAGAAAATTTGAAAAATTAAATTTTTAGAAAGAAGAAACTATGCTCTACATCGTGGTATAATTTTTTAAAAAAATCGATTGTTTTATTTTGATTTATCATAGAGGAAGTGACATTTTTACATTTTCTTGCAAAAACACGTTGTTTGTTGTGTTTATACAGGTCCATGCCTCAGGCTTGGGGATCCAAACTAGATCCCAAGCCTTGAGGCATGGCTTGGGAAAAGAGAAAATGTAAAACGCGTACACGTTATAACACGTACGCATTTTTCTTTGTTTTATATATTGTGGCCCCCAACGTCCCTTTCATCTCTTTCACGGGAATTTTGCAAACATTTTGTTTTGTCTGTAATTTTCTCTACATTCTTGCACAATTTTTAGTAGTTCATTTTGTCCCCTACCCCACTAGTTGATTTTTCTAATCATGGGTGATAAACGTCGAGCTAAGGACAAGAGGAAATTTAAGAACAAGACACCAGAGCAATTGGAAGAGAAGAGAATAAAGAAATTGAAGAGAATGCAAAAACTTCGAGCAAGGCAAGGTACATCCGCTATATCAAATGTAGCTAATGTATTAGAAAATGGGGATGAAATACATAATGAAAATGTAGAGAATAATGATTTTGCAATGAATAATAATATTGAATTGAATGATAATGTTTATATGGATGAAAAAATTGATATGAATCCAATTGTTGAACCCTTACCTGAGAATCCAAATGTTAACCCCGAAATTTGTATGAAAACACTGAATGAAGAAAGTAACCTTGTAAACGAATCTTCACCTCTAAGAACACCTCCTTCCATTTTGCAAAGAAAACCAATTCACTTAATTGAAATTGATGAAAACATTATAAAACCAATACCTAACAAAATGTCTAAAAGAAATGCGAGAAGAAAAGCTAGTGGAATTTGGGATAATTACTTTGAGAATTTAAATGACACACAAAGATGTCAATTATTTTTTATGTTGATGAAATTAATTAAGATGAGACCTATAATGAAGACCCGGGTTAAGAACATCTAATGTTGTTGATCAAAATGTGTCAATTGTTGAAAACATACATAAAGCATACCAAACTATAGGTGGCAAAAGACGCACCAAAGATAGTAATGTTACATGGCGTGCACTTACTAATTGTATAGTAAGTGATAAAAATTTAATAAACGCTTGATTAGAAAAACAAACAGGCTTTGAAGCTATACATAAAAATACTAATGAAACTAATAGAGAGACGTAAACGTCTTGAGTTAGTCAATAACACTAACTATTGGGCTTTCTCTAGCAGAATTCCATGAAAAGACAAGAATACATATAATATTCTAAAAGAATTAATTGTAAAATTTTGGAATGAGAACACAAGGGTGTCACCGAATAGAAGAGATAAATTAAAAAGAAGAATAGGTTTTCGTAATCGTGAATCATGTGCAAAACATTTCTTAGATATGACTCAAACAGAATTGTTCTCTAAGTTTAAGAATGAAAATCCACAAATTAACATTAGCCAAAGATTCTTTGAAATGAGCAAACCCTTTTATGTGAAAATCAATCACTCATGTACCACTTGTTGTTGCAGGCATCATGTTGAGTTTTCAATGCATTATGATGTTTTGTTTCAAATACATCGTGTTTTGCATAATGACATCATGTCAGCGAAGAGTTTGGAATAAATGTCCACAAAAATCTTCAAGGAATTTATTCGATAATATTTTTGAAAAATCAACAAGACTATTTTTTTATAACAAAGCATGTTTGGATGGAACATGCAATGCATGCGGTGGCTTGCCAAATCTAAAAAGTTGTATCCATGAGGAGAGAACATATTCAATAGGAAAAAATTGGTTGATTTCACCAAATATAAATCGGTGAAATATCAATTAAAATATGGAAAAGAATCTAAGAGGTGTGAGCTTGTTAGAAAATAATTACATATATCGAATATATGGTCAAATTTAGAGAGGAAATTTTTATGAGTATACAAGCACACACATAGAGCTCAATGGTTGGATGAACAATTCAAGTTAAGAAAGGACACATTACCACTTGGTACTATTGTTTCAAAGTAGTTGAATTTGTAGATAATTACACATCAGTGAGCCCACAAATGGAGGTTAAGTCTCAATATTATAACTCAATGCAAGTTTCTATTTTGTGCATATAACATTCATACTCTCCTGAAAAACACTGAGCAAGATTGAAAAATATTAAGAGAGTATCATTTCTACATCAGTAATTATTGGACACATTCTACAAAATATGTACAAGGGTGTTTCTCGGTGTTTTATGCAAACTTGAATGAGATGAACATTAGTTTTTTTCAACATTACATTTGGTCAAACAACCGCACATCATAATTCAAGAATGCAAGGATGCTTTATTAGCTAAG